>BLKR01000936.1:0-373785 GCA_011170035.1 Teleogryllus occipitalis
AGTACAAAGTTCAGCATACCAGGTTATAAGGTAATCAGAGTAGACAGACCAAACTCTAATGGAGGAGGAGTAATGATACTAATAAAGAGCACAATACCATTTTATCCAATAATACTACCACCAACCCCAGGTATCGAAACAGCAGCAATTAAGTTTATGAATAACAACTATCTGGAAACCACACTCATAGTAGCATATAAGCCCCCCAATGTGAAAATTCAGGATACCAATATCATTGGTATTATTGATCAACACACCCCAACAATTGTCCTAGGTGATTTTAATGCAAAACATGTAAAGTGGGGATGTAAAAACAATAACTCAGCTGGAACACAACTACTACGGTTAATAAACAACAACAAATTAAGTTTCATGACCCCTAATGAACCAACCTACTACCCATTTGATCACTCTAGGAACCCTGATCTGTTAGACATAGGCATAACAAATATACAACAAAAGTTTTTCTCCACAGTACACCATGAAATGGACTCAGACCATCTACCAGTAATAATCACTACACAACAGTCACTCCCCACACATTCACCCACTCCACAACTCAATACACACAAAATTAATTGGCAAATATTTAAAAATAATGTTAAAACAAACATCCCAAAGTTCAAAATATTAAGTACCCCTCTAGAAATAGACCAAGCAATCACAATACTTAATAACATAATATTAAGAGAAATAGAGAACAGTAAACCAAATAAATCACCTACAAATACACAGAATAAAAACAATGAACTACCCAAAAGCATAAGAAATCTAATTTACATAAAGAATAAAACAAGAAGGTTATGGAATTACACTAGACACCCTGAAATTAAAAAGGAACTAAATCTATTAACATATATTACCAAAAAAACACTTTTCACACACAAACAACAACAATACAACACCATGATTCAAACATTAAGCTCAAGTAACAATACACTGTGGCAATTTAAAAATAAAATACTAAAGAAAAAAATACCATTCCTCCACTTAATACCAACACAGGGAAAAAATTTTCACCCGTTGAAAAAGCTGAAACACTAGCAAATCATTTTGCAGATACATTCAAACCAAACGACTCACTCCCACACATTCAACACCAAACAATCACACAGATAGCAACAGCTCCTAATTACAATGTACCATCCAGAATTAGATTCATATCTCAGGAAATAATAAACATAATAAAAACACTCCCTAATAAGAAGGCTCCAGGACATGACAGAATAAACAACAAAATCCTAAAAAAATTGCCACATCAAGCCATAGCATTCTTAAATAATATTTATAACTCTTCATTAAGAACAGGTTACTTCCCACTATTATGGAAACACTCAATAATAATACCCATTCCAAAACCAAACAAACATCCATCGAATGTAGAAAATTATCGACCAATCAGCCTGTTACCCTCCCTATCAAAAATTCTTGAGAAACTTATTCAGAAAAGACTTAGTAATTACCTCAATAAAAATGACATCATTCCCAGACACCAATTTGGATTCACAGAAAAGTTATCAACCACACATCAATTATTAAGAATCACAGAACATATCCATACAGCATTCCAAAGAAAACTACATACAATATCAACCTTTCTAGATATTTCACAAGCCTACGACAGAGTATGGCATCATGGTCTCATGTACAAACTAAGAATCAATGGCACACCCAAATACCTAACCAACATCATCAATAGATTCATAAGCAATAGAACCTTTTCAGTGTCAGTAGATAATCATCTCTCAAACCCCAAACCAATATATGCTGGTCTTCCTCAGGGCTCCCCATTGTCACCTGTATTATTTAATCTTTACACAGCTGATATCCCTACATCCAACATAGTTAAAACAGCACAGTTTGCAGATGATACTGCATTGTATTGTTCAAACATATCACTTGACAGAATAAGAAACACATTACAGCAACATCTAAATCAAATAGAGTCTTGGTCAAGCAAATGGAAAATTAAATTAAACTCATCTAAATCAACAGCAAAAATATTCTCATTAAAAACAATTTTAACACCACCTCCTCTCACACTGAACAATAACATCATTCCTTGGACTCCACAAAACAAAACAGTGAAATATCTAGGTCTGCATCTAGACACTAAACTCAACTGGAAAGAACATATAAACATTAAAACACAACAAACAAAAGTCAAACTATTTCAATTAAAGCCATTAATTAACAACCACAGTAAAATAACAATAGAAAATGCCAAACTCATATATACAGCCATAATTAGACCCTTAATGCTATATGCATGCCCTGTCTGGATCAGTGCAGCAAAAACCAATATACATAAAATACAGGTCATACAGAACAAATTCCTTAGAACAATAACCAAAGCACCCTGGTTCATTTCAAACAAACAGCTTCATAAGGAAATTCAAATAAAACCTATCATACACCACATCACCAAGCTATCCAATAATTTTTACAATAATATGTCAACAATTACACAACTATCCCAGTACAATCTAGGCAAAGCACCCATAAACCCGACCAGAATAAAAAATAGATTTCCCAAACATGTATTTTACATCCAATTTGCAGATTTAGATGATTCATTGTGAGGTGCCCAGTGGGTTTCCTCTCCCTATATAATAATTGTAAAGTAATAATAGTTTAGTTTTTTAAAATAGTTCATAAGCATCAAAAACATGTGAAAGAGTTTGTATACAAAACTGAACCATGTATACCTTTCAAAATAATAAAATTCTTTCTTAAAAACCTGCTATGGAGAGACCCTGAAAGAACTACGGGGACAAAGAAAGTTTTCAAAAATATTATTTTTATGTTAGAATTAAAATTTAACCATTCATAAGTCCATTGGTTTAGGGGAACTTTTTACCATTTTATCCGGGGGTACTCTGTGGAGCCATTTTTGAGAAAATGGCGTTTGAGAGTTTCTAAAAATGTAGAATTTTGATCTCATTTTAACAAAAAACAGTTGAGTTTTCGAGAAACATTATTTAACATTATTTAGTTACATGTATTCATAAATATAATAATGTAATTTAGTTTTCTCTTATGTAAATATTACGAAAATGAGAGCCAAGTGAAAAATATTCCTTTTTTGTAAATTTTGAGAAAACGAAAGAATAGAGCAATATGTTGTGTATATCATCTTACTGGGGTACATTTGTCTTTACCCCCATTGAATATTCAAAGAAAGAATATGGAGCCGTTTTTAAGAAAATTTTGTTTTTGTTCTTTTTTAAATTCGCAAATTTTTCACGCACTATTGTACGAAAACTACTAACATTATGAAAAAATCTACATGACCTATGAAAAATCTATACATGACCTTAATTAGAGAACTATTTATGAGCAACAAATTTCACTTCAAGGAAAATTATCTGTTATCAATTTTATAGTTGTAGAACAAAAATTCAAACGTCTGCAATTTTCGAAATTTCAGAGTTAACTGCAAAAACCGCACCTATGCCACGTCAATAACTATTTTACAAGAAATTTATACAAGAAATTTAAATAAAAAATTGGGAGTCTTTTTTGATTAAATTTTGAAAATGCATGGGGGACGTCATGTAAAATATCCCCAAATTTTAAAGAATGTTTTCAAAATCTCATAGCTTCAACTAGAGCAAAATCGACAGGCGTACCCTCAGTTTGGAAAAAATTGTAGTTATGGTTTAGGCACTAGTAGTGTTCACACATGGATGGACAGACGTTACAGAGAGTAACGGACGGACGTTTTGAGAAAATACATTTTTTCAGTATCAGGTGACCCCAACACTTGGATTTCCATTAAAATCTCGAACTAGATTCGCCGACGCATTACATAACTTTCTCTACACTACTTATACTACTCGGTAGGAAAGTATGTATACGAGAAAGTAACTAGTAGTGCTACAGAATGGAACAGACTTTCTCGTAGTGAAGCTTTTTAATTTCCTTGGTGTGAGCTGGCCTTGTGGTCTTGATACATCGCCTGGCCTGCTGCCATCTATCGTCGCCCAGAGTGCATTTTTTTCACTTTCTCCCACCTTTTCGGTTTCTTAACAGTAGAATCGAAATATTACTTCAAGAATATTAAAGAAGAGAAAAAGCTCTCCGTAAATGGTAGTTTTCATTGAAAAAATTATAGCTGTTTTTAAGAAAATGGCGTTACTGTACATTCGTTACTGTAAATGCAAAATTTGAAGCACTTTTCCACAGAAATTTGTTGATTTTTCGAAAACCTTCATTTAAAGTTATTTGAAGCACTTCCACTCCCAAATGCAATAATGTATACAGATCGGTGAAAATGTTCTTATTAACGCGTAAGAGCTATTATTAAAGAATTACACTTTTGTATATTTTGAAAAAAAAACAACAAAGAATACACCAAAATGAACTTTACGTTATATTAAATAGTGCAAGTAGCACTATCCATTGGAAAAGTTGGAAGAAAAACTTTGGGGCCATATTTATGAATATGGCGTTTGAGCATTTTTGAAAATGCGAAAATTTGAGCTCATTTTAACAGAAAACTGATGAGTTTTTGATAAAGTTTTTTTAATTATTTTTCAGCAAATGTACTCATAAAAATGTACAGAAAGCGCCTTTAATATAAATGTTACCGACGTGAGAAACAAGTCAAAAAAATTACATAAAAATAATTTTTGAAAAAACAAAAGTATAGAGATATTTGCCGTTTATGGCATTGGATAGGGTACATTAGGAAATGCATCTATCAAAAATTTATAGAAAAAATTTAGAGCCAATTTTGGGGAAAAATCGTTTTTGTAATTTTTAAAATTTTAAATATTGCACGCAATATTGGGTGAATACTACGAACTTCTCAAAAAAATGTACATGACCTTAAAGAACTATTTATGGACCTAAAATTTTAATTGTAGTAAAAATCTCCGTCTTTAATTTTGCCGGAATAATTTAAGGGGAGCCAGAATGAGGAAAAATGATGAAAATATATATTATTTTTACTTTTGAATCAATGATTATTTTATAGTTTTCGGTGTTATATAAGACATGCTTCGTCTTAATATGTCCTCTCTAAGTATTGTTTTTAATTTTGAAGTTTATATATCATGGAAGTGGGCGTGGCCCTTTCGATATATCGTGGGTGTTGCTTGAACGTCGTGGTATTTTTAGTTATGAGAAAAAGTTAATAGTTTGCTTTCTAGTGTTGGACACTTTGTTCCTGGAAATAATGGAGGGTTGATTAGCGTCAAAATATCAGTATTGTGTTTACGTAGCATATGGATTAGGAATGTGCTTAAGTCCTTAAAATCCATTGCCCATAAATCAAAAATTTTCGTCTTTAGGGAACATTTTTTCAAAAACTGCTGATAGGAAGATGCTCAAATTTTAACAGAGAATGAAGCACACAGGTTCATAAATTTCAATAGGGCGTATTTATAAAATGTTTAACACTTTAGACTATATTCGTATAAATGCTAGTATTTTTAAGAACAAAACCGATTACAACGGATAAAAATTTATATTAAAAAAACTCGCTATATTTTTTTTAAACGGCTTCGTTAAAATACTTATAAATGATGAATCTACCCTTACATAAAATTTGAAGTCTGTAAATTAAATATTTTCTAGAAAGATGTTCCTTGATTTAACATTGGCGAGATAGATCAATCCCCATCACGCCAGAATAATTCAATTTTTAAAATTTCCGAAAATTTAGAGATAACCGTAAAAATCGGACCTGTGCCATAACAAAAAAGAAATGTAATTAAGAATCACTCTTTTGTAGTAACATGTGTCTCAGAGAAATGGGAGCTTGAATTGCAGAAAATCCTCCCTTCGGTCAGAAGACCCAATAGACCCAAACGTGTGTTTTGATTTTGAATACTCTTTTAATCATTCTCGTGATCTGAATAATATAGTTTTCTAGCTATCACTTCTAGCATGGGGTCTAACTACATTTGTAACATTTAACATATGTGATTGGCATTTTAATTTCGTAAGAGGCATAATAAATCAATATTGTACCTGTTTACTGATGAACGAGACTTGACTCTTTGCTCGAGGAGTTGATAGAGCTGCCGATGTTCAGATGCACCTGATGCGGAGGGATTTTGCAAATGAAATGTCATTGAGCGTCTATCGCAATCTCGAAGTCCAGCGGTCGAGTGTAAGCTGCGAGCTCATTGGCTTGTGCGCTCTCAGACGATTCACACGGAGCTGTTTTATCTCTGCACCTTGAACCACACCCAACGAGATAAGCCGCAAGATTTCGTTAAGCCCAGTGTCAACCAGCGCACCTTACTTGTATTGGAAGCTTTATCATCGCCTGAGAACTAAGAGTTGGGAGTTCGAGCCGAGAAATCTTCGCTGCGACTCATCCCGGTCTGCCAAGAATCAAATGACTCAAGCCACAGAATTCATTCTGAAACAGTTGATCATTAGCACTAACGTGTTGTTATTCAAATGTGTATGTACGGAAATCCAACTTACTAAATTTTAATGAATTTCACAACTTCTATGTAAAGTTATCAGTGTACCAATTCACAGTGTTAATCTTTACTTCGTGAAGCACGCTAATCAATGTTCGTCCGAAACCGTGTGAAAATCTAATTTATTTACAAAAAAATATAGTTATGTTCTATCTAAAACAAGAAAACATTTTTATATTTTGTAATAAGATCTGCTTTCGTATATTTGTATAAGAGTATTCGTTTCTTGATCTATTTCTTCTCTCATCTCTGGTTATTCCTGTTTTTTACTTGATTTTACTGTTATCTGTTTCAAATGATAGCTATTGCCCCTTCAAGTTATGCAGAAAATGATCAATGAAAAAAGCTAATTTTTTTGAAATTTTTGAATAGGGTATACACTATTGCACTCTTTTGCACTCATGAATAACTTAATGTACTATATCACAGAGCCCTGTATGAGCAACGAGGACTTTACAGTGGAAATGTTTTTTCCTTATTTGTGTTTATTTTGCATTTATATCTTTAATTTTTTTATTAATATATTTTGGTAAGTTGTTTCCCTTCTATGCATATACTTTTGTACTTATTACTGTAGCCGTACAACGCGCCTCGTCCGTTTTCAAGAGGCACCACAGCATAGAGAGCGCTAGAGAGCCTAGAGCCTAGAGAACCTATCGTTTTTGTCCGGTTGCATAAACGTTTAATATGGAATCCATAACCTTATTTGTTTTATAAAAGAGTCTATAGCGGCAAAAAGTGTTTTTAGATCAACCAATAAGACTCATGGAACCTATAAAGCTTACCATATCTTTTAGGTCCTGAATCGGTTCTATAAATGTTTAATGGTAGAGAAATAAGCAACATGGTGACTCTGCGCACTGCTTCTACACACAGCTGTTTACTAGTTCGAGATTATTGGTGGTTTTTGGCGTTCGTGTGTGTAATGTTGTAGTTTCATTGATTTTTACGAGTTTTATTATATGTGTAGTGTGCGTTTTAGGTGTATATCTGTGTGTTAAAAATCAGTGAATGCTATAACATTGACACATGTATTTTGCGTGTAATATTGTGAAGAAAAGTAAGGATTGTTATGATAATATGGTTATATGTTAATTTCTGCTACAGTAATTTCTCTTCTTCCTTTGTTTTAATTCTTTTTCTCCAAGCACCATTATCAATCGACTTGAAAACTCCTTCATGACGCCAATAAGCTTTCTTCAATCACAAGGATACTTCACACAGCACACAATGAGAGTTAAGTCCACACTTAATGCTTTGAAGAATCATCAGTGAATCAAATGTACAGTGATAATGTTGAAATTCAGGGTGCCGTAAAAAATAATTATCAGTTGAGAAAAGATTTTTTTGCCTTTTGAACTGCCTTTGTTTGGCTTCTAGTGCCTTTTGAACTGCCTTTATTTGACAAATTAAATGCCTTAATTTTTAAGCTCTATTTGCGTTAATGTGTTCTATTTTTTAGATAGAAAGTTACTTAATACTCCGTGTTTCAAAAAGGTTTGAATAGTATTTTATTATTTATTTTTACTAATGGATTAAGAAAAAAAAATTTAAAAAAAGAATGGAAGGTAAATAAAATTATTTAAACACAAAGAGACAATGGATAATATAAAAAATTCAAAAAATTTAATAGAAAGTAAATAAATAAAAATATACTAAAATGAAATGAACGAATACAATTAAATAAAACAAAATTTCTAGTGAGAAGTATTGCACCGAACCCAGTCTCCCAAACCTACCTGTGCTCACCTGGGCTCGTGTGGCCGGCTAGCTCAGGAAGCATGTAGATTATAGAAGTATGGATGGTGGACGGATTTAGCTACGTGATTAATTTAAAAAAAATTATTTAGAACACAAATGAACTTTAATGAAAGAATTAAAATTTTAACATACAACAATCAAGGTCTGAGCTAGTGAGTAATTACTTCTTCTAATTTTACGCTACAAAGCTAATACATTAAAGGGAACTTAATATTGTAAGGAAGTCGCCAATGCGCGGTGAGCACTTCCTGGAGGTTGACTATAACCCCTGGATAAAAGTTTCTTTTATAAACAAGCGTTGCGCCTGAAGGGCGTGATGAAGATTTTGCCGCAGCTCGACAAATCAGAACACAGTCACCGTTTACAGGCAGGCCCGCTGGGGTGAGCAACCTCCACAGGTCGCCGAACCTCACGCCAGACGGCGTGTCCCGTGGGTGCATGGGAAGCCCGTGAGTCCCGCGTCGGCGGCGGCGGTGGCGGTGGTGCAGTGTGACCACGGCGACGGCGGCAGCGGCGACGGCGGTGGTGCAGTGATGGTGACGATGATGGTGACGACAGCTCAAGACTCAGGCGTCTGACAGCGCGATAATAATCGTCACGTAACTGGTGACGTGCTACGCGGGCGTGATCGGCAGAAAAAAAGATATACTCGATCAGTGAGTAACCGGAGGAGCTACTCGTCCTCAATTCAAAGTAGAGGGACACTGCCCTTCTCCCGCTCTACTGTTCTTCGAGCCGCGCGCACGTCAGCGCTCACCTCTCCTCGCCCTTTTGATCTCCCTACTGTGATCTCTCCCACCGTTCTGATGTGCCTGCTCGGCGCATGCCAGCGCTCACAAGCCTTTTCTCCCCCCCCCAGTTTCCCAAATGTTCTAGAAGTTCCCGGAAATTTTACTAAAACGTGCTTCTATTGGTGAAAAGTTCCTACGTCTTAACTTAATTTTGTCCAATCAGCTCTTGCGTCTTGTCGGTGTGTCGAGCGGAATTTTCCCTAATGCGCTCTCACTCGCACACTTTTTGTAAATAAACGCAGGTGGTATCTCCCGGCGTGTCCGAACTGCGCAGCCCCCCTTCCCAGCTATATCCCCAGGGATAGACCCGCGTCGGCGTTGGCGAAAACAAACACAGTTTAACCCGGTATGCCTGGCGCCGAGGTGTCGCGGCGGCAGCTGTGCGGAACGAATTAGCAAAAGGCGCCAGAATAAGCAGTAATCAATTATCAACTGTGTCACCATCTATTGGTTGTATCTCGATGTTCTTGTAGAAACTATATTTATAAATTCCATACGTTTGCTTTATACAACGAGAAACTATAGTATCTACGGTGCACGGCCTATGAAACCAATACATTTTATTGAATCCATTGCTATGGAACCCATCTGGAAAGCTATTGTGACGGTCCAATCAGCCGCGTCCAAAATAAATTCAAAACATTGGATTAGGACTAAAAATACACATAAATTTTGTATGTAAATAAGAAGGAAAACATGAGAAAATGCATGAGTGGAAGATGTTTTTTCAAATTGTTTGATATTTTAAAAAATTGTGCCAAAAATAGACTGTGAGAATACAAATAAATAAAAACAGGACATATTTGTAAATAACGCCACGTCGCAACCTTTTAATGCTTGTAAATAAAATAATTTCCGTGATTTTTCATTTTAGAAATAAGACAGTCGAATATACTCACAAACATGACGAACGATTACTGATAAATGTTAAAATTAGAAAACAAGTAATTGGAAAGAGGGTTACGAACCTTAAAAATATTTTGGAATATATTTAGGAATTTATGGTAACGTTCAAAGGCTATTAAAGTTTCGAAATTTTTTGAAGTTAATTTTGAAGATGTTATGATTTGTTTGAATTATTGAATTGTTGTAATATGGAAAGCAGTGCCAGCTAATCGTCATCCAGCATAAAGCGAAGTTTAAAAACATTATATTTTTTTCTATCATAAAAATGTAGAGCAAGGTCAAGATTGTTAGTTTTTAACATCTTGGAGAAAAGACATGGCCATTCAATTGTTTTTACATTATTCAAATTTGTAAAGTGCACTCGTCTGAATGTTATAATATTTAATTGTGTGAATCTTGGAAGATAATATGTATTGTAAATTTTAGATTGTAGGTCATTTAAAAGAGTATTTTATGTGTTTGTTCTTATTTTTATTATGTATGCACATAAAAAATAGGGAAACATATTGCTTAGCTGTTTGCTATAAACTGCACTGGATTGGATGAATGTAGTGTTAAGGTTTTCAAATACAGAAATATTCAATTTTGTGTTTTGAAAGATCAGATGAGTAGAATCACACATCACAATATTTACACAAGTATAGAAATTTCTAAATAAACGTATATAAACTTTAAGTTAATATTTTCAATTCAATTTATCATTCCTTTCTAAAACTGTTAATTTGATGATTTCATTGTATAATATTCAAATCAGAGCTTTATGTGCTAAATCTACGCATTGTTAATACATACTTTTAAACAACATTAATATATTTAATATACATTTAAAAGGTTTTTAGATTGGCGAACGTTTCAATGAAATTTCATGAATTCCTAAATGCTTGAAAATAAATACTTGTAAAATTAAATTATTGTAGCGTGTAAAAATATAACAAACTCACGTATTTGGTAAAACGAGTTGATATTACTAAAAGAAAGCAAAACAGATGTTATAACAATTCAAAGAGATTTAGCGTTTGTTTACAGTTTAGTAAATATCAATGCTCTAGCATTTCCCAGTGAAAATACATAGAACGAACTTGGTGGTCAAGTGATATGACCTTCCCAACACAGACTACATTTCAGTATCGTCAGAGTTCGAAGGTGGTTTGTTGGCCGCCATTCTACGAATCTGTATCAAAACCTTGAATTTTGCACGACCATCTGTACAGGGAGAACGTAGCGGTTTATTAAACGGAAACGGGCCATTCGAGGTATCTAATGTGCACTCTTTGAAAACGTTTAACCATTATAAACTATCCCTAAGAAAAATATCAAATAAACAATGTTAAAGGTCACCAGCTTAACATTGCCTTTACTATTTGAATGTTTTCAACATCCCCAAAACCAACAGAAAACCCATGTTTTTACAGGTTATTATAAAACCAATTCAATAAATATAAGCATTTATTCACGTTATTATTTTTAAAACACTCAAATATCTACGATGTTATTTGATTCATGTCTTCATCAAAGATCTGAGATTAAAAAACTGATAAGCAGAGAAAATTAAAGTAATTTTGAGTGATTGATGAAGTTGAATGATCAAATGAAAAACAATGTTTCTTGCTTCATATAATGCTATCGTGTTTAACAGACATGTAAATACATGTGATACCTATTTAAACATCCAAACTAATGAAAATTTTCAAAATTAAAACCATCAGTAAAACGTTGATTCATCAGCAAGAAATATATTATTAAATACTTTTTTGAGATTCATGTGCTCCTGTGTGAATAACGTAGTAAAAGTGATTCGTATGATCCAGTTTCTCAGGATAAAACAAAACCTGCTAGACACATACACTAAACTTAATAGTTGTCAAATAGTTATTTACGACATGAGTATCATAAGATATCTTATTACAATACGAAATTGGAGAATTATCAAACAAGACTCTTTAGCCGAAATTGTTAACCAAATGAATATTGTAATATAATGTTACCATTTGAATATCATAGAAAGTAAGACGCAATTTGTCAAAATTCATGTGAACTATAATTTTTCTTTAAATTTTACTCCTTATCCTGCGAAAGATGTGTGACAGTACTTATGTTAACAGTTCTACTGCCATGGGTTTAATTAATTAGTTTTCAGTACGCAAATTATGGTTTTTGGTTTTAAAGAAGCATGGATATACAGAGTATCGGGGAAGGAAACGTCGAAAGTTTGAAAAAAGCTGTTTAAACAATTTTAATCATACTTTGTCTAATAAACTACATAGATATTTTGAATGGCTGAGCTGCAATAAACACGCAAATTTTGGTTTGAAAATATGATTTCTACGCAAAACTTTGCATTCTAGAATCGTGTAAACACCCCAGATTCAGGGCTTCAGAACGTCTGCAAGCGCCGTGTTGAGCTCTAGCGTTATCGCAACTTTCATCTGTGACGTAATTCAACCTTGGCCATAGACGCCGAAAGATAAGACCGGCAACGACTTCCACAGAGGGTTCTAAAGACCACGGCTTCTGGTTGAAAATATTTCTAAGTAAAATGAGCTATGTAGTTGCGTGGGTTGTAATCATTTGAATTCTTATTGCGAATTTGATACCTTTTAAACATGTAGAACATTCCTTAATAAAAAATCTAAGTGCAATGAATATCACGTAACTATTCTTTTCGTAATAAGTGTGCTTGGAGAGCGTGTTGAGAAATATCTGTGATAGCACAGTGCGGTCGAGCCAACCTACGGACTACAGGGATCCGAGTTCAAATCCCAGTAACGCTGGAGTATTTTTACCTCCACGTGTAAAGGGAGTTACGTAATGCTGTAGGAGGAAGTGTCGAAATTTTCACAGAAAACACGTTTTGTAAGTAGCTAGTTCGAAAAAAGTGGATTGTTGGTATTGTTCTTTTATTTTCTATACACCAGGCTGTCAAAACGCTTGTTTTCTGAACCCGAAAAAGTGATTTTTCAAAAAACCTCTTTGTGAATCCGTCTTCGTGTGAGTAATTCTAGAGCCTAAAGTAAACACGATTTTCACCAAAATGGATATTCATTGAACGATCTGGCTAATATTACGAATCTTCGAATTTGAAACGAATCTTTTAATTTTGAAGGTACTTTACACCAAACCCCATCATATTTACATAATTTCCTCGAAAAGAGCTCCAATTTTTCTGTAAATCTATTCCTCGAAGCACATGATGTTTAAAAGTGGCGTACGTTCAATTTTGGGTGAACGATCTGAATTTTCGAAAATTGCGAACAAATACCTATTAACATTGTCGAAAACAAATATTAACGCTAGAGATTTTTGTTTCATGAAATCTCTTTTTAAAAAGAGATATTAAATTAATGTAAATTAAACACTCCACTCTTTCCTAGTAATGACCCACTCTTCACTAGTAATGATTGCTGCTATTGGGTCTAACCGCTTCCTTTATCTTTGGAGGGCTACTGTTTTTTAAATTTTTTTCCAACAGTATTATCTCAAAAGTACTGGATGAGAACAGTTGATATCTGGAGTTGAAGGGATGGTGTTAGCTCCTATTGTAGGCCTCGTTTCTTGTGATTCCAGTGAAAAATCAGTAACTGCACTGAAACAGCAGAAGCTTCCGCCAATTGATAATCATAAGTGAATCACCATGTACTGGGTAGGGAGGAGAACGAGGAAATCTGTATGAATTGTCGCCTGGTCTTTCTTTCTCAGATAAACACTTGGATAGTTTATCAACATCAAATCGGATTTTTAACGCCTTTGATGTAATATTAAACATAAAAAAATCCCTTCCAGTTGTCTGCGTGTTAATTTTTAGTGTATCAAAATAGCCCCGACACCCGTATTACATTAGCCTCTCAAGTAGTATCATATTAGCCCCACAAATTTGAGGCTGTATATATCATGACACGATAAATATTATTGCATTATTTTAACGCAGAAAAGAATATTAATTCTTTCTTAATGATAACCTATTTTCAAAAATATCGTGTCATAAAAAATAATGAAGTAACATCAAAAGATTTATATCACGGTGGTAAAGTTTTTGACTGGAAAAATTAGGCATTTTAGTTTTGATTTTTTTCCTCCCAAATATTGTTACATTCTGAGTGTTTGCTATATGGTAATTATAATAGAATATATTTCCTATCATTTGTCATTTTCTTGTTAATTTTGGACATAAATAAATAACAACTCTTAAAGTGTTAACCCCAATTAACCCCCATTAACCCCAATTTTCTACTGTATAATATTAGCCCCGACTGATCTTTATAACATTGTCGAAAAACAATATGAACGCTAGAGATTTTTGTTTAATGAAATCTCTTTTTAAAAATAGATCTTGTATTAAGATAAATTGAACACCCTGTTTTTTTTTTAAAACTGCAAATGCTTCACTTTCTTTTCGCATCGGAAAGGAGGTAGTCTTGTCGTGTACCTGGTGGTGAGGGGGAACCGTGTCAAGTGAGTTAACTTTAAAGACCCGAGTTCGAATCCCGACGAGTAGAAAATATTTTCTGCTGCAGTAGGTCTTTTTTTTTTGTTTCTTTTTTGCAGGTTCACATAGTCCGTATTGAATATTGCATAGCAATTACGAATAATACGTGAAAATATATGCTGTTGAGGCAACACTTGTTTTGAACATAAAACACTTTCTAAATAGTATGTATAGTAAGATAAACTTTATTTAGGTGAGTAAACTTAGACCATTCACTTTGATTCTCTAAATTAAAACTTGACGTAACTGAGAACAGTGTCGTCATAAGAGTTATTATGATACATATATCCTTTATTTTTAAATTCTTAGGCCCCGAAACGCGCCTCAAATTAATTATTAATATAATAGCAATAGCTACTTATATATAATATAATTTCATAATTATTTCCAAAGAACCGGAACGCCGTTCCGTCGCGTACCAACAGAAATCAAGCCTTTTATATACAGGATATTCGGGGAAGAAATGTCGAATCTTCGAAAAATAGCTGTTAAGACAATTTTAAGCTTATTTTGTCTAATAAACTACACGGATATTCCAAATGGCTAAGCCGCAATAAACATTCAAAAGTTGGTTTGGATATATGTTTTCTAGGCAACTATTTGCGTTGTAGAAGCATATAAACACTTCATTAATATCTAAATTGTTTATGATTAACAAAATAAATGAATATATTTGATCAGAAAGAAAAATTAACCTAGAAATAAAAAAGCACCCAATTTTCACAGTTCGACTGCTTTTTTATTTCTCGGTTAATTTTTTTCTGAACTAATATATTAATTTATATTGTTAATAATAAACATGTTACATGTTTCTGGTCTGTTTACATGATTCTAGAATGCAAAGTTTTGCGTAGAAATCATATTTTCAAACCAAAATTTGCGTGTTTATTGCAGCTCAGCCATTCAAAATATCTATGTAGTTTATTAGACAAAGTATGATTAAAATTGTTTAAACAGCTTTTTTCAAACTTTCGACGTTTCCTTCCCCGATACTCTGTATATCCATGCTTCTTTAAAACCAAAAACAATAATTTGCGTACTGAAAACTAATTAATTAAACCCATGGCAGTAGAACTGTTAACACAAGTACTGTCACACATCTTTCGCAGGATAAGGAGTAAAATTTAAAGAAAAATTATAGTTCACATGAATTTTGACAACTTGCGTCTTACTTCCTATGATATTCAAATAGTAACATTATATTACAATATTCAATTGGTTAACAATTTCGGCTAAAGAGTCTTGTTTGATAATTTTCCAATTTCGTATTGTAATAAGATATCTTATGATACTCATGTAAATAACTATTTGACAACTATTATGTTTAGTGTATGTGTCTAGCAGGTTTTGTATTATTCTGAGAAACTGGATCATACGAATCACGTTTACTACGTTATTCACACAGGAGCACATGAATCTCAAAAAAGCATTTAATAATATAATTCTTGCTGATGAATCAACGTTTTATTGATGATTTTAATTTTGAAAATTTTCATTAGTTTGGATGTTTAAATATAGGTATCACATGTAATTACATGTCTGTTAAACACGATAGCATTATATGAAGCAAGAAACATTGTTTTTCATTTGACCATTCAACTTCATCAATCACTCAAAATTACTTTAATTTTCTCTGCTTATCAGTTTTTTAATCTCAGATCTTCGATGAAGACATGAATCAAATAACATCGTAGATATTTGAGTGTTTTAAAAATAATAACGTGAATAAATGCTTATATTTATTGAATTGGTTTTATAATAACCTGTAAAAACATGGGTTTTCTGTTGGTTTTGGGGATGTTGAAAACATTCAAATAGTAAAGGCAATGTTAAGCTCGTGACCTTTAACATTGTTTATTTGATATTTTTCTTAGGGATAGTTTATAATGGTTAAACGTTTTCAAAGAGTGCACATTAGATACCTCGAATGGCCCGTTCCCGTTTAATAAACCGCTACGTTCTCCCTGTACAGATGGTCGTGCAAAATTCAAGGTTTTGATAGATTCGTAGAATGGCGGCCAACAAACCACCTTCGAACTCTGACGATACTGAAATGTAGTCTGTGTTGGGAAGGTCATATCACTTGACCACCAAGTTCGTTCTATGTATTTTCACTGGGAAATGCTAGTGCATTGATATTTACTAAACTGTAAACAAACGCTAAATCTCTTTGAATTGTTATAACATCTGTTTTGCTTTCTTTTAGTAATATCAACTCGTTTTACCAAATACGTGAGTTTGTTATATTTTTACACGCTACAATTATTTAATTTTACAAGTATTTATTTTCAAGCATTTAGGAATTCATGAAATTTCATTGAAACGTTCGCCAATCTAAAAACCTTTTAAATGTATATTAAATATATTAATGTTGTTTAAAAATATGTATTAACAATGCGTAGATTTAGCACATAAAGCTCTGATTTGAATATTATACAATGAAATCATCAAATTAACAGTTTTAGAAAGGAATGATAAATTGAATTGAAAATATTAACTTCAAGTTTATATACGTTTATTTAGAAATTTCTATACTTGTGTAAATATTGTCATGTGTGATTCTACTCATGTGAACTTTCAAAACACAAAATTGAATATTTCTGTATTTGAAAACCTTAACACTACCTTCATCCAATCCAGTGCAGTTTATAGCAAACAGCTAAGCAATATGTTTCCCTATTTTTTAATGGTAATGGTTAAACAAGAGGAACAAATAGTTTCTGACTCTCGGTGTTAACAGGGGACTTAAAAAAATTAATAATACAGTTATTCGGTTGCTCAACACCCCTTTGATAGAAAAACAGAAACAATTGTTTGGGCGTAATGCACCTTGAAAAATATTTTTTTTATAATCAATTTCTTTCCTATTACATAAATATATCGACTTGCAAATTGTAGGACTTAAAAGATAATATAAAAACCAAATAAAAGTTATGCTCATACTCGCCGTAAAAATACGAATTTAGCATAATTAAATTGGCCACAGAATTTGTTTACAAGCAAGTGCATTTTAAGCGTATGTGGCAGGCAAAAGCGCGGCATTGGAGAACTGTTTTTCAGTATGCCCATCCCACGCTATTCTGCTAGCGCGAATGAATTAAGCGCAAACAAATGGGGTCTACTAAGATGTTAATTTCTTATAAACAATTACATATATCTCGAGAGCGAGATATAATAGCACCGAACGGATTCCGGAATTTTGCATCACATTTAAACGCCATTCAGATTAGACAATAAAAAAAATTTGCAACAATTGCAAATTTATAAACAATTTCCAAATTTTGCAAATCTAAAGTGGGGAGAGTCTCCCGATGTCCCAGAACCAAAAACAACGAATTAACAATTTTGCAACAATTTATAATTTTATAAACAAATTCGAAATATGCGTTAGAACGGCCGGGAAGGCGCCGCAAATTGTGCCTGAAATGAATATCTCAAAATAGCAGTTTGTCAGGAGTTACAAATCGATTACTAAAAGTTAGAATAATTGTTTTTAAAATGATAAATATTTACTGGTCTATAGACAATCATTCTGGACGGAAAACCCCGCTTAGAAATATTTTTTTCGTCGTGGCGTACGCGCAGGCAAACTACCTCCTTCGGCAGGGAAATATGACGATATTTCCGTCTCGTACGTAAACGAACTAGCCCCCTCCCCCGAGACAGCGTTCTTTCTGCTCCTTGGGATGTTGCACCAACCACAGACAACTGTGGTTCTACCTGCTAGCGATTGGTCAACGCGTCCCTCCCCCTGCCCTCCCCCAGGCCGAGGGGTGTCCAAGTTTGTCGGCGCGGTGTGGAAGATAGAATTTTGAACGACATTTTTTCTGAGGGAGAGGGTACATTAGAAAAGTTCAGACATAATAATTCGCGCTTCAAGTCTAATGAAAACAACCGAACTTAAAAAATTAGAGTACTGTTAGGGCTGAATCTAATAGGTCCCAGTCTTAAATGGGTAGCAGAATTTCGACAAACTTGCTGATCTACAAAAAAATATGTTAATGCTCCTTGCTGTTCTAAACCAAACATATTAATAGCAAATATTTAATGGCGGGTTGCTCCTTCCATGTGATTTCCCATTAGCTATGTAGTAAGCAGTGCCGCACTGACAAAAACGGAAAGCACAGTACAAAAATGGTGCAATAACAAAATAAAATATTCGCTTATTTTGGTACAAAACGAAACTGTTTCGTTGTTGTTGGATTTCTATCGAGTTTCTCAGTTGGTAACGACACAATGAATTTAATGACACGCCTCTCACATGGCTGCGGACTGCAATGTTTTCCATCGCTTGATGCATATAATCGAAATTACTAATACAGATTTCAAGGGAACAAAATGAAAGAAACATGTATGGAGTGCTAACTTTGATGTTTCTTATTGTAAAAATCTAAGATCCCCACGAACAATTTAGATGCAAAGAACAAACATAACAAGGAATGGCACGAGTAGGAGATGGAAATACAGAAGAAAGCGGTGTCGCGCACTAATAATTTTTTTATAAATTAAAGAAGACGCGACAAAATCCCAATTTGGACAGTACGAATCAATAGCATTCATTTAGAGGAACATTTCAAAAGTTATTCGAAGCAAATCGCATCAGGGGTTTAAAAGATATGAGTGATTTTGAAAGTTTGAAAACACTTTTGACGATAACTAGAAATTTTTACAGCCATTGTTATCATAAGAAAGGTAATGTAAATAAGCGGTTTTTCCTAAAAATTAAGAGAACGCGTAAAGAGATTGAAATGAAACTTTCGGGATTAACAAAGGAAATCACACGGAAAATTATGACATTACTCGCAACTCTAAAAAGTATCGAGGAGCTGCAGTAGAGATGCCAATTGAAATTGTATATTTGTAATTTTACGAGAGAACAATGATGCGTCGCGCTGACGTCACAACTACGTCAAGGCACCGAGCGACGGAAATTAAGCAATTTTGGCGTTAATAAACATTAGGAAATCGTAAAAGAAATAGTAATAAGATGTAAATTGATAATTAAAAGTAGTAATAAAGAGAAATAGCCTGGAAAGGACAGAATTAAGTGAAATGGTATGATATTTTTGGTAAAGACACGTAAGCGATCGGTAAATGTTCCAGAAAAAAAAGTTGAAGACACAACGCAACAATGCCCAGGGGGATTGTGTGTAGCGAGCACGAAGTCAGACGTGGGGAACAACGCTCCGAAAAAAGATAAAATTTTAGTGTGCAATTGTGCGAGAAACACGGTGAACAAGAATGGATATAGTGAGTTTACGCAATGATGTTCGTAATACAATGCGTAACACGGAAATATTTTATGTGTCACAGTATATTCAACAATAGGACATTTTGGAGGAAATGTAGCACGCGATAGACAGATAATCGCGTTATTAGTTGCGTAATGGAAATAGGATGATAGGGGAATGAAAGGACATGCTAAGAAGATATTAGCGAGTTCAAGAAATTTTTGGTAATGTGTGGGGATGGAGAAATGCAGCTGGAGGATGGATTTGGAGGATGCTGCGTAATATACAGCGAGGACGGCGCGCAACAATGGTTTGCTGCGGATTACAGCGTTTTCGGCAAAAGGGAAGCTATGAAACTTTGTTTTTTTTGTTATGAAATTCACATTTTGAAGGAGAAGAAAGATTAAAATTAGCTTCTGTAGAAGATGAAGTTCTGTCTTAACGTAAAATATATTCAATAGATATACAGGCAGAATGCGCATTCGGGTGTGAATGAGTTTATTTATAATTGTCAGTATGAATGGAAATATTTCGGATTTTGTGTCATGTAATTTAAGTGTATTATATCGTCGATGTATTTATGTGTTTATTTTGTTTGTCGTTGAGTGTTTTATGTGAGTCATGAGAGAGCAACGACCCCAGTTTGTATATATATTTCAACTGAAATAACGACTAGCACAGGAATTACAGAAAGTAAATGACGGCGAACATCACTTGGTTCGACATTAAATTAAACGAACGTAGTTTAATTGTTGCATGTAGCTAGTTAATGACCTACGCCCACGTGCCCGAATAGTTGTTAGATCCTGTACAGGTCAGCCACAACCTCACACCCAGATTTTATGTGTAAGTAAGAAAATATCGGAAGTTCTGGGGGAGCAGCTAGTCGACGGGCAACCTTGGAGGTGGAAGCTGAGTATAACCAGGGCAATTGATAAGAGCGGGTTTTGGTTATTATTTTGGCGTTATAACGCCGGGCGATAATAAAGAATTTAGTTGATCTAGAGGAGGTAGTGGTTCATTACATATTTTGGTGCGCCTAACGAGGGGCGATTATAGTTGTTTTATAGATATAAGAGGAGGACGGTTCATTACATTATTAAGAGTATTATGTAATTTTAGTATTTGTACACCTAACAGTCCTTGTTTGTAATCGTTTGCTTTAGGTATTGAATTGAATACAATATGATTTATTAATATATTCTTTTCTACAAAATATGACAACATATGTAACAAAAGGTCTTAATGCTGCTCATTCCCTCGTTTAAAGTGAAGGTTATGTTCATAATTTTTATATTTTAATAACATCCTTTCCCAATGTTATTTGTTTTTATGTCAATATGAAGATATCTTCCACGAGATTGAGCAAGTAGAATAATCCTCACGTGAATTTCTCCGATTTGGGACAGGCGAAAATGTTTTAGGTATCGGTGTTTTCTCCGACACTCTCTCTCATTTGTGGGAGAATTGAGTGAAATTGAGTGCTTTCAGGATTTCAGAAAGCTTGTTTACCTGGGCGTCAGCTACTTGATCGCAAAAACGTAATGCTAACACACACAACGCACTTCAATGGTATCCATTATATGAGAGTGAATGAGAATTCGTTACTTACAGACGCGGAAAATTGTCTAGAAAAAATATTTTTCTACTATTATTGTAACGATAACTCCTAACTGGTAATGAATACGGAGAACTTTATGTATTGTGACCATCACCTTTCTCCTGCTATCCTCATTCTTAGATAGAAGATCTGTCCCGACTTTGAGGAAGAGAGTCGTAATCTCTTCTGTGGTTACTTATATAATTACCCAGATGTTTAAAGTACTTCATGAACACAGAATGCTCCTGCTAGCTATATTTTATTAATAGACAAAACTTAAAATACTATAAATTCAAGGTATAATTTGAGGATTAAGAAATCAGAAATTACCAAAATGAAAATACTGACTCACGTTCAGAGACAAAACATCTCATAATCAGATTTATTCTCATTGATTATACGCCCACTGATGTATATACACATACACACAAATGGAACAAAATATATAAAAAATCTACACTAATCTAGCGCAATAACCAAGAACCAAATCACTTACTGAAAATCCATCGTACGTAACACTTCACTTTACTACACAACCTAAATATGGAATCCTAATTAACCTTTACCTGCTTGGCTCTCAAAAAAATGTAACTTCCAAGTCTATCCCTTATTTAGGAACCTGAAATTAATTTCATCGTTGATACAACCAAATCTACGTTTCACAACGGCAGTTATACATTTAGTAGATTTTACAAACAAGAATAATATCACCCTGATAAACTTTTATAATTATTTCCTCTAGTTCTATAAGAAAACAATAATGTCTTACTTCATAAAAATTATTTGCTGAAGAATAAACCAGTCACCACTAGTTTCAATGATACAATCGGAAAGAGTTTACATCTCTCAATTAGAAATAACTGGGAGGTTTTTCCCTATTGTCTCTCATATTTCTTTTTTTATTATTTTATTATTTTGACTGATATACTACATGGTTCAGTTCTACAGTACAAACTTTTTCACATGTTTTTGATGTTTATGATCTATTTAAAAAAACTAAACTATTATTTATTTATAGGTAATCTTAGGGAGAGGAAACCCACTGAATACCTCACAAAGAATCATCTAAATCTGCAAAACTAAATGTAAAATACATGCATGAGAAATCTACTTTTTCTTCTGGTGGGGTTTATGAGTGCCTTGCCTAGATTATAATGGGATAGTTGTATAATTTTTGACATATTATTGTAAAAATTGTGGGATAACTTAGTGATGTGTGTATGATAGGTTTTATTGAAATTTCTTTATGAAGCTGTTTGTTTGAAATGAACTATGGGGCTTTAGTTATTGTTCGCAGGAATTTGTTCTGTATCACCTGTATTTTATGTATATTGGTTTTTTGCTGCATTGATCCAGACAGAGCAAGCATAGTTCATTAAGGGTTTGATTATAGCTGTATATATGAGTGGCATTTTCTATTGTTATTTTACTGTGGTTATTTATTAATGGCTTTAATTGAAATAATTTGTCATTTGATTGTTGTGTTTTAATGTTTATATGTTCTTTCCAGTTGAGTTTACTGTTTAAATGTAGTCCTAGATATTTCACTGTTTTTTTGTGGAGTCCAAGAAAAGATGTTATTGATCAGTGTGAGAGGTGGTGATGTTGAAATTGTTTTTAATGAAAATATTTTTGCGGTTGACTTAGATAGGTTTAATTTAATTTTCCATTTGTTTGACCAAGAATCTATTTGACTTAGATGTTGCTGTAATGTGTCTCTTATTGTGTCACGTGATATTTTTGAACAATACAATGCTGTATCATCTGCGAATTGTGCTGTTTTGGCTGTGTTGGATGTAGGGATATCAGCTGCATAAAGACTAAATAATATAGGTGACAATGGGAAACCTGAGGAAGTCCAGCATATATTGGTTTGGGGTTTGAAAGATGTTTATCTACTGAAACTGTACTGATGCTATTGATACTTGATTATATTGATGATGTTGGTTAGGTATTTGGGTGTGCCACTGATTCTTAGTTTGTATTTGAGACCTTGATGTCATACGCTGTTGTATGCTTGCGAAATATCTAGAAAGGTTGATATAGAATGTAGTTTTCTTTGGAATGCTGTATGGATATGTTCTATGATTTTTAATAATTAATGTGTGGTTGATAACTTTTCTGTAAATCCAAATTAGTCTCTGGGATTGATGTCATTTTTGTTCAAGTAATTACTGAGTCTTTTCTGAATGCGTTTCTCAAGAATTTTTGATAAGGAGCGTAACAAGCTCATTGGCCGATAATTTTCTACATTTGATGAACGTTTGTTAGGTTTTGGAATGGGTATTACTATAGAGTGTTTCCATAATAGTGGGAAGTAACCTGTTCTTAATGAAGTGCTATACATATTATTTGAGAATGTTATGGATTGATTTGGCAGATTTTTTAGTATTTTGTTTTTTATTCTGTCATGTCCTCGAGCCTGTTTTTAGGGAGTGATTTTATTATGTTTGTTATTTCCTGGGGAGATGTGAATCTAATTCTGGAGGGTACATTATAATTAGGAGCTGTTGCTATCTGTGTGATTGTTTGGTGTTGAATGTGTGGGAGTGAGTCGTTTGGTTTAAATGTATCTGGAAAATTATTTGCTAGAGTTTCAACTTTTTCAAATAGTGATAATTGTTTCCCTGTGCTGGTATTAAGTGAAGGAATGGTATATTTTGTTTAGTATTTTAGTTTTAAATTGCCACAGTGTGTTGTATTTTTGCTGGTTGTGAATGAAAAGTGTTGTTTGGTAATGTGTGTTAATATATTTAGTTCCTTTTTAATTTCAGGGTTGCTAGTGTAATTCCATAACTTGGTTGTTTTATTCTTTATGTGAATTAGATTTCTTATGCTTTTGGGTAGATTTTTTTTATTCTGTGCGTTTTTTGGTAATTTATTTGCTTTACTGTTCTCTAGTTCTCTTAATATTATGTTATTGATTATTGTGATTGCTTGATCTATTTCTAGAGGGGTATTTATAATACTTGAAACTTTGGAATGGTTGTTTTACCATTATTTTTAAATGTTTGCCAATTATTTTGTGAGTGTTGAGTTGCGGAGTGGGTGAGTGTGTAGGGAATGACTGTTGTGTGGTGATTATTACTGGTAGATGGTCGGAGTCCATTTCATGGTGTACTGTGGAGAAAAAAAATTGTTGTATATTTGTTATACCTATGTCTAAGAGGTCAGGGTTCTTAGAGTGATCAAATGGGTAGTAGGTTATGAAACTTAGTTTGTTGTTGTTGTTGTTGTTTATTAACTGTAGTAGTTGTGTCCCAGCTTAGTTATTGTTTTTACATCCCCACTGTATATGTTTTGCATTAAGATCACCTAGGACTATTGTTGGTGTGTGTTGATCAATAATACCAATGATATTGGTGTGTTGAATTTTCACATTGGGGGGCTTATAAGCTACTATGAGTGTAGTTTCCATACAGTTGTTATTAATAAACTTAATTGCTACTGTTTCGATACCCGGGGTTGGTGGTAGTATTATTGCATAAAATGGTATTGTGCTCTTTCTTAGTATCCTCCATTATAATTTAGTCTCTCTGCTCTGATTACTTTATAATCTGGTATGCTGAATTTTGTACTATTGTTTAAATGTGTTCAGTTATACACGCAAAGTCAATTTTCTTATCTTGCATGAAATATTTTAGTTCGTTAACTTTATTGATTATACCATTTGCATTCCAATTGAGTATGGCAATCTTATTAATTTGTGTTTGTTGCATCATTGTTATTAATGTATTCTGAGATGGATGAATGAATGTAATTTATTTTGATTGGGATAATTGAGTTGATTATATTGATTATGTGAGTGGCTCTTATATTGATCAGGGAGTAGAGAAAGTTATTCTCGTTCGAGTGTGCTCGACGGTTTCCATTTTCGGAGTTATTGTATTGATTATTATGTTGTTCTGTGTTTGTGTTGTTAGTGTGTGTAAAGTTTGGGATATTTTGAGTGTTAGTCTGGGAAAGTTAGTTTGATTATTTTGAGGTGGTTCTGTTGATGACCAATTGGTTCTAGATATAATTTGAGGATCTTTGAGGTTAGGTTTTTGACTTACTTTCTTATAATAGAGGCATTCAACTGTTCTGAGATCTGCTCTGTGGTTTTCTTGACAGTTATAACATTTAAATGGTTCATTTTTATGGGAGCAAGTTGCAGAATAATGATTTTTGGAGCAATAAATGCTATTGCTGATTTTTGGAGCTATTTTATGGTTACAATTATTGTTCGTGTGACAAAAATCTAGACATCTCATGCATTGAATGGGACCTTTAGGTCTTTTTCTCCTTTCAGCTTTTACAATGAGATTACAAATTTGTCTTACTTCTAAAATATTTTCTGTTTTCTTCCCCGTTGAATTCGGCTGCTATTACTGCAATAGGATTACTGTCTTTTCGGAGTCTAGTAACTTTAAAGAGTGATGGATGTTTTTCTTTCAATTCAATGTAGATTTCCTCTTCTGTGATGGATGTGTGTAGATTTTTGAATACAACAGAGATTTTCGCCTCGCCATAACAATAAAGGCATTATTATTATTATTATTATTATTATTATTATTATTATTATTATTATTATTATTATTATTATTATTATTATTATTATTATTATTATTCCTATTATTATTATTATTATTATTATTATTAATTTCTTATTTGCTGGGTCCTTATAGGTATGAAACTGTCTTCCTGTGTTAATAAGATATTTGGTTGTGTCTCTGAAATCACTGATTTTTTTCAGGTTGTGTTTTTACTTAGTATTTATGAATTGAAGTGAAAAGTTGTTTGTTATTTTTGTATTGATTTCCTTTGTGAAGTTCGTGATGTTAATTATATTTTCTACATACATTGGCGGGATTTTTACTGATTCTGACACATATGGTGTACTTCATTAAAGTAACTAAACCTACTTTGATTCTTGGGATCTGGAATTCTGTTCAGTTCGTCAAATCTTTAATAGACTTCTTATGCGGTTGCTTTATTGTCGTTTTTATGATGTATTACGTAATGCTGATTTCAACGTTGCTACACCTCTTCTTCCATGTACCAACGGTACCCAATCTCTTCTTTAGTTTCATACGTTAAAGATTTTCTGTCAAGCCATATAATTGTCAACAGATATTAAATGTGTGTATAACAATATTATTATAACAACTTTAAATTCAAAATTTAATCACTAGTTTCAATAGTAAGCATAATTATTGAAAGAAAACATACAACTGTAATTATTGCGTGCTCCTTTCGTCTCGTATATGTGATGTTTCATTGCTCGTTACGATCCTAGCAATATTTATAATTATTGAAACATTAAATCATAATATAGGGCTTACTCCTAGTTTTTGCAGAATCGATCTTAACATTCTAAGATGCCGTTTGATTCATGCAATGGATTAGACGGAAGTTTGAGTCGTGCAATCAGCTTTCTTCTTCTATCGTGATCTTCCGGAAACAAAAATGTCTGTTCCAAACTCTTGTCGGCAAGACGACTCTCCTCTCGTTTCTTATGGGTCGACAATAGAGACATTTTGCACAGCGTAAATTACTTTAGCGTATACGACTTTTCAGCTTCTGCGCATGCAGAGTTCGAGTTACGCATCTGGAGAGACTCAAAGTAAATATACGCTAATACGCTGAATTTACGCTGTGCAAACGATCTTCAGTACAACTGTGAGAGTTCGATGGCTTCCCTATTTACAGCATGAGTCGACAAGTTTATCAAAGTAGTAGACTTGTTGACTCAGTCATGCTATTCACTGAAATGAGTAATCAGTCACAATATTGTACAATGTTTTCAAAAGTAGAACAATATTAGGACTTACAAACCCGAGTAGATTTGTCAGGCAACATTAATAATCCAAAATTCCGCAGCAAAATTGTAATATTTAGCATTAAAGCTTTTGAATAAATTCTGTGGTGGCAGCTGAGATTTTGTGGTACTCCATGATAAAATAGAGACAAACAAGAACATTCCACATTTGCCAACCACCTTATCCAATACAACCACTCTTTCGATCCTGAAACTAATTTCAAAATTCTACATTTCGAAAATAAAGGTACCAAATTAAATATATTAGAAAATTTAGAAATCTTAAAATTAGGCAAAAATCCAAACCTTGTAAGTCTTAATGAACAATCAATAGTTAAATCCAGCCCCATCATAAATTTATTAATTGACTAGCTTTCTTTCGTCCATTTCCTCCTTCCCGCACTCTGCATTCGTACAGCGTACGTCCAAAATGGCGTCATTCGACCTTCCATAATTATGTGTTTTAATCTATGTTACTTGGGTAAGTACTTATTCTAAATATTTATTTATTTGTTCACTGTTGATATATGATTTGTTGACATGTGTAATTTGTTTAATAATTGTAGAACCACTGATGATGGGAAGAGTGTTCCCGAAACACGTGTCTGAATACATGTAATCGCATTATAAAAACATTGTATACTATTGTGGTTGATATCTTATTCACCCCGTATATTTTATTAAAACTTGTCACTATTTGGTAAATGAATATCGGAGGTTGATACTAAGCATAATCATTTTGATTTGGTTTTAGAAATCATCTTTAAAATTATCATTTGTAATATGGCAAGCTACTGCAGTAACAGAATTGATAAGTTACAAAAGTACTTCGTCCATGCGTTAATATTTTGTGGTAATTATTAAATAAGAAAACTGACAGTAAACACGAATTCTATGATGATCAGAGCCGTACTAAGTTTTAGTGAGGAGGTGGTCACGTATTTACGAGGTCCCTTTTTACTTGTCCAGAGTTCATATTTATAAGGTACCTATGCCTTTCAATGTGTGGATGATTGAAAAGATGATTCTGAAGAATAAGTGGTGAAAAGAAATGATTGTAACACAGATAGAATATTCAATAATATGAGACAACAACCATGCTAAAATCGTATAGCAGAATCACGAAAGAAAATAATTACGACAGAGGAGAAGAACAAAAACGAAGACACAGTAAGAGAACAAACCGAAAAGGAACAAAAAGATGAGACAGAATAAGACAATGTGATGGAGAAGAAGGAGGCTAGCAAAAACAAGTGAGTCTCGTGGCTTAATGGCTTGCGTATACGCTTTCCAACTCTGGAGCAGATGTTTAATGCCCAACCAATCCATATCTTGAACGAGCGAATTCTCGGCAGATTGTCCCGAACATTTTCAATTTTCTTACCTCATTTTCTACAGTGACTCCATCATTCGTCTCTTTTTATCATCGCTCTTTATCGAAGATGACAGTGCGTGTGGGAGCGAGACAAATGGAGTATTGGAAACCTCCGAAACCACAATAAATTAGTACACACATAAATAATAAGAAAGGAGGTTACACGTAGCACAAGAAGCGGAGATAGAAAGATAATGCCAATATAAGTCAAAAAGAATAAGAAGAAGAGAAGAGCGGGTGAGTAAGGGCGTGTGGTTTGTGGGCGTGGCGTGCAGAGGCAAAGCTTCGGCGTGGTGCGCGACCCGGCTGGCGGCCCGCGACGACTTTCCCCGCTGACCCAAAGGACATATCTCGCGCCGTCTGCGCCATTTCTCTCCGCCGCGCTCCTCCGCACGCGCCCCCTGGCGTCGCGACGGCGCAGCGAGGCGCTTGCCAGGGCGCGGGCGGCGGCCCTGCATCGGAATGGGCGAGTTGCCTTCCATTGCGCAGACGCACGTGCACGCGTGAAATCTCTCCGCTAACCATGAGAACCCTCAGACTACCCCTTTCCCACATGGTGCACATACAGGTGTCTAGAACACACACACGCACACACACACACACACACACACACGCACGCACACACACACACACACACACACACACACATACATATATATATATATATATATATATATATATATATATATATATATATATATATATATATGGAGATCGAATATTATCACTTTTTGCCAATGAACATGTTCCATTCATAATGCAAACATAAACATAAGCATGACGTTAACATAAACGTTAGGACGACAATAAGCAGACTCATTCACAATGGGTTCGCATTAGCATAGCATGATTGATTGATTGATTGATTTTTTCGTGTTTCAGGGCGCGTCAACTGCCTTGGTCATTAGTCCAGTTAGTGTAGTGCATGTTCTTTTCTCGGAAGATGGCGGTGATCTTTCCCCGCTGAATGGTGAGATCCGGCACCGACCTACCGTCGGCTAGTGAGGTTTCCCCCCAAACCAGGACTCTCCCACCAGCGGGGCACCGCCCCAGCCGGGACAAGCTCTAAGCTCCCGACCGGTCTCCCGGAATATGTGGTAGTGTAGTGCATGTTAGTGTAAGTGTGTGTGTGTAAGGGGAGAGGATAGGACAAAGAAGAAGAAGGACGGATTGCACGCGGTCCGTGGCCCGTTTGGTAGGGTACTGCTCCGGCATTCGCCTGGTGTTGATCGGAGAAACCACGGAAAACTACCGATCAGAGCAGCGGGCGCTAGAATTCTCCTCCAGACAGCGACTGAATTCGACCTAGCTGAAAAGCTAGTGTCGAAAATCCCGCCACCGTCAGAACTCGAACCTAGGACCTCCCGGTGAGAGGCGCTGTAGTGACATCAGTTGATGCACTGAACTACCGCTCCCGGTGCATAGCATGAAATACGTTAACTTAATAGATTGCAAGCTTCAACTTTCTGTGCTTATGCTTGTATGAGAAATAAGAAATGAACCAATCACAGCACGTTAACTCGAAATCGAGTATCGAAATAAGTCGATAGACGAACTACTCGCGCAACTTTTCTTGAACGATGACCTTGCTTTCCCCTCCCTTGAGCAACAAACAGTTGAAGGCAAAAGCTCGCAGCGAGCACTGATGACAACATTCCAAGCAATAAAACTTCGATGGCGTGAAACAAGCTAGTCAAATCTAGTTGCTTTCATAGTCAAGAACTTTTGTTCAGCTTCAGTACCATTATCTAAAGAAATGGCTGAGGCATGTCCAGGGCCTACAAGGGAGGCACCTAAGACTCTTATCTAGTGTCCTTGCTGTTGCCTACTCAGAGCGGTGACTTGGCCATAAATACTTTGATTCACAAATAGTTTGACTTTGATTTTCTAGAAGTTGACATTACTGTAAATACTCTAGTGGCCGACTTTGTAACTAATACCCCTATTCCGCCCACATTTCTTCAATCCATCGTTCAAGAAAAGTTGCGCGAGTAGTAACGCAATCCATGGCAAGAGACCTCCGTCATGGACACAGTCGATATCTCGAAATCGATTCTCACATCCAACCAATAGTAAACTATAATGTCTCACAGCCAATAGAAACTCTTATATTGCTTACGTTTATGTTCGACATTGTGAATACTTCAGTCTATCACTTATGCTAATGTTTACGTCTATGTGTTATGCTTATATTTGTGGTTTGCATTGTGAATTGTATACTGAGACATTGGCCCCTAATTAGTAGGCAACACATCATAACCTCGTGTTTGGCGGGTCACGTTCGGACGTAGTTACTCAAATAGAAAATTAGTTCCGATTTTGATTTCTGTCAAGACTTCGGAGCGTTATGACACCAGGAAAGGAAGTATTCTTTTCACTTTGTCGACACCTGAAGGGAAAAGCGCCGTGAGTCTGGCATCTGATCACATTTTTTTCAGTGTTTCTCTCCGAATATTTACTACTTTATAAATAAAATATGTAAATTTCCGCCTCGGGTATGATTGAATTTGTTCGTCCTTTCACTTCTTATCGACATATCGTTTCTTCTTCACAGTACCGTATCGTTAACTCCAATAGTGGTCGCTAATGACCTACATGTTGATGAGACCTTAAATAACAAAAAAGTAAGTAAATTAAATGATATAAATGTAACAATATTATTATAGTTGCCACACATGTATAGTTTAGAACATGTAAATCTACAGAAAACATATTTTTTTAAATTTGTGTTTCAATACAAAATTATATTTAATTATCATCAATTTGCTGAATCCAGTCGTAACGATTCTTCATAGAAATACCGGAAAGAAAGTAAAGTTCACCGATATACTACATTAACCAATATACTTGTAGGTGAAAAATACCAATTACACGTGTTTTTCAAGAACTCCACGAGAATATCTTAGAGTGAACCGGCTAAGATTTGTGCCACTTAATGTGTTTTTACAAGAGTGCAACGAGCTATTGATTACGTCTGTAGGTCCCATTAGTCAACTAAAACGTGTTTTAGTTGCTTAAAAACAAAACTCGCTTTTTAGAGAAAGCTCTTACAATTAGCTGCGTCGAGTGAACCTCTCTTTGTCTCCAGTTTGGAGCAACGGAATCCAGATATAGGGATCTGCAAGTATAGCAAATGTAATCAATATTTCTTCGTCAAATAATCAATTCACCCTGGTACATATCTAACCACATCATACAAATTTCTTCTATGTACGAAGAAATAATACAACGCAGCATCAAATACCAAGAGCGCCTGAACTAACATCCTAACGCCTTGGCCATCAATCAACTGGACAATAGTGAAAACCTTGAACGACTCAAGATACATCACATTCTGGACTGGCCATTCCGATCCAACTAATTAGTTAAGTGTTACTCTGAACAACGTTTAATGCTATTGTATTTAATGCTATGCATCATCAAAAACCAAATTACCGAGTATCTAAATAAAAAATATATTGTAAATAAGCAGTCAATAATACGTAAAACTAGTGGTACAAAATCACATATCTCCTGACAATATTGCTAACTGCCCTGCTGTGTTACATTACAATACAAACCTACATACGTGTTTTCAACCAGTAAACATTTTTTCTCGCTAAGAGACTATAACTCAGATCCTAAAGGCTAACTTGCCGTCTCTCATACTACTTCGATACAGAAGCGACGTATGGGACGAACTCAAGCAGACAGACGGATAAAAACGTAGTATTCAAAATTTTATTTTTTCGAGAACTTGATTAATTGATTGATTGACTGATTGTTAGTGATTCCGGGCGCGTCAACTACTATGGCCATTGGTCGGTAGTCCAATGTTCTAAGTCCCCGGCCGGTCTCCCGGCATGTGTAGTAGTGTAGTGTATGTTAGTGTAAGTGTGTGTGTAAAGGGTGAGGATAGGAGAAGGAAGGAGTAGGAAAGATCGCGGGCGGTCCGTGGCCCTTTTGTTACGATACTGCTCTAGCATTCGTTTGATGTTGATCGGAGAAACCACGGAAAACTACCGAACAGAGCAGCCGGCCGCTAGAAGTCTCCTCCAGACAGTGACTGAATTCAACCTAGCTGTTAAGCCACTATCGAAAATCCTGTCGTTGTCGGGGCTGGAATCTAGGACCTCCCGGTCTGAGGCACTGCAGTGACAACCTTTGGTCCTCTGAGCCACCTCTCCCGGTGAGAACATGATAATTCTGGTAGAAAAATATATGATTATATTTTTAAAAAATTAAAGTTTTATAATATATCATAAATCCCCCCATCATCTACAACAACATGTATATATCGTGCTTCTCTGCTCAGCCAGGACAATAGATTGACTGTCAGTAGTAGCTTGCATAAATGACGGCATTACCTTCAATTTTGACACGAGTGCGTGAGTTAAAGACCCATTGCGAATTCTTCATTGTGATTCTTCTCAAAGAGCTATGATAATGCGGGATCTGATTAGTGCTTTCAAAGATTAATAATATGTATGGCCAAAAAAACACTTTACAAACTCATTTATTATTCGTGCAGGTGTAAGATATCAACGAGGTTATTTGAACAAAACCGTGAAAACCACAAGACACTCTCTTTTCTTTCGTGAAAGCTTTCTTTGCGGTTACCTAGTAAAAAGGGATTGTGCATTACTATTTTTGGATGTTACTAAAAGCAATGTGGTTAATTTTTTACGTGTTACTGCGCTTCTGCAAGTTGAAGCAAACGATGAAACTTCGTAATATATTATTCGCATGTCGAAGCTCTAACGTGCGTGTCATCCAGGATATATCTAAGTCAATTTGTTGGGAAAACTCAAAATGCTTCCGCTAGAGAGACATGCCACAGCTGACTCGGTGCAGTGCTTACCAATACGCTCAACAATATTCATGTGGATACTTGAAGCGGCTGGTTGTCAAGTAGGCCTCTTTTCTGGGAATATTTAGAATCTACTCTGTTTCCACTCCAAAAGATAATAATCTTCATTTCGGAAACAAAAGTCATGTACCATTATGGGCAATTGAACCTATAATATATAAATAATTTTATTTACATTTGGAGCAACTGCATTCTCATTTAAAACTTCATTCTCCCTTTTTGATATGTTGAAAATACTACAATGCGCGCGAGCGAATGCTCCAAAAATAAACGCCCGTGCAAGAACGCTAAAGAAAATAAGGGAGAATATAAAATTAACTGCGGTTAGAACGGATACTTTTTGCCGGTAGTAGTCGCTTTCATTGACAGTTTACAATGCATGTGCAGGCGGGAAGTAAAGGTGAGCTCATGACCTCCTGGACTCGAAGCACGGGCGACTGCTTGCACCCGACCTCTGTACAGCTCTCTCTTGCGGTTGGTATCTGCAGGTCGACCTCCTTCGAAACGTCATGCGAAGTTGAGTTGATAACCACGAGAAAGGTTTTCCAAGTTCTTGGTAATGTATGCGGTATTCCTTGAAAGTTCAGTTGAATATTGGTTTAGGGATTTTCAACCAAAAACAGGAACGTGAACATTTGGTTCCGAGTAGTTCAACTCTCTCATCAAAGATTTTCAAAATGCGGTCGCAGTGCACTTACAACATTTTTTGAAAAATATTTCTAAATTGGACTTTATTGTCCTAAAGTAGAACTGTTTCGAAATCTAGCCTCCGCTGGTGGAAGATGGTTGGGGGAAAAAACCGCTAGCCGCCGGTAGGTCTGCGCCGGGTTTCGTCACACACCGAGGAAAGACCACCGCCACCTCCCAAGCAAAAACACCCACTATACTTACGGGACTAATGGCCATAGTAGTTGACTCGCCCTGAACCACTTACAAAAAATCAATCTATCTCTCTGTCTCTCTCTCTATCTCTCCGTCTCCCTCTTCCTCTCCCTCTCTATCTCTACATCTCTATCTCTCCGTCTCTATCTCTCACTCCGTCTATCTCTCCGTTTCTCTCTCTATCTCTGCGTTTCTCTCTCTACCTCCGTCTCTCTCTATCTCTCTCCATCTCTCCATCTCTCTCTCTCTCTCTCTCTCTCTCTCTCTCTCTCTCTCTCTCTCTCTCTCTCTCTCTCTCTCTCTCTCTCTCTCTCTCTCTCCGATTACTTAACGTAATTACTTAACTCAAATTACTTTATAATCGTTAAAACAAATGCTATGAAAAGTGTCTCTCTACAATAAAATGTTTAACACCATTGGTATTTTTAAATTTTCAGCACCGCCTCGGTCGATAAAACACTCATCTTAGACATATTACATCTTCTACATCTGTTAATACATTTCGTCAGTATTGCTCCTCTTGATGCCACAAACCTCCATATGTCGCGTTATTCTATATCTTAATTTTGTTTTCTTTTACCTTAGTTTTCAATTATCGATTTATTGCATTTTTATTTAGTGGGTACGTTTCCAACTGTTAATTACTAGAAGAGAGAAGGGCTTCGTGCATCTAAAAAGCAGGTGACGAAGGAGAAGTTGACGAAGTCCGCGGCGCTGGCAGGAAGCAGTTTTACGGACGAGGCTCTCGATTCGATTCGTGCCGGAAGTGAGACTGCGGTGCAGAGAAACGGAGGTCAGGGTTGAGGTTTCTCCCTTGAACAAAAGTGCCGGAGACGATTTCGCGGTTTCGCTTCGGAGTGAATAGTGGGGGACCTTATTTCAGGCATTCGACAATTAGCCATTTTGTTCATCGTCTGCAATACTAGCAAAACTTGAAAAATCACGTTTTCAGACAAACTGGGTGAACGTTTTTGCTTGCTGTGAAATTCTGAAATTAAATGCTTACTAATATTTGTTTAAATAAGGATTAGTACTTTCCATATGGTAGAAAAAAATTAGAACTAAGAGAAGAACTAAGATGCAAGAAGTGAAAGGAGAAATTAACAAAAATTAATAAATTTACCAAACCTCATATTAAGAAAGTCTTAAGAAAATGGAAAGAAAATATTCTGAAAAACATTATGGACTGCTGAAAATCACTGAAAAAATCAACAATGAACTAAAAAATGGCACTAACAGGCGAAAATGACGAGTTTCTCTTGTTTGGAAAATAACCTGCGCATGGATTAGGTGCTAGTGTAGTTCACATACATCAGACAGACAGACAAACGGACAGACGGACGGATGGATATTTTGGCGTCAATTGACTTTTCGGTATCAAGGACAGGGATTTTGGCTGCACCACGTGTTAGAGGATTGTTTTTCTTAATTTAGCAACTGGATTTATGCACTTTTTCGTTAACGGGGCCCGGCAATGCAGTTTTTTCCGCCAAAAATCCGACATTTTTTTCGCCTAGCCTTACATAATTTTCTCTCTTCTCGTAAATTAGTCTGTATATACGTACGCACACGAGAAAGTAAAAATGGACATAGAACATAATAAAATAATTTTAAACCAATAAGTTTAATATCAAACATCTACATACTTTTTTCTAAAGGTATAACAAAAAGAATCAATAATGTTTTAGAAGAAAATCAAACCTCAGAACAAGTAGGATTTCAAGCAGTTACTCCACAATAAGCCACCTTCAGTTATTATGACTGCTAATAGAAAAAGTACAAGAATACAAAATGAACTTATACCTTCTTTTCATAAACTTTCAAAAAGCATTTACTTCAGTGGAACATAAAGCAATTTTATTGAAGCATTACACCTACAAGGAGTACCAACGAAGTACATAAAAATTAGTACTGATAATAAATACTCAAAATACAAAAATAATTATCACTATCCGACAAAATCGATAACAGTTTATGAAGAAAACATACAACATGTAGACAAGTACCAATATTTGGCTCAGGTCATATCCTTTGATAATCTCTTCCAATTCACAACAGAAAACTGGATATCACAATCGTGGAAAAATTCTGGTCATTAAAATTAATGTTACTGAACGACTATAGCCTAAAAGTAAAGAGACATTACGAACACGTTTGTCCTGAAGTGCTATTACACGATTCACAGATATAGTCACTAATGGAAAGGGAGAAAAATATGATAAAATATGTCGGAGGATGATGGAAAGGAAAATAATACGAAAATGTATAAGTAAAAAACAAAGTAATAAATACTGCCATAAGAAAAAGAAAATTCCAAATTACGTAGGTCAATTCACACGGCTTCTAAAATGAAAATGGGAAGGACATCTAATGACGACAAACACAAACACAATTACTATATGGGATCCTAGAATTGGCGGCAAGAGAATATCAAGATACAGAGAACACGGTGGTAAGACGACATAAGGAGAAGATGGAAAGACTATGGACCACAACAGCAGCAGACCGCGCAAAATGGAGATAGGCCATTCACACACTCGAGATAAGTCACTCACAGATAAAGAGCACCACGAATATCAATCTGTAAGTGAATCGATAATAGGGCATAAACAAACAGAAGGGACCAGTGAAAAGTTAACAATATAATAAGAATAAAAATACTAACTAGCTAGCTATTTAGTTCATTTTAAAACTTTACAATTTAAAAGGCCTTTGCGCTACTAATGAACTTGAACAGGCTCATAATAATAATAATAATAATAATAATAATAATAATAATAATAATAATAATAATAATAATAATAATATGGTAGAGAAAAAATGAGAAAGAGAAATCTGATAGCAATACAAAACGGAAGAAAATAGAAGAAAGAGAACAAAGAAACAAAACCGTAAAGAGGAAGCGAATGAACATTACCACTCTTTAATAATATCGAAGAATAAGTGGATCAAATCCGAATAAAAGGGAGAAAAAAGGGAATAGAAAAATATGTAGATGGAAGAATAAGAGGGAGGTAAAGAGAGGGTGAGCAAGACAGAAAGAAATAGGAAGGGACAGTTGTAAATTATTAAAATTGGAAATAATTTTTTGAAAAATTTTTGCTGTTTAGAAATTCATCTAGAGGACTGTTTTCTCACTGCAGATATGTGACTGAAGTGAAAATTGACTAGCGTCATTAGGGGTTATCATGCGTAATAATCATGCAATAATCATGCGTGCGTCCAACACTATTACAACCTCAAATTGAAAATAATTCTGGTTCTGAAGGTCTCTTCCTGCTTCACAAACACTCTTGAGTCTTCTCCAGAACTTTCAGTTAGCAATCTTCAAACTAAAGTAGTCTATGAAACATTTTGAGTAAAATCCAGCTTCTGGTAAATTTGATCAGAGCAGGTGAGCATCTATACATTCTCAAGCGGTCAATGTGTCATTTATCGTTGTAGCTGTCGAATAATAAAAGTACTACTTTAGGATTGGCAAACGGTTTTAATGTGAGTTATTAAGTGGTCTAAATCACGTTGTACTATTAGTTCTATAGATCATTTTAGTTCCAGGCTAACCAGTTTGCCTGTACAAATTCAAAATTCTCGATAATTTAATATGTTAGGATTACGAAAGCTGACACCTATAAGCGAAGCACTCAGTCACTTTTCTTCGCCTCCTGACCTACCCCGGCTGTCTTGATTTCCTTCGCTGCCTTACCTTACCTACTGCCCTACCTTACTTAATTTTTGTTAATTTTCTGAGAATTAGCCAAGGACACGCCAATTCCAGTATAAAGCTAGCTGACGATTGTTTTCCAGAAAATGACAGGTAATTAATGAATATTTGAGGTAACCAATAACGAATTATTTGGTAAGGTAAATATTATTATAGGTTTGTTTGGTCTGCTATGATGCTTAGCTGCGTTCAGATATTTCCCCGCCTGGGTATGGTGCGTTTGTGAGCAGAATAGTGACTATGTATGCGTCCAAAACTATCTAACTCATCTTAAAATTGGCAATAATTTTCTTTTTAGGTGCAGTTACCACAAGATGTCTACTCAGTGACTTGTCTTAGACTTGTATGTGATTGTGGAGATAAGATTCAATTTGTATAAAATTAAAAATGTTCTGCATCTGTGTAGTGAATAACTGTATGAAGACCCTTGTCCAACCACAGTGGTACCTAAGGTTGCCTTGCATTGCTGTCACTATTTTGCAGCCTGCGGTACACGGCGGGAGTTTAATTGATGGCATATTTTCTGTTTCGGTGTTCGTCAACTGCTATGATTATTATTAGTCACAAAAATACATGTTATAAACCGAGATGTGATGGTGTTCCTTCCTCGCAAGAACTTGAGTTCCGTCAGCAAACCACTTGTCGGATTGCAGAGGGGTTTCTCTCCAGGTATCTCTTAGCTGAGTACCGCTCCAACCCGGGCAAACTCCCGTCCGGTCCCCCAAAATATGCGGTAATCTTCTCCACGTAAGCATGTGTGCAAGAAGATATCTGTGGTTCGTTTCTAGGATACTGCTCTGGCATTCTGCTATTGATTGAAAAAACACGGGAAACAACCAATCAGAGCAGCCAGTCTAAAAATTCTCACCAGACAGCGACTGGTTTGGACCCAGGTATGAAGGTAGTGTCACCATCGGGACTGGAACCCTAGAACCTCCAAGGCAGACATATTACAATGGTAATGGATTCATATGACTAGTGATTCCGGTCGCATCAACAGCTAAGTCATTTGTCTCGTACGTCTAGTGCATGTTTTATTGTGGAAGGTGGCGGTGATGTTTCCCCACTGGATGACGAGATCCTGTGCCGTTCTACATTTCGGGTAGAGGGGGTCTCTTCACCGAGATATCTCCCACCAGCGGGAACCACCACAGGCGGAAAACGCTCCAGGTTCCTTACCGATCGCTTAGCATGTGTGGTAGTGTAATGCATGTAAATATATGTAAGGGTTGAGGACAGAAGAAGGAAAAGAAAGGAAATACCGCGCGCGGTCCGTGGCCTGTTTGTTATAATACTACTCCGTCAATCGCCTAGTGTTGATCGGAGAAACCACGGAAAAACACCGATCAGAACAGCCGACCTCTTGAATTCTCCTCCAGACAGCGGCTGAATTCGACCTAACCATCTAGCAAGTGTTAAAAATCCTGCCACTGTCGGAGCTCGAACGTAGGACCTCCCGGTCAGAGGCACTACAGTGACATCAGTTGATGCACTGAGCCACCGCTCCCGCATTCGACCTAACCATCTAGCTAGTGTCCAAAATATTGCTACTGTCGGTACTCGAGCGCAGGACCTCCCGGTCAAAGGCAGTGCAGTGACATCAATTGATTCCCTGCGTCACCTGAGCGGGTTGCACTGGCAGCATCTGTTGCCCTGAGCCCTCTCAGCCGGCGCGGGCGTTTGAGAGCGGCGCGGCGCGGCGCGGCGATCGCGTGCGTGGCCGCACCGACCTGTCACAGCCCAAAAAGCACGCCCGCCCGCCCGCCGGCGCCACTCGCCTGTCATTAATGCGCTCTACAAGGCACGCGCCCGGGCCATTGTGCACGGCCTGCGCGGAAATCGGAGGAGCGGCATGCGCCACCTCCCGCCCACGCGGACGGCGGATCGGAAACTCGCGCTTTTGTGCGTCCTTTCCGTCGTCCATTGCCGCGCTTTTCGTTCCGTTTCACCGGCTTGGGTGGTTCAGGCAACAATTGATGCCACGGAAGTGTCTCTGACCGGGAGGTCCTAGGGTTAGAGTCCCACCAATGGCAAGATTTTCGACACTAGCTAAACTTTCGATACTAGCTAAACTATCGACAGTAGCTAATCTTTCGACAGTAGCTTAACTTAACTTTCGACACTAGCTAAACTTTCGACACTAGCTAAACTTTCGACAGTAGCTAAACTTTCGACAGTAGCTAAACTTTCGACACTAGCTAAACTTTCGACACTAGCTAAACTTTCGACACTAGCTAAACTTTCGACACTAGCTAAACTTTCGACACTAGCTAAACTATCGACACTAGCTAATCTTTCGACAGTAGCTTAACTTAACTTTCGACACTAGCTAAACTTTCGACACTAGCTAAACTTTCGACAGTAGCTAAACTTTCGACACTAGCTAAACTTTCGGCACTAGCTAAACTTTCGACACTAGCTAAACTTTCGACACTAGTTAAACTATCGACACTAGCTAATCTTTCGACAGTAGCTTAACTTAACTTTCGACACTAGCTAAACTTTCGACACTAGCTAAACTTTCGACAGTAGCTAAACTTTCGACACTAGCTAAACTTTCGACACTAGCTAAACTTTCGACAGTAGCTAAACTTTCGACACTAGCTAAACTTTCGACACTAGCTAAACTTCCACACTAGCTAAACTTTCGACACTAGCTAAACTTTCGACAGTAGCTAAACTTTCGACACTAGCTAAACTTTCGACACTAGCTAAACTTTCGATACTAGCTAAACTTTCGACACTAGCTTAACTTTCGACACTAGCTAAACTTTCGATACTAGCTAAACTTTCGACACTAGCTAAACTTTCGACAGTAGCGAAGTTGAACTCTTCGACGGGACCAGCGGATCGGAAATCGCGTACTTATGCGTCATTTCCGTCGTTGATTTCCGCGCTTTTCGTTCCGTTTCACCGACTTGGGTGGCTTGGGCAACAACTGATGACACGGCAGTGTCTGTGACCGGGAGGTGCTAGGGTTCGAGTTCCAACAGTTGCAAATTTTCGACACTTGCTAGATAGCTAGGTCGAATTCAGCTCCCGCCTTGAAGGGAATTCTAGCGGCCGGCTGCTCTGATTGGTAGTTTTTCGCGGATTCTCCAATCAACGCTAGGCGAATATCGAGGCACAATTGTTACAAACGGGACACGAACATCGTGCGATGTTTTCTTCCTCTTCCTTATTCTATCTTCACCCTTACACATTCTTATACTTACATATACTACACTAGCATACATTCCGGAATACCAGTCGGAAGCTTACAGATTCTTCTCGTTGGGAGGGTGCCTGTTGATGGGAGATACCTGGTTGGGGATATCATACTGGCTGATTGATTGATTTTTTCTGTGTTTCCAGGCGCGTCAACTGCCTTGGTCATTAGTCCCGTTAGTGAAGTGCATGTTTTTTTTCTCGGGAGATGGCGGTGATCTTCCCCCGCGGGATGGCGAGATCCGGCGCCGACCTACTGTCGGCTAGTGGGGTTTCCCCCTAACAACGACTCTCCCACCAGCGGGGCACCACCCCAGCCGGAACAAGCTCTAAGCTTCCGACCGGTCTCCCGGAACATGTGTTAGAGTAGAGTATGTTAGTGTAAGTGTGTGTGTGTGTAAGAGGAGAGGATAGGACAAGGAAGAGGAAGGACAGATCGCGCGCGGTCCGTGTCCCGTTTGGTAGGGTACTGCTCCGGCATTCGCCTGGTGTTGATCGGAGAAACCACGGAAAACTACCGATCACAGCAGCCGGCCGCTAGAATTCTCCTCCAGACAGCGACTGAATTCGACCTAGCTGAAGAGCTAGTGTACTGGCTGATGTGTAGGTCGGCGCCGCATCTCACCATCCAGCGGAGGATGATCACCGCCGCTTCCCGCGATAAAACATGCACTATACCTAGGGGAGTAGTGATCATAGTAGTTGATGTGCTCCGGAAATATGAGTAAATCCATTGCCATCTCCCGTCCTTCTCTTTCCGGTTCCGCTGCTACCGCGTGCATTTCTGAGGGTGTGCCTCCGGAAACAGCTTTAAGAAAGAGGTTCTTTTCAGATGCAATAATAATTTTTGCAGTTACTGACTATAATTTTATTAAATTGAATTAAATATAAAACGTTTAAAGTATATCAAAACAGATATACTGGATTTTTGAACTAAGATATTTTCTCCAATATATCGTGATTCGTTGTAGGTGTTGAGATGTTATTTTCGCTTTAACGAAATTATGCGAGGGGGTACTGCAGAAACGCATAATATTATTGCGTGTTTGACTGCAGACTTATGCGCTCAACATTGATATGGAACCTTACAGATTCCTATAGGCCGTAAAAACGTAAGTGAACTATGTTATAAAATATTTTGAGATATAGAATGTTTAAGACGCTCTCCATGTTCCACCACTACCACGAGGAAAGGAAGGTGACACACATTCCACAGCCTTCGAATTTGTGGAAAGATCTTAGTAGTAAAAAGGCTACGGATGTACAGTTTCTGAAATTGCTGTCACAAACATACTATTGTAATAGTGGAAACTGTATCTTAGTATCTGAAATAATTCAGCAAATATTTGTGGGGAACATCTTTGGTAAGCCACCAGGTGTAAAGTCTTTTCTCAACGACCTACTCATCCATTACCATGTCAGGGAACAACAATGCTACTGTACCATCTTTCGCGGACCTGCTTCTAGTACTGGTAAACTTTCTTCTTTTTCTTATTTTTCTTTACTTATTCTTTTTCAACTTGCTTTTTCATTTTCAGTTCCTTCTTCCTTTTCTTCTTCATATTCTCCTTCTTAAGTTGAGACTATTATTTAAGACTATTTATATTTTTTCATTCCCGTACTTCTTTGTTTTCATATCCTTACCTTTCTTCTGCTGCTTGCGCTCTTTCCCGTCCTCTCCACTTCTAGTGCTCTACAATTTCTAGATTGCAACCTTCAAGGCCTCGAGACCTAGTCTGAACAGAGAATAGCAAATACTCAGCACAATCTGCTTCTTTTTCGTATCCTTTTCGTTTTACTTTTCGTCGTTCCTACTTTATTCTTCCCTATCATTATTCTTTTTCCTCCTGCGTTTGGTTATGATTAAATAACAAACAGGTGATACTATACTTTGTCAGTCAATAATGGTGCAATAAATGATCATTTAAGTATTTAGAATATTTGCTTTTATCTTCTACCCCTCTACTACAAAGTGAAAATAGCACATCCCATGCAAAGTTCAAATTCGAAACCTAGAGCAGAATGAATCAATTGTTCAAATTATTTTTCACCCCAAACGGATATTCGGGCCTTTCGTTTTACCCTCCATTGCCAGTTGTAAACGTAAACCAGGAGACATGGGTTCAATTCCAGGTCAGAGTGGCTAAAGCTGTGTTAAAAGTTTACTCATATACTCGTATACGTGTATACCGGCAACAATGTGAGCGAATAAATGTCATTTACTGAGCTAAATATTTTCTTACGAAATACCATTTACACTTTCATTGCATTCGACATTACCATAAAGGTGACAAGGTGATGACTAGCATTGACTAGCTACTTGAGTACAATATAGAATGCTTATTGTCTCAGAGATCTGTACCAATTTTGCAAGTTAGAGATTACTTCTAGATCATGTTGTGCAAATCTAGATGTGTTTTTTTTTCAATAGTTTTTGAGCTAGTTTTCGTATGTTGAATACATCTTTCGCCTTTCTCGAGGTACTTGTCTTCACGAATTTTCTAGGTGTGTTGACTTGGCTAGATTACAATCTGTGAAAAATATGCAAAGCATTTTATCGTAAAAAACAGAAAAAACTGTTTGGAACGTAGAGGGTGGAGTATGTAAGACTAAGAAATAATGCATTAAAACAAGAAGAGCTATGGGAACATAACTCATATGCGAAAAAGCTTCTTTGATCAGAGAAAATGCTAGAAGAGTAACTGCGTGTGTACAGGCTGAGAGGAGGGCCGCCAGGAGGTGAACACATCGACACAGATGGTTGAGCATATAGTACTTGTAAATACTAGTGTGTTAATTTTGTTGATTGCAGCCTAACTAAGAAGAACAGAAATACTAGTAAGAAATTCGTAAGGTTAGAAATTCGTTTAGGGGAGCTGAGACACAAGAATTGGAGAGAGAGTGGGATGGTTTCGATGTGGATCCAATGAACGTTCGATCCACGCATTGTGTTAGACAAAGTGGTTTTGCGGCAGGTTTTCTCGTAGTGATCTGGTTCCCCTTCTGACTCTCATTACTCAATTGATCTATTTCATTAATTATAATTCTATTAACGCATCACAATTTGTGTGGGAATGCATACTCAAAATGAAGAGAATACTGTACAGATAATACTCAGAATGAATACTCAGAACATCGCTTGGGGTCCTCATGCGACCCTCAATATTGAAGTCTGGAAGCAAGAATAGAATAGAAGGTAAGATGTTTTCACGAAGGGCAAGGATTCGTGAAAAAGCTTATAATTCTCAAGAACAAAAAAAAGTGGAAGAAGTGAGTGGGCTTAGTGAAATATTATATTTTTAGTGAAAAATGATAATTTGCAGGTTTATTGGATGTCGTCTCATTTTCCTCAGCTCCCATTAACCATCTTTTCGAAAGCAACCAGTGTTGGGTGCCCGTGTAAATTCAGAACTAAAACAATCGGAACATAGATTTGGGAGGGATTGTGATTCAGGGTATTATCATAAGCGTCGCATCCGGAATAAAGAAGAATAGAATAGTGAGAAAGATGTTGACCAGAAGGACAGAGATTCATGAAAGAGCTGTTGATTCTCAAGAAGCATAGAAGTGGGAAATAAGGGTTACGGTCTGTTAAAATACATTGGTAGTGACCAAAGGATTCCGCGAATTCTCGCGGCAGGATTTTTTGGACGTGGTCTTGTGTCCCGTAGTCCTTATTCTTCAAATGCTCAAATTCACTTACCATCATTTTAATAAGGCAGCCAACTTGTGCGGCAGTGTACCTTGAGAACGAAAATAATTTGAACATTTGTTTGAGAGCCATTGTGTTTGAGAGTATAAAGAATAACAGAGTAGAAAGTACGATGGTTTCCGGGAGGTCAGGGCTTCATAGAAGAGCAGCCGGATTGGTCGATACATTGACTGATTGTTAGTGATTCCTGGTTCGTCAACTACTAAGCTCATTTATCCCGTAAGTGTAGTGGTTATTTTTCATGGGAAGGTGTCTGTGATCTTTCCACGAGGATGGCGAGATCCTGCGTCATCCTACCGTCGACTAGCGGTTTTCCCCAAACAGGTATCTCCCACCAGCGGGGCACCGCCCCACAGTGATCAATTTTGCGTTGCTAGGTGGACAAAAATCCTAGTGACGATATCTTTGAGATTAACAATGTTTCTTGGGTACAAGTGTGTTCACCATCAACATGGGTATCGGCGATTGTGAAGGCAACACCTTGTGGTCGAATATGCCCGCGAATGGGAGGTCGTCAGTTCGATACAAGGCAACTGTCGGAAGTTATCTTCGTGATATAAACTGGAGCGAGTTTGTGGTCTTGCCGAAGTTGAAATGGTAATCTAACAGCTCTGACTCCGATTCTTTCCAGGTAAATGCCGGATTATCACCATAAACAAAGACCTCAGTCTACTGCAAAAATCGGAAAATGATATAATAAGATAATTAAGAAACGCTTCACAAATCTTTGTAAACGCATACAATATTTAAACAAATTTATTATAGGCTCTTATATTTCGTAATGAATAAAAAAATAAAACGAACTTTCAACATACAATAAAATTGTTTGTAAAGAAATAATTTTGATTCTGAGGCTAATCTGTTCTCTACCCGCATGGTTGAGGTTACAAGACGTCCTTGTTGTTGGCTCAATTTGCAATCTTTCAAATGTTTAGGTTGGAGCTGAATAATGGTGTGTTTGTAGTCTCATTCACCGAAGAAGTTCAGTTATGCTGACATACTGAACATCAATGAGAGAGGAAAGAGTCAGCTGTCTCATATTTGTTTGGGTTTGATCGATACTGCACCAAGTGGTAAAATCACCACTGGTTAAAGAGAGAAGAAAGTTCTTAAAAGACATACGTTTTTGAAAAGCAGCCAAAAAGAGTTTTTTTGGAAAACAACAATTACATTACACACATGTATGATATAAACATAACATGGTAAGCATGGCCGCGAAATTAAAAATTTATTATTGTTGACATTTTTATCTCTTAAAACTGCACTGAAGAAGCAAAGATCTACACATTTCAATCTTAAGACAAAACACCAAATGATATATTGTTTTCACTTTCAAAACTAAATAAATTAGTAAAAAATTAATAAATAGATATATTCTTGAGATTTTAGACAAAATCTGAGTCAGATTCACTGTCATTGAGTCTTCTAGCCCTGTTTAAATGATTACGCCACACGTTCATACTTAAATATTCATTGAGCCATTCACGATTCTTCACTTCAATTTTTTTAATTTGCTTCCTCATACCCTCCATCGTCGTATGATATTTAGACAAAAAAATGCATACTTTCTGCTACCGCTTTCTTTACATCATCTGACACCACCCCTGCTGCCGTTCGTGACAACACATGCTCCTGGAGCTTCTTCTCTGTCTCCTTCGTCCACGCCTAAAGCACTCCGCCTGTCCGATCTAGTAGCTCTTAACTGTGTTACTTGGCGCACCGATCCTAAGAAAAATCAACTTTTCTCAAAAGATCGCAAAGAGAAGCAAAAGATATTTATACTCCTATTAAAACAGATATTCAGGAATAGGATATCAAAAAATCAGAGAGATCATTTTTGATCTTTTTTTTTATAATCCAATTCAAAATATGCGTTCATTGTTTAGAACATGAGTCACAGATTGGTCTATTAATGATAAAGAAAACAAAGAACTTGTTAATTTGTGGAACAAGTTCCATACTGCAAACTCTTCGTAGGTTCAGTCTTTGGGCATCTACAAGGACCGCTTTCAACGGGGCTCCAAACCTGACTAATACGAAGGGAACTCAAAGTTGCTGATGCAAGGTCTTCCATGCCGCCTCTGCTTAACAATTGAGGCTTACACAAGCTGTTTTCCGATACTTTAGACATCTGGGAATACGACCATTTATGTTTCAAGTTCCAATAACAAAGATGAATTTTTGATTTTTTCCACCTACGAACGCTAAATTGATCACTGTGCGCCCCAGCCTGGACAAGCTCTAGGCTCTCAAACGGTCTCCCGGCATGAGTGGTAGTGTAGTGCATGTTAGTGTAAGTATGTGTGTAAGAGAAGACGATAGGACAAGGAAAAGGAAGGAAATATCGCGCGCGGTTCGTGGCCCATTTGTTAGGGTCCTACTCCAGCATTCACCTGGTGTTGATCGGAGAAACCACAGAAAACTACCGATCAGAGCAGCCGGCCGCTAGAATTCTCTTCCAGGCAGCGACTGAGTTCGATCTAGCTGAAAAACTAGCGCTGAAAATCCTGCCGCCGTCGGGACTCGAACCTCGGCCCCCCCCCCGGTCAGAGACACTACCGTGACATCAGTTGATGCATTGAGCCACCTCTCCCGGCAGGTGTTCGGGAGGCATTATGTTTAAGAGTATAAAGAGAATAGAGTAGAAAGTAAGATGGTTTCCGGGAGGTCGGGCGTCATAGAAGAGCGGCCGGGTCGGAAGCAGTGGAGAGCTCACACGCGGATGTGTCTCGCACGGCATGTGGCACAGGGCGCGCCGCCTGTTTTGGAGGCGACACAGTTCCATTCCGCCGCGCGGCCCGGGCGCGGCCACGCCCCCCTGCCGCGAAAAGTCGGCTCAGCCCTCAAGCACGCGCGCGCTGACGCACCCACGACGCCTCTCCCCCCCCCCCACACACGCTCCCGACGCCCACGCGCCTCCGAGGCGTGCCATTCGCCAAATTCATTCGCAGAAAACGCACTCTGAGGAAAGATTTCTGCCTCGCTTGCGGCCACAGAAAATACGCACGACGAAATGAGGTTTCTTTCTTTATCCAGCGTTTAAATCACGTACTATTTATTTGAAGTTAATTCATAAAAGGCGCGTTTGCAGAAAAGAAATCTGTGCCTCCCAAGTCTACAAATATTTCTTGATACAGAAAATACGGAAGACAAACTGAGATTTCTTGGTTTATCGAACATTTAAATAACATACTATTTCTTTGAAGTTAATTCACAGAATACGCACCCGAAGAAAAGAGATTTCTGCCTCGCGAGCTTTCAAATTATAGTTGTACACTTACCTCGAAATATTTAGCCTGTTTTGTATATTAATTGTATATTACGAAGGAATTAAGATCCATAGATGCATATTTATAGACAGGCAATTCTTGGAATAATGATTTATTTCTTGAGATTTTTACCGCAACAGTTTCAGGGATTGTGGTCCCCATCATGACTCTGCCTGATGGTGGGGACAACTATTCCTGAAACGGTTGCGAAATAAGTCTCATGAAATAAATTATTATTCCAAGATTTACCTGTCTATAAATACGTGTCTATGGACCCTACTTCCTTCATATTGTCGTACGTCTGGTAAAGTAATTCACAGAAAATACGCACGTTGAAATGAAATTTCTTAGTTTAACTATCCTTCATATCAGTCTTATTCCTTTGCGCTTAATTCACAAAAGGCACACTCGATGAAAATAATTTTTTACGAGTGTTTCAATAATACTTTTATTAAAGAGTCTTCAAATTTTCGTTGAATTTCTTGGAAATTAATTCGATGAAAGTACGTTCGTCGAAATGAGATTTCTTGGTTTAACCATCCTTCAAAACACAGTCTTATTTCTATGTACTTAATTCACAGTCACACTCGGAGAAAAGAAGTGTCTGCGTTGTGAGCTTTAAAATTGTTGTTGCCACAGAAAATACGCGTGTCAAAATTCGATTTCTTGGATTACCCGCCTTCAAATCACTCTTATTTTCTTTAAATTTAATTCACAAAAGACACACTCGGTAAAAAATTATTTCTTATAAGCGTTCTAATAATACTTTTATTTTTTACTGATTCGTTATTGCTTGATATTGCCTTCGATATAAATTGTTATTTACGTTGCATAACGTACTTGTATTGAGAGTATCGTGGTTACGAGATAAATATAGAAACAATTGAATATTGCTGCATATTATTTTATGGAGGGAATTATGAGAAGAAAGGCGATTTTTATTTTTATTTATTTATTTTATTTTGGGTCAAAAAACAGTTAAAACTGCGTATGACGTGCTATGGGGAGAAGTGAATTGTGTGCACATTTTCAAAATTCTGTGATCCCTACACTAAGTCATATCCTACTTGAATTTTGAATGAAAATAGAAAGAAAAAAACCCTCCCATGTACTCACATCTATTCTTAAGGATTATAGGAGGAAAACATGAAAATACAGTTGGAAATAAAAATACTACAAACCGAGTCAAGTTAACATGTAGTTAATTAGTAATAACTAATTGTTATTCATTAAAATTAGGTAAAACAATAAATCTCGTAAGAATCACGGACGTTAACTGTATTTATGTTTGTATGTATAATGTAATGTACATAATTGTATGTTAATGTATATATTTTTGTTTAGGGCGACAAAAAACCTTCGGATCATGAGAACTCTTATAAAGAGCTTGGTGCATAAATAACTATTATTTAGTTGAAATGCATTCACTAAAGCGCCACTCGGTGAAAAACTCTGGGTTTCACAAGTCTTCAGGTTATTGTTCTATATCTGGAAAATTCATTGACAGAAAATACTCACGCTGAAAAGAGATTTGTGGGTATAATAATTATTTAAATTGGTCTTATATTTTTGAAATTAGCTCAACGACACTCGCCCAAAAGAAATGCCAGTGTATCTCAAGTCTTCAAATTACAGTTTTATAACATTCCAATCATTTTCAAGCGGTTTTATTCTGTATATTCATTGTACTTTCTAGCTGATTATTATAATACATTCTTTTTCGGTTATGAGGTCACTTCAATGCATACACACATGAATAACAGAACTCGTACATTAAAGACAAAGGAATAGCGAGCCCAGAAGTTTGATTTGAACCCACGATCATTCAAGATGCTGAGTCACGCACAGCGTGGGCCTCTAACCCGGTATGGGGACTTGTTAATAGTCAGATACTTCCTTGTCATTAATGCATGACTACATTAAATCATCATTCACTGCTATGGAGACTTAGGAGAAATTCTTGATATGTGCTGTTAAGCTTTTTATATGTTAACATGTGAATAGGGATCGTTTGCCTTTTACTTACCTTTTGTGCCTCAAATTGTCGTTTATAGTTGACTCATAATACATAGTATAGATTAGTTCGTTCTGTAATAATATAATAATAAACAAGATGCGAAAATTAGAATGTTCTTGTGTCATTTCAGTTTTATTACAATGAGTTAATCGCGACATATCTATGAATACTCATAATTTTATTTATGTCGCTGTCCGCGAAGGTTTTTTCTTTCTAACATTTTAGTTTAGGATTTTAGTACATTAAGCGTAATGTAAGCAAACAAAGGTGCTGAATCACAAAACAAAAACCTTCTGTTTGAGGGAATCATAGAGACCAACAACTTCATAAAGCTTACTTTCTTACTAACAATATCTGACAAATCACACACATATTGTGTCAGGGTCATGACACAATTCTCATACAAGAAACGTATTGTAAAAGACAATAATATAGCTACATTATTTATTCTTCTTTTTCCAGAGAATAAGAAAGTCATGGAGGATTCTTTTATGAGCTCTCTTTACTGAAGCAGAGCTAATGAAAGCATTCGCTTGAGTGCCTCACCAAACATCGCCCCCTCCCTCTCTCTGAGCCACGTGGTCGCGACCGTAACCTCCCGGACTAGGCGTTGCGCTCGCGTACTTCCTGGTGTCGTCAACGCCCATACCAGGGAGGTCGGCGACTGCGCGCGGCCTTGCCCTGCCTGGCCTTGGCCTTGCGCGGCCTTCGCCTTGGGGCCTTACCCGGCGGCCTGCCGCTTGCGACACGCAGCGCCACCTCTCTCCGCGCCCGTGACGTTTCCATGCGCCCAGGAAGTCTTTGCTCAAAGCTCTCCCGCTCTATACGTATGAAGTATATATCCGTGCTTTACATCATTTCGGTGGTGTAACGGTTAGGGTACCAGACTCTTGTACCCAAGTCTGCGGGTTTGAAGCCGCGGATTTTTAAGGGCGAAAAAAAATCCTTCGTACACCTGCCTTCTGAGGGAAAGTGAAGCCGGTTGTACCATGTAGTAGATTTGCTGCATGTTAAAGATCCTCAAGCCTAAGAGAAGCCTCTGAGCTAAATTCAAATTGCCTGTTTCATGCCCAACATAATCCCTTCTTTCTCCGCTAGATGATGAAAGAGCGTGGTTTGCGTGGTCAGACGAAAGAGCGGGACTGATGTCCCGCCACGTAAAATAAGGCTTTAACTAACTAACATCAACCTACCTTTGGGAGCCTGTAGATGCTTTTATATCTCATCAGGTGAGACTGTTTTCACCCATCAGGTATAAAGTTAGGACCTAAATTTCGCCACCGTAGTACTACCAGTCTCCCCATCCATTGCGTTCATGGGTCTCGAAGTCCATATCGGTCATTATAGATACTACATTGGAAAAGCGTAGTTCGTAAGTCCATCACGGTTAGTGAAATAGGCAGAGTGTCTTCAAAATGTGCCTTGTTTACGTCTTTGCACCTTTCTGTGCTCAGAGACATTCTTACCCTTCCCGGCGTGAGTCTTATTTCCCACCGGGTAGCAAGGTAGGAGCTAAATGCAGTCAGCAAGGTACCTACCAGTATCCCTATCCATTGGTCATTGTATTAATACAACATTGGACGAGCGGGGCTCGTGAGCACATATCAGAGAACCAGGTAAGCACGTAATACGTATCCCTATTTAAACCGTCTGTCTTTGCCTACAGGCTCTCCTCTGACGTTGAGGTTGAGGATAAGGCGAGGCTGAGGCGTTCAGGCGTAGTCAGCTACTAGACTCTTCCCACTGGTAGATTCAGAAATTTTATTAGATCAAGGGTCATAATCCGCTCCATACAAAAACGGCTTGCGTAAATTATTACTAGTTGCTTAATTATTTTTGAATGAGGAACACGGGAAAAATTCGTTTTAAAAATTCAGTATATTCAATCCAAATGTGGCAATGTTATTTAACATTCGTTACTGCGCACTTTTTTCAACCCTATTTCTCCATGTTACAAACACGTAATATTTAAACTCCTTAAAAAAGAAACAAACACACAAAAGATTAACTGATAATTCTGAGTTTAAATGATTTCACTGATATAACAGATAATATGTTTAAACACTTGCCTCTGATATCCAGGAAATTACTAAAAACCAAATTCACAAGAGTATATATTTTCTAATTTTACAACTCTCCTGATCATTATTCTTTCGAAAACAAATCTTGTGTTCTAGCAATATCTTGATTTTTGAAAGGAAATTCACTATCCGTTCTCTTTTAAAACGTCCAGCTCTCTTGAAAGTTGCTCGTTCCAAACATTAATTTAGAATTCTATGTTACCACAAAAGCTTTCTCTCTCTTTTACTCAATAACTTTCTTAAATATTTAAGACAATTTCGCAATAAAAACTAAACGTCTCGTGAAATTCATAACTCAAAATACCTACTGTGCAAGTATTCGTCCGGCGCCTATAGCCCATTGTCACGCTCAAGTCTTTTTTCTGCCTTCTTGCCTCCAAAATAAAAATATCACATCCTAAACAAATCACATTGCAATCCTTTTCGGTCGACTGCCGAAGTTATCGTGGTTCACCTCATCATCCCCTACTCAAAATGTTGACATGGTGGGTCAAAATCGTAATATTTAATATTGTTTACTATGTAACGTTCCGTTTTGCATCACATTCTGGCATTATTACTCTCTAATACTTCATGACACATCTACTTTTACCTTGCTCACCGGCACTTTCTTCTTCCTTATACCTCACTTTGCACCTCACAACTCATCACCTTTTACTTATGGTCTACTTTACGTTGCAATACACATGTATTCAGTACAGTTAGTCATCACAGTGTATTCGATTGCCTAATATAATATAAAAATATCAGAACCTAAACAAAACACATTTCATACCTTTCCGGAGTCTGACAAAGTAGATGCATAGTTTAACTGAGAATTGAAAAGAGAATTCTCCTGTTCGAGAAATTAACTACATACATTATAATTGTATTAATATTATGTAAACCATAAAACTGAAACAATTGCTAATACGGATGGATAATGCGTAAGTGTCTGACACATCGCAAAAAAGTTCACGATTCTTCAGCAAAAGTGCCCTAGAACTAAATTTTGAGAGTTCAGAAAAAAATATAAAGAATCTCGGGCATCAAAACAGGGAGATATTCTTAAATTATTCTTCAATTGTTCAATATTCTTAAATTTTCGTCGTTAGGGGCGGAGAAACTAATCAGGAAATCAGTGAATCTACGAAAAATTGCATGTATCTTTTTTTCGTCAGTAATGCAGCTTACTTCGGGTCTCACATCTACGTACTATGTGTTTCACCAATTTTTATCTACATGAAAAAGGTACAATATGACGATAAGAGAGTGGAGTAAAACAGTGGAAAGGTGCTTGCCCCCCCGGTACCTAGGGCATGATTAAAGTGTCTTGGTTTGTGCGACTCTTCGAGCCCATTGTCGACGCGATCTAGGAAAAACGTGGTCGTCCTATCACAAACATTTTCTAAGCACTAATGGACTAACGAGCTGCGCTGATCGGGAATAAATAGGTACTGTCCGACTCTGGCTTATAATCCACATCAGCGCGTCGCTCTGGGAAGAACTATGAAAGAAACTCGGTAGATGCACAAGAAGTACATATAGGCGGAGAGATGTCCTACAGTCGCCGAAAATTTTAATGAAGCAGATAAAGAGATATCAATATAAATAGGATGAAAAAGATAGGATCGCGCGTGGTTCATCCATCCTAGCTATTTAACATCCTGCTATTTTTTAAGACCTCCAACATAGTACGTTGTGATCTACAGAGCTTATTTAAAGACAATTTGAATCGTTAACGTATTCAAGCGTTTTGTTCTTTAACTGGACGATAAGTAGGTTGCTAAATTTGATAAACTCTTAGTGACACAAAAGACCCCTTTACAGTAATTCACATGTCTTACAAACTTCAGGTGGCTCACTTTCTTTAAGAAACATATTACTAAGGATATGTTGATGTACCATGTTGTGTTGTACACACTTACCCTCACTTTCAACGTTGTGCTCCCTTCAGAACAATGTTGCCAATGCAAATCTATACGTTCATGATCCATATACATTGTAGTTAATAATTTAATTCAGTATCACCAAATAAGAAAAGTACAAGAAAATCAGTTTCTTTTTGTACTTGAATTTGACAACGATCGTCAAAGAGATGGATAAATACAATACAATTTTACATTAAAAACACCATTCGTAGAGAATAGAGAGTCAGAGAGGTAGAGAGAGATGAAGTGAGAAAAGGAATCAGAAAAAGAGAGAGGAAGGAAATGGAAGAGATTATGACAAAGTGAGAAATACAGATGGGAGAAGTAAGAAGTGTAGGAGAGAGGAAAGGGGGAGAGAGAAGAGGAGAGGAGAGACGGAGAGAGAGAGAGGGGGTAGAGAGAGGGGGATAGAGAGAGAGGTAGAGAGAGGAATAGAGAGGGAGAGGGAGAGAGGGAGAGAGAGGGAGAGAAGGAGAGAGGCGGGGAGAGGGGGGGGAGGGGGAGAGAGAAGATAGAAAGGGAGATAGAGGGAGAGAGGAAAATGAAGAGAGGAGAGGAAGAGATGAGAGTAGGGATGGGAGAGTAGACAGGGAGGAGGGAGAGAGAGAGAGGAGAGTGTGGGGGCAGAGAGGAGAGTGTGGGGGCAGAGAGGAGAGTGTGGGGGCAGAGAGGAGAGTGAGGGAGAGAGAGAGGAGAATGGGAAGGAGAAAGGGAACGACGGACAGAGAGCCAATGAGAGAGAGAGAGATCCCAAAGCACGTGTTGCTCCCCTCCTTTGCGCATCGTGAATCGGTGGACGGGATGCTGACTCACCCCTCGCCAGATCCGGTTCCCCTCCCGTGCAGCGGGGAGGGGCTTCCTGGTCGCTCCCACGCCCCGTCCGCCGCGGCGGCCGAGCGGAGAAAGTGGTCAAGGTCGGTGGCCGGCCCACTCCCCCACTCCGCGCGGGGACACCCATAGCGTGGCGGTCAGCGCACTGCGGTTTCACCTTCGGGCAACACAACAGCCAACCGATCGGCGAGCGGTTTGCGGTGGGAAATGGAACACCAACAGGACAGCCGAGGTCGATAAGCTCCCTCGGCTCGAAGGGTCGCGGGTTCCAACCCCTCTTCGGACATGGATGTTTGTGTATCTTCGTGTGGTCCTTATGTGCCATGTTCTCCCCACAGTTAAAAACAATCACAGTGTTCGCTATATGAGCAAGATGTCAAAATGCGACCTACGAATAGGATGGAGGTGCTCCCTAGGATGACCTTTGCTTGAATGCTCAGACCAATCATCATCCACCTTTAGAATCGTCTGAGATAGATAAACGCACCAAATGTTTCCGCTCAGTGTCTTTGGACGGGAGTCACAGGGTTTGATATCCTACGAAAGTGGATTTTCAACACTAACTAGATAGCTACGTCGAATTCAGCTGCTGCCTGTAGGAGAATTTTATTCCTTACCTTCTTCCTCCTTGTCCGCCCTCACACAAGCGGGGTATCGCCGCATACTATTTTTGTGTGTAATTTGCGTCAAAATAGTCTAGAAAAGCGAAATAAAAATTCGCCAAATTGTTTCAGTTTTCATAATTCGTGCACATTATAATAAAGTCCGTTAAATATGTTCTTTAAGAGAAAGTATACTCTTTTCCTAATTTTCAAATTTCTAGTAATAATAAGTAAATTTTTAAGGTGATTTGTTTACATTGGGGTAACTGTAGGAGAAACACGACACGTAAGGACTACACCAGCACACACAAACATCTATGCAAGAGGCGGGATTAGTACCCTTTGAGCCAAGGCAGCTATGGCCCTGCAGCCTTAGCGACCTCGGGCAGAAGGATCGCGGGTACGAGTTTGGAAGTTTGTGATTGTCTATTCGCCCTTCACCCTTCATCATCATCTAACACTTCATTCCCCAGGGTTAACAACTCTAGAGTGTAAAAAATGGTCTCGGCATAAAAAAGCTGATTCCCCCAAGAAAAGTCACATGCACTTGGTGGATAAAATTGGCGCGTTCGCGAGGTCCTAACATCGCCAATTCCTACAACAACAAAAACCTTAACCGTTCCTCCCCTCCATCGACAATCATTATATCATATCAACACTTTTCCATCAAGACATTGATCTAACAATGAGTTATGATTGGAAAGAGTTTGCTTGCTTCTAGAAACAAGATCATAATATTTGTTAGAGATCGTAATGATTATTACAGAAGTGCCTGCTCGATGTTAATGGGCGGGTACAAAGTCGCTCAAGTAGCCTGAAAAAGAACTAAATGAGTATTTTTTACTAACCCAATACCAATTAGAAATAAAACTATTTTGTGAAGTAACTTTTCAAATATTATTACGTAGTGTTCTACTAAAATTTCGAGAGATAATGACCCGATATGAATTTTCTTGATTTGGCTGCTTAATTTAGGAAAACGAGTCATTCATTTATGATTTAGGAAATCGAAGAATAGCAAGAAAGTCAAAAAATCCCGAAACATTACACACACTCACACCCCTTATGTATTTCACCAATTCTACATTAAGTGTGGAGAACAAACTAAATAGGTTCCGTGGTGAAAGCAGAAATTTTGTGATAATCCGTAATTATTTAAGGTTCACTTCGGTAATTTAATAAATATTATACAAGTATACTGTTATTGTTGTGGTTGGTTATCCCTATATCTAATTAAATTGAATAAGATTAATATTTCCCTCCGTTCAAATATCGCCCCTTTTTTCTCCTCTTTCTGACACATTTCATCAACTTCTTCCATTCGTTTCTATCCTTCCTTGTATTATTACTTCCTTCTATCCTTCCTTGTACTTTCCTCCTGGTCCCCTCTCTTAACTGCATCTTCTTTCTTTTCTTTATATCCTTTGTCTTTTTATTGTTCAAATTTATATCCTAGGGGTATGTTTGAATCATCACTAGAATTTTATAGAAATGATCTCTGACTTATGGTCTCTGCTCTTGGTGACTAAATTTCACGATTCAAAAAGAATGTAAATGATTCCATATCTGAGAAGTTAGTTTTCTGCGGATTAGGCATATTTGTTTTTGTTTGTTAATTGGAATTATTAATTTACGTGGGTGACAGTATTAACATGACATAACATAAGTACATATACTTATTCGAGATGCCCTCCGGGATTTCTATGGGCTTTTGACAATACGTGTATTGATATTAATAACGAACGTAATATCTTGGATATGTCTTTCTTCTTCTAGATCTTTGGTAATATAAACAAAAAATATCCAGGTCAACTTTGTTCTGTACTTACACACTACATTTTCTATTGGCGATATAATAAAACAGTAAACCTAATAACACGGAATAAGAGCCATTTAAATTTAAAGTCGGATTCTAAAAAATGTAACATTAGTTTACGAGGGTCAACATTCATTTGCTACATGATACTTCCTCTTTACAGTTTTTGTGGATTGAACCAGCTGCAACTTCAGGTAATTTGAGTAATTAGGGTATATTCTAGAGTTGTTGCCTGCCTCATCCATTTTATGGCTAAAACACCAGGAAATGGTTTTATTGAAATTCATAAACACTAATTTGTTTTACATTTTCACATGAAGTGTGTCATTCAATTTTTTTATGAGAAATCATGATATTGGGAGAAATAACAAATTATTTTGGTGGTATACTTTTAAATCTGATAAATCTAATACCGCCTTCTTCAAAATGTGATTTTTTTTTACCTCTTGACAACACTGTTCACACTGCCTGATTCAGTATATGTTAGTGTAATGTATTTACTGTGATTACTGTCCTGTGATTACTGTGATCACTGAAATACTGTAGTGTATTTTAGGGATTGATGCAGCATTATTTTATTATTGTAATAATTAATCGCAAATGTCTGGTATTAAATGGTAAAAATATTATTAAATATAAATATAGTTTATTAATACGTGATCTCAAAGAGACAAAATTGTATCTTGTCCGTGATACTGACTGCACGTTACATTAATATTACTAATCCAGGTGATGAAAGTTTTATCATAAATGAATGATTTATCTTGTATTTTATACGTTTTATCTTACATGAACAATTGAAGGGCTGGAGGAAGTAACAAGCAAAAAGTGAGGGGCTGGAGTCAACAGGAGAAATTTTCCTAGTAATAATATATCATTTTTGAACAAAGCCTGTCATCTTGCTACTGCCCAATCCCTTCATAATAAGAAAATAGGTATATAGTAACAGGTTAAGCCGCGCATTCACCAAAATTGAGATATTAACATTTTCGAATAGTGAGAGGGTTCCTGTGCGTGGGTGTTGCTTCACTTGTTACAGCTCCAAGCCCTACAGTTGTATAGTATAATCCCTGGTAGCAATTGCACTATGCAACTTAATGTTAATCAATTAGAACTCTTATTAAAGACAAAAGGATATTACTCTACAGCATTGTCTGGCACCGTCATAGTAATTGCATAATGTAACTTAAGGCTGTCTTTTCCATGTAATTATTATTACAGAATTAACCTACGATTTCGTAAGTGGTAGGTTCCTTGAGTTTCTGGCCTCACTAATGTCTAATTTTGACAGATAGAAAAAATTACGTAACTTTTTAACTTATACATCCTTTACACCAATCCACGTTTCACGTCTGAATATTAACAGATTCAGGCCTTTGAAAACTCACTTCGAATTTTTGTTTGCCAAATGGTCAAAACCGCTTTTTTCACTTCACATTCGTCTGAAACATTACCTCACCGAAGGCTTTTTCTTCAGTTTTGGTAAGTGGTAGACGTTGCTGGGTGCCAAATCGGAACTGTAATGTAAGTGGCCCAAAGCTTTGAAGTCATAGTCCTTTACAACGTTCTTTGCAATCTGGGTGGTAAACACAGGTGCGTCATTGTGAAGTTAAAACATCAAGGAATTTCACGCACCGCATCCAACTCAAGTACCTTCCTCCACAAAACTCAACGAGATGTTGGCTGCAAACGTTTAGCAATACAATAATATAAGACTATAAACTGCTCAGGAGGTTTTCTCATTGATGGGCTATATCTTGGTCAGGCCGCAAACGAATGGAACCACCTATGTTTGTGGAAGACCCAGGCAGAATCGCGATGCTATTAGACGATGCAATTGGTAGGTCAAAGTTCCAACTGCTCTGTAGCGTATTGGGGAAGAAATAAATAATGTTTTTATAACTATTTTAATGTAGTCCCGTAAATGTATATCTTTTGCTGCCTCAATGGTCTAATGTCATATTAATTCTTATGAAATTTATCATATTTATTGTTTATTGTATATTGTTCATGAACATATTTAAAAATCCGTTGTGTTGGTTTTACGGCACAGATAATACTTTTTATACTTCGTTGTGTAGAACTAGAAAATTTTAATAAATTTTAAAGGAGATATGCTTGTTTATCAATTCATTTCGTTTTTTCTGGTTTGTTCGCCATTAAAAGTTTTAGAAATAATGCATTTTCAATAACAAGGAATTCTTGCACCATATATTAATGTTCTTTTTACTGAAAATACTATTGGAACAAAGGTTTGCAAATGGAATACATAAGAAGTAGAAAAGTAAATTTTAATATATAATAAAATGAAATTAAAAACAATCGTTACTTGCATTTCGTTGTTCCTTGATGCGCTCACTAATTTTTTATCACCATGTAAAACAACACCATAAGTAAATTTGCAAAGTATCGACCAAATATTCACTCAATAGTGCACAGCAACGTTTAAAACACGATGCGAGAAAAGATACTTTTGCAGAGAGAATAAAAATGTTGTCCGCATACGTAGGGTGATTATTATATTTGCCATCGAATCAAAGTTCGCAGGTACAAACCATGCTGAAGAGAGAAATTTTTTAAAGGACAGAAAACTCAGAGTGTACTGTACTTGATGAGTCGAATCTTAAAGATCGACTTCAAATAATACTTAATAAACTTAGGTTAAACGTGAAGTCAAATTCAGCGTCTCTCAACAATACAGCCCATGTCCGGATGACGCAACTAAATGAGGAAAGCTTCCAGAACCCGAGCAATAGACAAAACAAAACAACACGAAGAAAATTTATGACACAAATGGTTCCTTTATTACACGTAAGCGATACTCCGAGCCAACGGTACCCGTTGGCTTTCCGGGACAACGCCGTCACACACGCAGTTACGATCTCCACTCCGCCCCCATCCCACACAGCGACGCGTCCGTCGCTTTCGCAACGGTCCAGGCATTCGGGCGCGCCGCCCCCGGCGTCCTCCTTCCCGCTGGAAGGGCATCCGGCCCCTGCCCGGCCCTCGGCGCCGCGCAGGCGCACAGGCGCGGCGAGAAACAAAGACGGGCCCGATCAATCTTGGTGCCGCTCCGTTCCTGTAATTCTCGTTTTCCGCCCGGAGGCAAGATAGAAGTGCAGAGCGTCCGGTTCGTTTTTCATCGCCCTGTCAGAGCTTTGTTATAAAATAAGGGACACAACTGAGTATTTTGAACCTTCAGATTAGACCAAACACATTCGTCTAGAGAAAAATCATTATTAATAAAATTTAAAGAAAACAAATTGTAGCTGAATTTGTGAAAATTTTAAATTGCTTATACTTTACGCAAAACTGCGCACAAACTACTCATATTTTCGAAAAATATGCAGGAGGTGCGGTGGGATGTCAGAGCCAGCGATAAACAAAGATAAATCTTGGCGATCTTCAGTTCCTTTACTTCTCGTTTTCCGCCAGGAGGGAAGATTGCAGAGCGTTCGGTTCGTTTGATCGCGCTGTTGGAGCTTTGTTATAAAATATGGGACACCACTAAATAATTTTAACCTCCAGATTACACCATAGACAATCGTCTAGAGACCAAGCTCACTGAAATTGAGAAAAACAATTAAGTTTACAGAAAACATTGCAGCGGAATTTGTGAAAATATTAAAATTGCCTATATTTTACTACGCAAAAAATACTCATATTGTCGAAAAATATGCAAGAGCCACGGCCGGATGTCAGAGCCAGTAAAGCTGTGTGCGTAAAGTGTGCTGCTGCGTGAAGTGCGTCTGTTGGAGGTTTGTTAGAAAGTACGGAACGCAACTAAATATGTTTAACCTCCATTATAGACATCACACATTCATATAAAGACCGTGCTCACTGATACTGAGAAAAAATATTAATAAAGAAGTGAACAATTTTAAATATTTATTGATTTATTGAACATTAACAAACAAAAGAAAATACTAACTTTTTCTTTTTCTCAGTAAGTACCTAGCATGTCAGTAATTCCTTTCCGCAATTCTATGGTTACCTACGTGACAGCAAACACTTCTAAAGTACATTGCGAGATATAGGAGTAAAAAACTGGTTACTACTGACATCATCAGGCAGGTAAACACACTATAATCTAGTCTGTTGTTTGTGCGCCGAGTGTCGTTCAGTAATTTCCGTAATACAATATTCTTCAAAGAAAACATGAACAAGAAATATTTTTCATATGCCATATTTACCTACAATTCAATTCTTGTTAACGGAAGGCGGACTGTTAAATCCTTAATAGCTGCTGGCTGTTAAGTGTTAATCTGTACTTTTCGTTCCCTTGGCTGCGTTTAGTCGAATAATAGTACACTATTAGGAAGTATAGAGTGGAGTTTATAGAAGTCATAGCTTGCGAGCATCCAGCAGAGGGAGCAAGTCTCTGTTGACGCAACTCGGGCCAGTCCGATGCAGTCAAAGCGTTCATCCGCTGTGATGTCAGATCCAGAGCAGGAACAAAGAAGAGCGTGATGCATTCTGGGCTTCAGGCACTCACCGCCACCTCTAATTCCCGGTTTGCTCCCGCCGAGGAAAAGTGGGGTGGGGGGAAGTGGAAGAGGCATTGCGTCCGGTTTGTTGGACCCTGAGGCAGCGTAGCCACGGTCAAGAGCACTTCTGTGAAGAGAAGGTTACTGCGGAGGGAGTGGTCGTCGTTCACAAACCAAATCATCAGGAATTCATCGGCGTCAGTTGGCATCTCAGACAGTAAGGTTGGACATTGAAGTTGCTGTAAAAATCAAAGAAACCGAGTAGAGAAGACACAGAAGGGAAAGAATGATTTGATGATTTAATCTGTAGGATAGCATTTCGCAAGAACTTCTTTTGCTTTTATACACGAAAATAATGTTAAAAATATAGAAATGATCTTATAATTTGTTTAAAATTCCAACTCTGGTTTAAACAAATGTTATCAATTGATTCCTTCCTTTTTCTATTTCCGAAATCTGGAATATTCAAATCGACATATTTATTATGACCGCTCGGTTAGGAGTTTTTTATTATAATATTTATTTTTGTCTTTCTTCTATCCTACATTCAGGAAACGAAACAAAACAAAACAACACAAAACAAAGCCTAATATTTGTAGACGGACTTGTTATTGATCACGTCTTCACTAATCCTTGACCTGACATTACCTCGAACTATTAGCAAATTCATCCCAAAACAAGTTCCTTATTCAATGCATGTTTATCGTATTGATCGTCTAAATACTTTTAACCTTCTCTACATTGTGACTTCCATTGTTATGGATCAGTTACCTCCACGAGATAAACCTCCACGAATGAAATACAAGCTCCCTAAAGTTAAGTTTTTATGTTTCAATCTACAAAACTTGTTCGGGTCCCGGGGAGTTCCGAAACAGGATTTTAAGAGTCTAGAATGTGCCGTTTTCTACTTATGCACAATAGTTGTGTGTGTGTGTGTGTGTGTATATAGTGGCGTTGCATGCTGGTAATACCCTCATAAAATTATCTGCAAAATTCTACATGTTTTGTGATATATCTGTTTGTTAAATCACTATGGGAACTGAGGTAAATTCCCCGTTCACCTGTGGCAGGTTGCGATTGACACTTTCAAATTTTACGAAACTATCAACTTCCCTTTGCACCTTGAATACAGAAGAAAGGATCGTTCTAAACATTTTAACAGGTGTTTCATCGGTTTAAATATAACGAGAGGAACGGATCGGGAAAAGGCCCACTCGAGCAAAGTAAGGATCACCCTGTAGTTTTCAGGTTTGGCGATGCCCCCCTTCGCTGGCTGCGTTGTGTGATCTGCGCCCGCTGCTGCGCGCCGGGCTGGCGTTTGCTTCGCCCGCGGCTGCGCAGCCAACCGGCAGATCGGGTCGCGCAGATTGCCTTCTGCGTGGCAAAGCACCGCTTCCGCAGCTCAGGCAAAAATTGATTGATTAGTGATTCCGGGCACGTCAACTACTGAGGTGATTGGTCCCGTAAGTGTAGTGCGTGTTTTTCATCGGGATGTGGCTGTGATCTTCCCCCACTGGATGGTGAGATCCGGCGCTTACGTACCGTCAGCTAGCGTGGGTTTCCTTAACCAGGTATCTCCCACCAACGGGGCACCGCTCCAGTCGGGATAAGTTGTAAGTTCTAACGTGTGTGGTAATGTAGTACATATTAGTGCAAGTGTGTGTGGGGTGAAGATAGGTCAAGGAAGGGGAAGGAAACGCGGCCGGGGCCCCTTTGTCAGGGTACTGCTCCGGCATTCGCCTGGTGTTAATCGGAGAAAACACGGAAAAATACCGATCAGAGCAACTGGCTGCTAGAATTCTCCTCCAGATAGCAACTGAAACCGACATAGCTGAAAAGCTAGTGTGGAAAATTCTCCCGCAGTCGGGACTCGAACCTAAGACCTCCCGGTCAGAAACACTGCAGTGATATCAGTTGATGCACTGAGCCACCGCTCTCGGTCTGGGGCAAAAAGCTCTCTGGTCCTCGGACACAGAGTGCGCAATATGTGCTGTGTTGACTTAGAATTGTGGTGTTAAAACATGCTAATGTAAGTATTCTTCTAAGGATCTCAGAGACTCACATTAGAAAAACATATTAAAGGATTTTGAGTTCACAATTTGTGGTTTCTAGAAATAGTAGCATGGTGGTGTTGTAAATGCAGGTGTCCTTGATACCATGTGTTTGTTCAATTTTGTGTCATGCTCTTCAATATTCGCAGTAAAGTGAATTTCATGACATTATCTAGCATACATTATTTTCATTTTTATCTAACGTTAATCTTTTTCATGTACGATAACTCAGTATATCATTTTGTTGTTTGTTATATATTTATTCACCTGTAACTTATATATTCAGTAACAGTAATTATATGTTCCGTAGATCAATAGAGATCCGAAACATTAGCAAACTTTAAGTTTAATTAAGCGACGAACGCGCATCAACTATTCCTAGAACTAATAATGTGATTTGAAGAAAACTTGTGGAGTAAATTTAGAATATCGTAAATTAATATTTCACAATCAAAGCAAAAGGTTTTCATACGTAACAATTTATTATTACGGTTCATGATTATGTTAGTCTTTTGTTTTGAAAATTGTTTACTAATTACTTTTATTAAATAATTCAAGTCAACAGGCTCAAGGTCAATGAGGATCATCAATGATGATCTAATGAGATAGCAGCAATAACAGTGATTATATGGGGAATGATGGTGAAGCAGAGGAAACGGAAGAACCTTACGAAAGTCGGTGGAGAGCTTACATTGTCCATCACAAAATCCACAGAGGTTGGGCGAGGTTATAACTCAGAAAACAGCCATGACAAAACTACGCCAAGGCATTGAGCCTCGAGCCGCCATTTACTTTTAGTGATGATCCGAGATACTCTGAGTAGAAAGAAAACGGCATCTTTCAGTAGTCAACATTGGGTAATATAATTTCTTAATTGTTGAAGTAAGTAAAGTAGTTAACATCGTTTTAAGATGGGACGTGTATGTAAACCAGAAATTCTAAAGTAGCCGAGAATACTTGAAGAAGACACAATGAGCTACAACTCTCATTGACGTGAGCCTGGCGCAGGTTCGATTTTCTGCTCACGTGCCTCGGCACGTGAATATTTCTATTGCGCCGTGCTCTCTCCGCCCCTACGTAAGGGAAAGTAAAGTGTATGCGTCCAAGATGTGCAGTTTCTCCAGGATCCTCGCCAGCGATGGGCGCGGCTGAGGCGCAGACAGACGAGCGACGGACGCCGCACCGTTAGCGCCCGCCCTCGCGACTTTCCTTTTCCACGGACGGCGCTCGTTGTGGATTACGGGGAGAGCTGTGAATTTGGAGGCACTTGGATTAGGAGGACAGTGTGAATTACGGGTTGGCTGTAGATTAGGACAGATACTAAGGATTACCGTAGCAGCGGCTGTAGATCAGGAGGGAGATGTGGATTAGGAGAGAGCCGTGAATTAGGAGGAGACTGTGAATTAAGAGGGCAGTGTGAATTACGGGCGGGCTGTGGATTAGGACAGAGACTGTAGATTACGATGGTAGTGGCTTTTGATTATGCGGGGGGCCTTTACTTCGAATGGTGGTGGCTGTGGATTAGGAGGACGGCGAGGAACGGGTTAAGACGGAACGACAGGCGTGGGAGCTTGGACGGTACTCAGACTGTGAGCTTGGTGTGTGGGGTGCAGAGTGAGTCTGAAGACCGGAGCGGTGGGTGGTGAGTCATAGTTAGAGTTATGGGTGGTAAGAGGTAGGTTGGCGATAGGCACTGGTTTATGGGTTTGGATTTTTAAGACAGCGTGGGTTGTAGTGTGAAGTGAGTAAGGTTTTGAGGTTTGGAGACAGGGCATTGGGGTAAGTAGGTGGGTTGGGGATGGGGTGGGTGCGGTTGGGGAATGTGGGCTGCGGGCGATGTACAGGGAGCGGAGGAAGGTATGCCGTAAGCCTTATATCGTTGATTGAGAAGAACGGGAGAAGCCGGCCCGGTGGCCGAGATCGCTAAGGCAGTAGTGTCGTAGTGATCTCGGACTGAAGGGTCGCGGGTTCGAGTCCCGCCTCGGGCATGGTTGTATTTGTGTTCGTCCTTTCACCCCCTATCATCAATCACCATATCGTTTCATCCACATAGATACCACACCGTTAACAGCAATAGTGGTCGCTAATGACCTTAGATGTTGATGCGACCTTAAACAAACCAATAAAAAAAAAGAACGGGAGAAATGCCAGTCACGCACAGTGCTAAAGCTTTCAGTCTAAAGAATACGCATTCTTAATGTCGTGACAGAATATAGGTGAGGAAAATTAAGTAAAGTTACTGAAATGACTCAAAAGAATATCTCGCTCATTGAGATGTTCTTATTTTTCATTTAAATTAGAAAGCTTTTATTTCTCTTCCTATAACATTATTGATTAACTCAGTACATTTGCCAAATGATCATGACGTTTTATGTCTGTTTTTAAACTCGAAAATCTTCAATTTTCGTGAGGTTTAATTTATTTTTGAAAATGCCAACATAAAAAACAGATGTAATACTTCTCGTTAAAATAACATGAGGCAAGAGCCTACCCTCTTTCCTTCATTTTAAAAAGCGATGCTCTCAAACCCGTTCTATCGTCAGCAAATAATTGAACTGAACATCTCCGAGGCTTTCAACTAATAAAAAAGAAGCAAGAAGAACCGAGGCCTCAACTCACCTGTCTAAACAGAGCGCGGGGGAACGGCCACTCCGCGGGAAGGGGTGGTTGGTGAAGGGGAGGGGGAGACGGGGAAGGGGGAGTCGTGGTCTGTGCTTTGGTACTGGCCATCGCTTCGCACGCCGTCTTCAAGCACTCGCTCTTCTCGAGCGTCAGTCAGATTTTTGCAAGTAACGACACAGCTATTACACGATGTCCATGCAATAACAAGAGCAGCACAATAAGATCAATAAAAATACGCGTTCAGAGTCGAAATAGGAATATGCCGGGCACTGTCATTGCTGTCACTATTTTATTTGGATTATAAATAATATACTGAAAAACTTTACCTAAGTATGTATTATTCTCACAATTTTTGTACACCAGAGTGCAAATATTTTTCTCGCCTGATTTTTCTTTGTATTAAGAGAAGTATGTATGTACTTCGGCACATCTCTTTACGAGTTAAGGCCTACCAGCGGCGTACCAGCCTTGCGGCCATGGGTTGAGGGGTACGTGTGGTTAGCATGTAGCGATCCTTACGCCGTATCTCTGGTCTTCTCAGCCTGAGAAGTGAGATTTCTTATCTTCATACAGCAACGGATGCTGGAACCATGCAAGGAAAGCTCACAGTTGATTTTTACTCCGATCAGCAATCGCACGCTAACTGATGAGCCACAGAGGGCTTATTAAGAGAAGCGCCAACACAAACGCAAATCGAGAGGAGACAAATCTTAATGTATGCATTGCTCAAAAGCAGTCTAGAAAATAATTCAAAAAGTTCTAAATGGGTAAATATAATTCAGGGAATATTCAAAAATGAAAAGTTGTAAGAGGTTTTTTTTCTCATAAATATTGTCGCCTAATTCAAGTCTTCGTAATTTTTTTCTAAAACTTCAATAACGCATTCAAACTGTACATACGATGGATTCAAGTACATTTTAAACTATTTGCTGAGAAACTGGTATTCTAATTCGTAAAACAGTAGTTTACGATGTTTGAACTGTATCTCTGAAGACTTACCTTTCTGTATTTACAATCTTACCATTACGAGGAAATAATAATTGAACCGTGGCGTAACAATGGGAGGAGTGTCAACGATGGACAGCTGCGTCGTTCTGCGTCATCTTTGTTTACATAAGAAATTAAATATTCGGATTTTAGGGATTTTATTATTAAAACTTTTATAAATCTTTTCTGATAGTTCCTACTTTCAACGCTACAAAAAAATCAAAAGTTGCCGTGCGTAATAGATTGGAAACTCTGTCTCTCTCTTTGAGCCGGAGTAGCCATAATCACATTAAAATTGTCTTGTAGTATCTATCAAAGTAAAGATCCACGTTTCCACTTTTCTGAAAATTTGGAAAATGTTCCAGGGACTTCAGGTAAAGTACTCCCAAAATTGAAAAAAAAATCGGTCTCTAATTCAAGGGGTCGTGACAACAGCCAGATCGATTGTCAAATATCAATTTTGGAGAAAATCGGCTGAACGGTTTAACCGCTAGTGCTGTTTACAGACGGACAGACGTTTTCGGTATTAAAGACCCCAAGAAATAAATTCTGGCTACACCACGTGTTAGAGGATTATTTTTCTAAATTTAGCAACTATTTCTTTACCAGAGCCCTGTAATAAACGTTTTTCTTCCAAAACTTCGTCGTTTTTCGCGCAGAATTACAGAATTTTCTCTCTCCTCCGTAGTGAGAAAGTAAAAAGAACACCCCAATCTGTATACTCGTACTTGTGTAACCACAAGTGAAGAAAATGTTCAAAATATATACGCCATCACCACATCTCCAAAGCTGAAAATATTTTAATACAGAAAATATAAAATGATTATAATACATTGATAAATACATGAACCATTAGTTCTCAAATGTAAAAATGTTTCTCCAATTATATTGAAATTTATTTTAGTTGCATTCCGGAATGGGATGCAACTACTAATAGCTAAGTCAGAGAAGGAATACCCAGTGCGCAAAAGTTAGGAATGAGCGAAGCTATATTTACAGTCTAAAAACGCTAAATAACCATTCCAGAGAAGAAAAACCCAATTGATCATCATCTTTATGGTTTATTCATGCATTTAACTTCACATTTATTGTTGTTATAATAAATAACCTGATGGCTTCGACAAATTTCAATTAAATTGATATACAATTTCGGAATTTTGTGTGAAATTCAACTCTTGAATGAATTACAATTGTGCCAACACGGAACGCCTTTCTTTTACTCTTATAATGAGTTCAGTGGCAAGCATCTGTAGATTATATCTTAATGATTCACGAGCCTGCAGAAATATAAAGAAAGAGCCGCCAATGGCAAAGGATGAATTTATCGCTCACACGTATTCCGCATACCTCCATCATTCACCACTCACTATTCCCCAGGTAGTCAACCGCCAATGCCAAAGATGAATTCATCGCACACATGTATTCCACATACCTCCATCATTCACCGCTCATTATCCCCAGCTAGTTGACCGGGTGCTCTTTTCCACGTAGGTGCGAAGCCCCGTTAGAGTCAGAAATGTGAACAATAACATATCACATTGCAACGGCGTTACCCGTCTGGGCGTTGTTTCCACATATGAGCTCAACGGGGAACTACCAGAGCCGGTGCTTCACAATGGCTAACGGAATCGACACGTAGCTGCAGGGCGGGCGAGTCGCCCTGCGCCTGACGGCTGGCTTTTCTTCTCCCTCGGAAAGGGGTCAAGGTGCGCAGGCGAGTGCGTGCCCGAATTCCTGAGGGCCATTAGGGCTTCCGAGGGGAAGGGCTCCGTGGACGGGCCGCTCACCTGGCGGCAGCGGCTTTCACTTTTTCGGTCGATTGATTATTCATCTCGTCCTATTCAACGGGTTATTGCGGAGCCACCTCAGACAGGAGCTCCTGTTCCGCGCTTGTAGGTTTGATGCAGAATGTATTAAATGTAGCTAAGCCATTTTGGGTGTTAAACAGACACATCTGCGTGCTCTGTACCAGAAGGTAAATAAATGTTTCTTATGCCATGTTGCTGTTACAGCACTGTTAGATCACAAAAGTTTATAAACAATGTATTTTTTAATGTGTGCGTAAAATAAGAAAGCACAGTAATATAAAACAAATAAGGAATATTAAGTAATAAAAATAGAAAGAATATAAAGAAATAATAGTGCTTTATTTATACAATCTTAGGTACCGGAACGCGCTTCAAATTAATTATTAATTTAATAGAAATAGTTATGTATTGATAATATAATTTAATAATTATTCTCGAGGGATCGAAACGCTGTTCCGTCGCGTTCCACCAGAAAAACAAGTTCTGAAAATAAGAAACAAAGTTTCGCCAGAGAAAAAAAATCTACGATTTAGGCCATAAAGAAATAGTGAATTTGTGAATTAATGGGGCTGGAAACGAATGACGGCAGCCGTGTATCTAACGGCAGTGCCGCCAACTTTCTATCTCCTGCCATACAGGGCGCCTTCCTTGGAGCACAATCGACCTCTTCAGTTTATCACCAGCACTTTGTCTATTTATTTAAAAATAAGCCTTTATCTTTATTGTACAGATCAATTTCATTGCTGTTTTTTAATCCTGTAAATATTGGACATGCCTACATTCTTTGAAACTACTTCAAAACTAGGTGAAATATATCTTTAAAGGCTAATAATGACGGAGTGTTTAATGAACTGTGGAAACTACAAACCAAATATTTTCTCAAAACCAGAAAACCAATTACAAAGTTCACAAAAATACATTTTGTATGTTGACTTCAGATAAATGTATGATTTTTAAGTACTAGTATTCCCCCATATATATATATATATATATATATATATATATATATATATATATATATATATATACTGTAGGTGACATTTAAATTGTGACAAATATGAAGATCCCTAAAAAAATTTCTTTTGCTATATTTTTTCAAAAATAGTCTAGTAAGCAGAATGTTGTAGGAAAACTGTATGCGAAACAAAATTTAGAAAGAAAGCATTAAATGATGTGATTCGTAAAATAATTTCCTATGTAACAATTAGGTATAAAAATATACATTTAAAAAGAAGTTTCTAAGATGGTTAATGTACTTTATGTAATAATGATGAAAAGTTACCATTTGTTTTGTGCATCTATCCGTTTCACTCTGACGCAGGCACTCTCAATGCATTAATCTCAGAGAAATGCATTAATCTCTCAAAGAGGGTCAATCTTGAACTCAATACTTTAACAAAGAAACCGCCAACTAAGGTATAAGCCTGTTAAGAATGTGACCTACTTTAAAAATCAGGATATCGACGAGCACAATCTTCTTAACATTGTTACATTCTTCTGGAGATCTCATCGATAATCTCCCTTAAAGATAAATTATTCAGGAACCATAAGCAAAATCGAGCGTCACGGAAGTTAGAAGCAGATTATAACTGTTCATTTCGTGCCCAATGAACTGCTATACAGTTGACGTATCAAAAAACTGAGATGCAACGGGGTTTGAATAGAAATGCGCAATGACTTATTGGTTTACGCCAAGCACAATACAAAAATAAAATGTACAGAGAAATGTCGAGTTAAGTTTACTTCTTCTCTTATTATTTCTGTACGTCCTAGTCACAGCGAGTTCAAGAAGAGGTATCGATATATACTGAATTAGCAAAGAAATCACGATTGTATTTGGACGTTTTAAAATAAATTTCTTTCTTTTACAGATAAAGCAGCCATTTCGAGTGAATTATTTTGGATAAATCACAAAACAAATAAAGAAAATAGAAAATGTTCACGGATGAGCCAGCGATATTTTATTTTGATTTACAATTTCACGAACATTAAGTGTTCTTATCAAATATTTGCTAAAATAAAAATATAACAAATAAGGGCAATCATTAAAAATGAAACGAATCTTGATTTAAAGGCAGTATATAGACAGGAGAAAAACTTTGCTGTGTCAAGGGGATCTGTGTTTAAGGGAAGACAACTAGAGAATTCTTCGATGTAGATGAAAAATAAGTAGAAAGGAAATGAATCTTCAACGAGGTGCTGGTTGTAAATGATGGATGTACGATAAAATTAGAAACAAACTTCTTAATACTCTAACGAGTTTCACACAAATTCCACGAGTAATCATGAACTATAATCCAAGTCCCAAAGTACGAAAAAAGAGCTCTAATTCCTGTGCTATCGGTTGGCAAGGGAAGAGCCCGTGTTATAACGAACGATGGTTATATGTCAAAATAGAGGTCACTTGTGCAATCGGAGCAACTAATCAGTAAGTTTGAGTTTTCAAAATAGTGGTGTTAATGACGCGAAAAGACGCAAATTATCGAAAAATTGCACAGGACCTTATTTCAAAATCTATCTTTAAGGAACGGATTTCATTAGGAGAAACATTTCTATTTTCATAACTGGCGTTGTAGGAAGACACCGAAAAAATTGAATTTTAGCAATTTTCAAAAAATCAGAGTTTTAAACAAAAATGAGACCTTCATTCCCTTAAACATTGTTTACACTATCCAACAACAAAATTTAAACAAAAATTATAAGTATTTTTTTAATTTTGAAAATGTCATAGGCAATTCATGTAAAGTATCCTTCAAAATTAAAATATCAGTTTCAAATTAAAAGGGTCGCGATACCGTCAAAATAGATGTGGTAATATCAGTTTTAGAGAAAAGCCGTAGCGTTGTTTACAGGAAGACTGACAGACGAAAAGACGGACAGAAGTTTTGCTGTCATTCAATTTTTCGGTATCAGTGACCCAAAAAACATGGATTCCGACTACATCATGTGTTGGAGAATCTTTTTCTAAATTTTATCAACTGGATTTTTTTGGGTTGCAAAGGCCCTGTAATAAGAGTTTATCTGCCGAAAATTTGCCGCTTTTTCGCGCAGCATTACAGAATTGTATCTCTACTACATAAGAGGTAGCGAGAAAGTAAAATGTTGAGTATCAATGTTATAGATTTGGGATTTACGTAGTGTTTACGCCTCCGTGATGGAATTTTGGTCAAATGAACAGCAGAGGGGTGCGCTCGGGCGGTATGAATCATTGATTGTTTAATTTCCATTTCCCTCTCAAGTAAAATGACTAGCATTGTAATAATGGTCCCAGAGGTGCAAGGGCAGAAGCTTACTCTCTTTGCCAGTTTTTGCTACACCTCTTTGCAAGCAATATGGGAGGGAAGAGAATCTGAGACTTTAACGATAGAATAGACAAGAATCTCCCAATTCCAGAGAATGTGTTCAAAGAGATCAAACAAAATTTCCACTGATTACTCTATACTGATAAAGCTACTATAAAACGAAGTATTTTACAAAATCATAAAACATAGATTTTTCCCGAATCTATATGTCTTGAATTCTGTTTTCTCTTCCGCAAGTCCATCTGAATTGACAAAATTATGAATCCGTACCTTGTTTGAATGGTTTCTGTAAAATTTAAGTCACTAAGAACAGATAATTAACTTTCCAGTTATGTTTATTTCTTATACATGATTGGATAAGTTTGACCCATATTTTAATTTTTTATTTTACTGATAAAATCAAACAATTTATTACTTTTTACTATCATCGCTTTTTTAACTTGAAACAGCAATGTAGTCTTTAGAAACTTTAGGATATTTTTTTTTAAATCATCTGTTGATTTTTGATATAACATATTTTTTTTGCAATCTCTTCATCGTTTAGTACGCGTCACGCGATTCCACTCTGGTTGAACCGTAGGCAATTCGAAGCTCATTGATATAATAATGTCAACTGTTACTAAGAGGATATAAATATTGTAAAAATAGATCCTACTAATAGAAGAAATCAGGAAGACACAATGTCAAAGAAAAATTATGTTGCAAATCTCGGTCTATTCACCACAGATTAAGTTGCAAGCATTAATAATGGTCACTTTTCCCATTAAGCCTAGCAAGATACAAAAGTCTTAAGTATTACCATCGGAGAGAGGCTCATGAACCCACCGCTTAAATATTGATATTATTTTTTACTTTTGACCACAAATAGGCTAGGAATACAAGGGTATGCATCTTGCTTTTCTTTTGAGATTACACACGATACGTTTGTTCCACAATCATATTTCTTGAGCAGTAATGAATATTGAAATTAGGATTATTTAGACCTATTTACAATTGGAAAGTTAATTGACATGTTTATGTTATTTTATTCATTTCAGCAAATGTTCGGAACAATAATTTTTTTAGGATGAGAAAAGAAAAGTAATAAGGTCAAAATTTAAGTGCGTGTTTCTCTATATGGAAGAGAGTTGTAGAAACAAAGCAACAATTTAGCTACATTCGAGTAGATGAAATGATTCTTAGGGCTGTGAACGTTTGTAGTTTTCGGGAACAACTCGAGAAGTGTGTTAAGAGTGATCTTATTTTTTTCATTTCTAGAAAAGATAGAAGATGAACGCTCCATTTAACCAGAGCATGAAAAAAATATATATTTGTCTTCCAAAACAATTACGAGTATAAAATACAGTCCGCCAGGCCAGAGGGGCCGCAGGAAAACAGCGTGTTAGATGGCACGAAGTCGGAACGGGTCAGTAGGCCTAAAGCTTGAAAGCTCTAATAAGGAAAAAGAAGGAAATTGATGTTACATCATAATTTTTTTTTGTAAATGTATTACCTTGTAAGAGACAAGCTTGACCTAGATGATATAAGACCGTTTCAGAATTTTACAAAACGTTTCTTAACAGCCGCGTGGTGAATAAACTGGACATATTACATAAAGATTTATTCCCTTGTAATGCGTGGAGTTGATGGCGAAGAAGATATTGAATGGACTTGACTTACCTCCATTCCTAAGTTCTGAGACTGGAAACAAGGTGTCATTGATTACTGTCAATTGGGTGGGTTCCTAAGCTTAGATTGTGATAGTATCCCCACATTTAATAAACAGATTGAAAAATCCCTCTAAGTAATTACCTTCACACACGGACATAGAATTCTTTGTCATTTTCCAACCGACTGTTTTCTATAAACGCAAATAATAAAGCATCACGGCTCATTCACAAAGAAATTAACTTCACGTGATCATAAGACGTAACTATTTCTTCCTAAATTCTAGGATTTGACGTTCACCTTTATCTGATTTGAGAAGCACATACACCGGGAGAGGTGGCTTATAACATCAACTGATGTTACTGCAGTGCCTCCAACCCGGAGGTTCTAGGTTCGAGTCTCAACGGTGTCAGGATTTTCGACACTAGGCCGTTGAGTTCGACACTAGCAAGGTCGAATTCAGTCGCTGCCTAGAGGAAAATTCTAGCGGTCGGTTGCTCTGATCAACTCCAGGTGAATACCGAAGCAGTATCCTAAGTAACGAGCCATTTACCTTGCGCGATCTTTCCTTCCTCTTCCTTGTCCTATTCCAACCTACACTACCACGCACTACAGCCTTACTTACACATATTTACACGAACACGTACTACACTACCGTCCGGTCGGGAGCTTTGACCTGGTCCGGGATGTGGCTGTGCCGCTGGTGGGAGATACCGGAGAACGATCACCGCCTTCACCTGAGGAAAAAAACATTCACTTTACCAACGAGACTAATGACTTATGCTGTTAACGCGCCCGGAATCACCAACCAATCAGTCAATCACATTCATCGTGTAGCGCACGGACAAGCCAAGAACCAGTAGCTTTTTTGTTAGTCGTCACCGCACATTGTAGGAATATAAACTCATTTCTGATGAAACGCTTTATCGCGCCCATGGTATAGGAAATATTGTCATCCATAAATTATCGCGTTCAATTTACAATTACTATCTTTTGACTGTTTACATAATTTAATAGTTTATACTAATCGATAGTATTATATCGACGACTGGCTGCCTTCAGGTTAACTTTCAAGAACATGGTTAACATAACGGCCATGAGAACGTTAAAATCAAAGTCTGTGTCCTAACATCAATCGCAAAGTTTTCCCTGTAAATAATCCTTGATAGTATTTGATGAGCCACAGCTGAACTCCACTCGCGCGTGGCGGTGGAGCAGGAGCGGGTGACCCTTTCGCGTCGGCGGCCCCTCCCACGCCACCAGTCGAGGTCGCGCGGATGGAAATCGTCACGTGGCCGTGCCTGTCGGCTTACGCCGGACCACATCTGTCACCTGCGCCACGTGCCGCGATGCCCCGCCAGGGAGAGGAGGGGGCAGCGGAGAAGCAGGACGCGACGGCGGCAAGAGCGAAGCGTGTGCATCGGCCAGTAGGATTTCCTAAAATTTATTTATACCCACCAAGCAAATTACAAGGGTTCTAATGTTGGAGCGGTGACAAAAAGACGGAGAGCGTTTGCACGAGGGCTTTTGTTTTTCGCCCGAGATACATAACGTCCGTGGTACATACTGACTTTACTTTGTACCTAATTTTATTTATTCAGAATTACTTATTTACTAATTAACTAGAAGTTAACTTGACCACGTATTCACCAAGATCTGTACACGCATGTGTTAAGGAAATGTGGCAAAGAAATCTTCATGCACGCTTTTTCTTAAAAACATATTAAGTTACGTAACTAAATTCATTGATTTTTTTGTGAAGGGACGCATTGTTTTGCTAGACAACACGTTGACATATACACACAAATCTTTGTATTTAAAAATGCTCCCAGAATTTAATAAAACTCGTTATATTAGCTTCTTCAATAACAACTTTACACTCATGTTGTCTTATAGATGAAATGTTGAATAATTTTAATAGATCGGTTACAACACAATATATCAATTAACAAAATGACGACAAATAAGTGTTCATTCCATATATTTTAGAATTTTATTAAAATTGAGTGTTTATAGTATAAAACCTGTTAATAACAGTAAGAAATAAAACATTGGTCAAGCAAGAGATAAAAAAATTCAGCCATTTTCCAGAAAATGTTGAGAATACCAAAGATACTTCATGAAAACTATTCCCCAAAATTAAAATAAATCGATGATCTCATAAATGGACAATTACGATGTATTTAGCAACTTTGAGCTCATAAGATTTTAATCTAATAGAGTTATTTGTGACACTCTACCCATCTGACCATCCATCCGTATACAAAAATCGATTTCCTAGTACAAAAATCCACGATCGCCAATCTTAACTGTATTTGAATCAGCACAAACAGATCTTAATTCTTTTATATGTGCAAAGTTATAGCTGATCAGAACCTTGAACAAATTGTGGGTTCTTCTCACCTTGAACAAAGATTTTGCGACTGATAATCGATAACATATTTCTCAGATGATAAGAATGAGGGATATCACTAAATATAAATTGAAACACTTTCTAAAAGAAAAATATAAGTAGGAAGAACATTTTTGCATGGAAGAAAGCGACTTGTTTTTAAGGAAAAAGAAATAGACTTTAATAATGTAGTAGACGAGAAACTCATATTCTGGAAACGGGGGCATATCTGAGGTGATCATGAAAACAGTTTTAATGGTTAATTATTGTTATAATTACTAGGAAGCAAGAAGCACGAGAAAACTGTGTTTAATAATTTTCGGTTCAGTTTGGTAATTGTCATGAAGCATTAGGCGACAGGTCGTAAAGTGTTTATACTCTACCAGCATGTGTGCCGTAGGCCTGATTGATATCTGTGCTGTTAGGAGCAATGCGAGTAATCCAGTAATGTTATTGAAAGAACAATATATTATACTCGTATTGCTCAATAACAACCGGAAGCGGTAGCTCAGTGCATCAACTGATGTCATTGCAGCGCGTCTGACCGGGAGGTTCTAGGTTACACTCCCCACGGCGGCAGGATTTTCGACACTGGCTTTTCAGCTAGGTCGAATTCAGTCGCTGTCTGGAGGAGAATTGCCGGCTGCTCTGATCGGTAGTTTTCCATGGTGTCTCCGATCAACACCAGGCAAATGCCGGAGCAGTACCCTATAAACTGACCGCGCGCGATCTGTCCTTCCTCTTCCTTGTCCCATCCTCTCCCCTTACACACACACTTACACTAACATGCACTACACTACCACATATTCCGGGAGACCGGTCGGGAGCTTAGAGCTTGGTCCGGTTGGGGCGGTGCCCCGCTGGTGGGAGAGTCCTGGTTAGGGGGAAACCCCACTGGCCGACGGTAGGTCGGCGCCGGATCTCACCATCCAGCGCGGGATGATCACCGCCATCTCTCGAGAAAAACATGCACTACTCTAACGGAACTAATGACCAAAGTTGACGTGCCCGGAAACACGAAAAAATCAATCAATCAATCTCAATAAAGAAGTAGTAACTATTTGTAGGAGAACAGTATTACAATTAAAATTAGAAATGAAATTCACATTGAGGGTAATCAATATCTCCTTTTATTCTAAAACCTAAAGACAATTTTTAATTGTTAATAAAATGATGCTGAAGTATCTACCTATCGCCTTAGGGGTAAAATTATTTAATTACATTTGTACGCACTTCTTGTGGCGGCGCACGAGGTGGGGTAGGATGGGGTAGGGTTGGGTGGGGCGGGGAGGGGCGGGGAGGGGCGGGGCGGGGAGGGGAGGGGAGGGGCGGGGCGGGGCGGGGCGGAGTCGAGCGAGTTAGGCGCGCGGGTGAAAATTAGTAGGGCGATTGTTGAATTATTTCATGAATTTCCTGCAATTGGAACCCAATAGCGAAGATGATCGCTCAGTGCTCAGTATGAGTCAGGTGGGTTGAGCGTCCGGGTGGGGCGGGGCGGAGCGGGTCGGGCGCGCGGGTGTCCCGCTCGCCGTCGCAAATGAGATGCATCGGGGCCCATTGTTCACGTCGCGGTCTCCGCCCTTGGGCAGCGACCTCATGCGCAGGGGTCTGTCACCCGCCGTGCGGAACCGCTGAACCACATACTGGCAGCCACAGAAGCCCCAGATGAAACGCCACTCCACATGAACATGGAGAGGTACTGTCGTTCGTCGGCTGCATAAACAGCACAAACCTAAAAATTCAAGTTTTGAATTATAACTGAAATTTTACATGTTACTCTAATATTTATGATAAATACAAATACTTTTTAAGGCCACCGGCCCAGATACCTCACTTGTGTCATTCTCAGTTCATGGGTGTTCTACCTTCACCTAAATCCTAATTTTATCACTTGTCCTGTCCACAACTCTGTGAGGCATCCGTATGCTACCGGTGAGAGTGAACGAGATATTGCATCCCTACACACACTCTAATAGTACAAGTACCAAGATGGACCTTGGGATACCTCGGGCAGAAATTGAAAAGTATAGAACCGAGATGGATCTAAGAGTTCCCTGGGTGTGATGTTCGGGGACAGTACGAGGGAGCTCCTTACAATCCTATAATCCTCCCTGGGTCATATATAGAAGTGTTTGCACAAGAAGTGGCGACTGTGAGAGTCCCTGGTAGATTCCTCAGACATCGATAGATATTACCTGGGAAGAGGGTGAGGTAAAACTAAAAAGTAGTCTCGACCAAAAAGAGAAATCTAATCTAAAATCTAGTATAATAATAATAATAATTGTGATTTATGAATGTTCAACGAAGAAGAAAGCTAGAAGATTATTACTAGGATGAATATCGTATTTTCTTATGATATGGTTAGATGGCACGATATTTACCACCGGTCATTTGCGCAGTTTTCACTATCATTTCCATTATTCCTTGAAAATTCCATTGTACACAACCACAGATATGACATAAATATTTCCCAGTATTCCAAACTACTTTTAGCATTTTACCTTTCTTTCTTTCTTTTTTAAATACTCATATAAAGTGTATAAATAAAGGTGACTTCTTAATGATCATTAATTAGCATGAAATTGCTTCATCGAATCCACGCATCACCAGCGAATACATGAAACTTTAGGATAACGAATACCGGGGAGTCTTGCTATGATTAATACTGCAACTAGTATGGGCTCGTAGATCCGGTAGTAACGATAGAAAAAATATTAAAATTCTGATTATCAAAAGAATAATACCGCACTGCAAATCACAAACTATAATACAGATGATTAAAATAAATATTTTATTATTTTGCCAATCAATGAGATTTGCTCCTTAGTTCTTTAGGCAGTTTTCAATATAATTCGTAAACTTTTGCTTTTTGAAAATTCCTTTTCCCAGAACTGTGGAAATAATTATTTCCAAATACTTCCATTTTTTAGCATTTTCTGGTGGTCGAAATTTTACTTTAAATGTATCATCAGTATTGTGTATAATTATTGATAATAATAACTTGTAATTACGCATTTGCTCACATTTTATGAATTAAAACGTCTCACTATTACAGTTATAAATTCAAAGCACATAAAACCTTGAACGTCGCACTGATATTCTTGTAATACCCGTTTTACTTCATTTGCTGGTCAGTTTCTTGCACTATGTGTTCCAGATAGATCTTCTGAACGTTTTACAGGTTCAGCACGAATACGTTTCTCTCAGTTGGCAGCGTTTGCTGGGCAGTCAGAAAAAAAACTGTTTACAGAGGGTATCGGATGTATACAGTTAACAGAGCCTAACGTTTACTCTGAACATAATTTTTAAAGTATACTTGGAAGTAAAACTTCATTCTAATTTCCATGTATATATCTAGCTGTAATGATGGGCTTAGTCATGCGTACTTAATTTAGAGACGATTGGTAAACAGAAAATGTAGACCTGTGCCTTTACAGATATTAGTCGCATGACTTTTTGTTTAGAATAGAAGTATTGTAAGTGCATTATATTGTAATTGTATAAGCGTGGCGCATCCGGCAGCTACTTTCATGCAAGAACCTTTTATTATTTACAAGTTAGTAATAAAATAAATAATTATATTCCCTAAGTCATCAATTTTCGAACATACACATTTACATGAAAAAGAATCGATTAAAATATTTGTTTTCATTTTTCTTTAATTAGGAAATAAATTTTAACTACCGCCAACCTGCTACATAAACTTGAAATTATTCATATAAATTACTGTAAGTTCATGTCTCGCAGCGTGGCATCAATGAGCATATACATGCATTGAAACAAAAAATATGTAGTTTTTTAGAATTTTTGCAGAACGTCCTACAGGGAACTGGCTGAGAATTGTGCCACTCGATTTTGTAAGTCATACAAATGTTATGTCATCCAAAATGCGTTTTATTAAATAAAAATTAATTCATTTTTCATTGATGGATCACCAAAATCAAATGATCAGTACCCACATCAGGATACTGAGTCGCCTACCTTTCAGACTAGTTGCCTTGATGGGCCTGCTTATAGACACTTGTTTTCGTAATACTTTGGCGTGATTGCAAATCCATGAAGAAGAGTCCTTCCGCAGTGTCAACCTTCAGCCTGGTAGTGCGATGAAGGAGAGAGCTTGCACCACAGTAGAATGCAAACGGAGAAACGGGAGTCTAAACCGTATTTTCGCGAGGTCATGTTCGCCCCGTCTCTGTCCGCATAGTCCCTTCAGGATAGAGCTGCGAACGTTGTATAGGTTTCCTCGAAATACCGATCTTTTACTTAAATATGCAGGTGTATTAATACCAGCAATATGTAACCTATGGATGATTGTTCGTTCGTTTACCGTTACAAATAAGTTTTCTATAATTCGGAAACAAAAATATCTAGTTTTTGAAACCTTAATCTCTCGTTTTTCTAAATTTATTATTATTATTATTATTATTATTATTATTATTATTATTATTATTATTATTATTATTATTATTTCATATTTCAACTATTGATAGTTAAATTGTTGGGAAGGTATTCTGAAACTCAAGAAGGCGTGCGCAGATGATTTTCTCCCCCATAAGTCACATACAGTTTTTGATTGTTTTTGACTAAATAAATAAAACGTATTATTTCATTAAATATTGATTCATAGAAGCAAAATCCGATACTATTTTTGGAGAATGTTCTTTCTCTTCAGCAGCAGATCAATTGAGTGTCACATAATGTGGCGAAAACCTTCATAAAGGAAAAACTAGAAATACATGACAGTACAAAAACGTATCCATCTTGTTAGTAGGTAAGAAGTGTTAACATTTTTGTGGTTACTGACATAATTTCTCTCATCTAATGAGAGATTTCGTTAACAACTCTCTCGGATTCCAGAAAAAAGTTCAAGTCTATGTTTACTGACCTAAAATCTCGTTGATGGAAGAAATAAGAATAAATATTTAATTGAAACTTACATTTTTCGATAACAAGCAGTCATAATTGAATTAATTTCACATGGTTTATTGATTACTTTCTTTTAAAGCATTCTTCTTTATGATGTGCTTGGGTAGGTGGAGCAGCAGTGGCATGCGATTGTGACAAGGTTGTATTATCACGTATCACATCTGAGCCTTCAATCCATCCAAAGAAATTCAGCTCTCATCCTTCACACAGTCATCAATCAATCACACTGCAGAAGGCGAAAGGCATATTTTTCTGTGATCTTCTAGCCAGGAAAAGGCAGGACACAAATGCAAAGAACCTCCTCCCATCCATGCGCTCAGAAATGCTGATTGCCCTAGTTTAGTACTCGTGCATTACTCCCGGATGTCTGTCATCTTTCCAGGTAGAAGAATATTGTGGAGCACTGCTCTAGAGTATGTCCTCCTGATGGTCAATAAGGACTCTCACTTCGTCCTTTCGCAACGCCTCTTCGCCAACTCCTCTCCTTAGTTCCTCATTCACCCAAAGATAAACCGTCTTCTCTCAGCATCCTTCGTGCTTTCTCGCCCTCCTTTGAAAGGGGTGACACACGGGAAAATGTTCAGACCAAATGAAAGCGCAGACTTCGGCGGCCGCAGTCAATAGATATTTCGGTGATCGAGAGACACCGCATCTTAGGCGCAGTTGTCAACATTTCGGCCACGAGACGGCAACTTTCCTCAGAGAGAAATGCGTGGACGAGAACTGCGTACAGATTTATAAAGAGTCTGTCATTAAGACTCATTATTTCATATATTCGTGCGCAGTCCATCTCAGCGCGTTTCACCCTGGGGAAGGTCGCAGTATAAAGTCCGAAACGTTGGCAACTGTGATTAGGGCGCGGTGACTCCTGTACAATCTACACTGCGATTTATTCGGAGCTCACTCTGACAGGTCATCAGCTGAAGTGGTGACATGCACTCGTGACGTACACATCACTACAGTTACGTCACTATGGCGGCGTTCAACCTTCCGATTGGATGACACCGTAACAGCTGATTTACGTCAGAGGAAGCTCTGAATAAGTACAAGTATAGTGGTCCGATCACTAACCCTCCAACACTGGGTACGGGGCTTCAAACCCAGTCGATCTATGTGGAGTTTGTGGAGAAGAGAGCCGGTTCGCGGCGGAAATACTAAGGGAACAGGCCGTTTCCCCATCGCTTTTGTTTCTCCACTGTTCCATTCAAAATCACATCATCAAAATCACTTCATGTTTCAACGAAAAAGCTAGAGCCTGAGCATTATTTTACAACAATAATAGTGTGCTTTTTTGTGCTCCTGCTCTGTCCTGCATCCTCCCTTTCACGAACGGTGTATGTTCCCTGTCTCCAGGCGCGTTCGTGTCTCTGCCTGGTCTCCTACCTCGCCCCGCCCTGCCCCGCCCCCGGCCCCGGCCCCGGCCCCGGCCTCGTCCCCCCCGGCCCCGCCCCGCCCCGCACCACCCGCCCCCGGCCCCGCCCCTCGCGGCCGCGCCCCTCTCCACCCCGCCCTGCCCTGCCCCGCCATGCCATGCCATGCCATGCCCGCCGACCCGCTTCGCCACCGCAGACGCCACAAAGCAGTGACGCTACCCGAAGCCCTCTCAAAGCCGACGCACTCCGCGGCTCTCTCCACGCCTTTTCACAGGGGCACCAACCAAAGAAAAGTTAAGGACTGCTTAAATGTTAACCCTGCTTATACACGCTAATTCTTTGATAAACGACATGAACTTCAAACATGAATTTCCACAAGATTTACGGGGTAACACTGGAGTCTGTGGGGTCCTGGGAATGTATTCCAATGTTGAAAAAATTGGATACGCTATTCAATTTGTAAAAGAAATTTCTCTATTATAAATTGTTACATTTTTCGGTTTGAATATATTTTACGAAGAGTACTGTATATTTAATTCATGAAATATTTCACGTAATTTCATGTGCCTTTGAAGAACACACTGTATACGAAGTAGGGTCAAAAAGTTCCCGGAATTGGTTATTAAAAATTTATTAAAAATATTTATAACATTCTTACATTATTTCCCTTCAAAATACTCTTCTCCTGCATCTACACATTTATTCCACCGTTCATATAATTGTTGGAAACACTCTTGAAAGCCGTTTTTTGAAAGTTCCTTCAGCCGCTCCGTCGCATTTTCAATCACCTCTGACGAATCAGCAAAACGATGTCCCTTCAATGCCATTTTTAACCTTGGAAACAGGTAGAAATCTGGTGGTGCGAGATCGCGAGAATATGGAGGATGTTCCAGAGTGGTAACATTATTCTTGGAAGGTATTGTTTCACCATTAGGGATCGATGTGCTGGGGCATTGTCGTGCAACAAACACCAGTCATTCTCTGCCCATTTTTCAGGTCGTTTTCGTCGAATTGCATCTCATAGCCGTTTTAAGATCTCTGTGTACAATTCTTTATTTACTGTTCTCCCTTCAGGAATAAATTCATAATGAATCACTCAACGGTAATCAAAAAACACCTCCAACATCACCTTACCCCGGCTTCTGTCCAAGCGAAATTTTTGTTTTCTTGGTGAAGTTTTTGACTTCCATTCAGCGGACTGCCGTTTTTTCTGAGGGTCGTAAAGAAAGCACCATGTCTCATCACCTGTAACAATTTTGCGCAGGAAGCTGTCATCTGCATCAGCCATTTCAATCAAGTCCCTGGACATGGTCACTCTCATTTCCTTTTGCTCAGGGGATAACATTTTTGGAACAATGTGCAAGCAAACACGATGCATGTTTAAGTCATTATGAAGAATGCTGTGAACACTCCCATGTGAAATACCAACTTCAGAGGCAATAGTATTGATGGTTGTTCGCCTGTCCGCACGCACAATTTGTCGAACGCGCTCAACATTGTCGTCTGTAGTGGAAGTGGAAGGCCGCCCAGTCCGAACGTCATCTTCAATTGTTGTGCGACCGTCGCGAAAACGCTTATGCCACTCGTAAACTGCTGTTTTCTTCATCGCAGAATTTCCGTATGCTTTTTTTAGCATCTCAAGAGTCTCCGAAGGTGATTTCTCCAGCAACACACAGAATTTAATATTGCCACGCTGCTCTAATGACATTGCACAATCCGACGAAAGAAAGAAACTACGATCTACAATATTAAACACCGAACGCACGGAACCAACTACAACTGCCTGCTAACCTCAAAAGCACATTCACTACCAGTTATGCCAACCTCACAAACAAAAATTTCCCTTTCAGCTAACAAATACTTGACTGTAAGCGACCATTCCGGGAACTTTTTGACCCTACCTCGTAGTAATGTGAAATGTACCAAACATGTGTACTGCCTGTCTGAATTGCTTATAATTATGACAAGTTGTACCGTTGACCGTAGTTTTTTATATGGGCCAAATTTTCACATCTCTATTACACACGGTAACACATTTCTTTCCCGATATAACCCACTGAATGAGTTAGCCCAATGAATCTTCAGCAAATGATCAACAGATATATCAACTAAATTTGAGCTCATCAGGAAAGCCAGAGAGTAGCAACGTTCTGAAAAATCAAACAAAACGTCTCTGGTGGGATATCACAGCAACCTATCGTGCATTCGATTTATATTACGGAGATCTTCAGGTACTAAGGTTCTTGAGCCTCAGGAGTAATGATCTGATAAGTAAATGAAACTGTCAAAACTTTGGAAGAAACTTTTGATGCTGCGATGGAAGAATTAGGTAAAGGAGAAACCGGAGAGCGGCGAGACATCCCGTCGAGAGCTAGCTTCTTCCACAAGTTCCACAGGGATTGGGCGGGGATCAAAACGGGTGGAAGGCGTATGCCCTATCCAATACTCCACAAGCCCCATTCGTGACTTTGACTTTTAGAACGTGATTCGTTCATCCGGTCTGAGGGAACACAGCTCAGCTTGAATTTATCTTCATCGATTGTCCGATGTAGATTGTGCGTTCAAAACATATTCAACATTCCACATTGTTACTTCTTTTTTATTCAAAGCTTTCAATCACAATTACTGCGCACTGCAGCTAATCTCCTTGGTATATTTCTAAAGCAATCCTTCAGAGCGATAGCAAGAAAATACTGTTAAAAAAGGAATAACCAGTTACAGATACCAGCAAATGCTTAAGAAGTACTTCAACTTCTTGACACTTAACCAGTTGGATAATTGCGACGATACCAGATGACTATCAAGATATTCACCTTTATATCTTAAATTTTAGAATCAATTAAGTTGACACTGGTGAAGTTAATTGATTCCCTGTTACAAGTGTAAATTAATTGTTTTTTATATAATGTATAAAATTTCACCAAATCTTCTTATAGAACTACTTGTGAAAAAGAGATTTTCTGCCGAAAATTCGCCGTTTTCCGTCGGACGATTAAATAACTTTCTCTCCTTTCTAAGTACTTCGTAAAGCGATAAAATAAAACGCAAATTTTAAATAAATTTAATTGTTTTTTGTGACACAACACATACACCAACTTTAACCAACTCTACACACGCCATTGAGCATTCCACCTCAAGCCGCCTCGGACTGAGCCGCGCAGGAGGGGGCGGGGCGCAGGCAGGTGGACGACGCGAGAGGGGGGGAGAAGCCATTGTGCGCAGCGTCGCCGCACTTAGCGGCTCTTGGCACCCGCCCACGCCCCCCGGCGCCTCGCGCCCTTCCCTCACAGATGCTCCGCACTTCAGCCGTAAGGAGAAACTCAAACAGTGCTGGTTTTATCAGCAGACACTTCACGTACGTAAACATTGACATTGACGGTTGTATCGTAAACGATGCTTTTATTAATATTGCAGGAAAATGTGTCACTGTTTAACTTATTTTTATGTCAAGAAACAAATGGACATTTCCGAACAACAAATACTCCACACTCACATTAAAGATCTTTAACTTTTTAGCATGTCTCATAATGCTAAAGCATTGTAATGTATCCCTTCAAAATATTAATAAAATAATAATAATAATAATAATAATAATAATAATAAATGAATAATGGTATTTAACAATAGAAAGACCCTACATCATTTTCATAAAATCTTCCCTATGAAATTAGTTAGAAAATTACGAATAAACTGAAAATATTAACTTCATAAACAATAATAAAAAAAATTAGGGGTGATTTGGAGACCGTAACACTTGCCTAACCACTTTCGTGGCTTTAAAATTTATATGTGTAAATAGTAATCAATAAGGTAATTTTAATAAACCCAGATGTCAGTGACTGGTAAAGTATATAATCTCTTTACATAAATCTGAGAATATGAGATCTCGACAGGCGTGAAAGTCATTACTTCATAAAACTGTTACAAATAATATAGTAAATCATGATTGGATGAACACGACCTTGACTTCATACGTGCTGTCTTGAAATTCAATAAAGTGCTACAAAATACACAATTCCCAAAAACAAAAATATAAAAACATTGAAATTGATATCGAGGCAACTACTTGTACCACAAATGCTTTGTACTTCAATTTGGCACCAATTATTTATCTGCTGATTCACGCAATGTTAATGTGAAGACACTAACAATCTAGCAGTTAACGCGGCATAAAATACCCTTTTCAAAAATTTACTGTTCACTGAGTGCTACACTCTTAGGTCGTATCATAGCAAAGAAACTAAAAGGGCAACCTTCTATGTTCACGCATTAATTGTTAGCAATAAAGATGTCTAATATACACATATATCTGTGTGTGTATGAGCGAGCTTTCGTTTTGTGCATACGAGTTGCATGTTGCGTGTTTTATAAAGATTACATTCCTTGAAGAAAACATTACGCATTTGTTGCAGGAAAGATTTGTATCATGACATATATGTACTTACGCGTAATATTTACAATCTGGAGTATTAAAATGGAAACTTAATTACCCAAGAACTTTGCTTAACCGATGCAAAATGTTCAGAATTCAGAAACGGGGACGGTCGTTTTTCACATATTTTCTTACACACAGTTTGCCAGGCCTCTCTGACCCTGTTAATTTGCCAGGTATTTGCCTGCTTATTTCGACTTTCTGTCTATATATCGTCTCTCTACTACTGTGCATCTGCATTTCTTTGTCTTTAAATACCCCCCTCTCTAAGTGTATCTAAATGACGTCTCTCTCTCTTTCTCTCTCTCTCTCTCTCTCTCTCTCTCTCTCTCTCTCTCTCTCTCTCTCTCTCTCTCTCTCCCTCCCTCTCTCTCATGACTTGAATTCTACCTATATGAATAATTTTACAGTTTTCACACACATCACATTAAGAAATACAGAAAAGTAATGAGGTGAATGGGAGATAAGACATAGATTTAAGAAAGCTACAACAGCATTAAGATCTCTACATTTTATCTTATTTCACATCGAATTACCAAATATAAAAAGATATTCTATAAAAGGAACAGCTCTTAAAGTAATTGTATCATTAATCAAGTAAAACAGAATTAAGTGTAAAGCTATATTTTAACGCATTTTTATTTTAAGGGTAGAAGGCACGTGCGTGTAAATCAGTTTAAGAGGTCAACATTTGATAAAATATTGTAGGAACCAAAGTTTTGGATAAAATTTTTATTATCCCTTTCCGTGCCTTCTCGCATCGTTGTCTCCGTCGTTTCTGTGTTCTTGCCCCCGTTTTTCCTTCCATTTCTGTTTTTCCGTCTCCATGTCTGCTTCAGTGTGTCTACGTCGCTGGCGCTCTCTGCTCCAAACAGTCTCCCTCGCTGTTTCGCTCCACTTTTCACTCGACGACTGATTGACTGGTGTTTTCGGGAACGTCACCTGCTCAGGTCATTATTCCCGTAAGTTTGGTGCATGTTTTTCGCATAAGGTGGCAATGATCTTTCCCAATTAAATGGCAAGATCCGCCAGCGCCTTAGCTTGTGGGATTTTCCCAACAAGGTATCTCCCATCAGTAGGGCACCACCCCAGTCGAGCTAAACTCCAAATCCCCGACTGGTCTCCCGATATGTGTATTAGTGTAGTGAATGTGAGAGAAGTGTTTGTAAGTATTAGGTAAGAATAGGATAAGGAAGAGGAAGGAAAGATCACACGCGGTCTTTGGTCCATTTTTTGCGGTACTGCTGCGGCATTCGCCTGGTATTTATCGGATAAACCACGGAAAACTACCAATCAGAGCAGCCGGTGACTAGAATTTTCCTCCAGAAAACAGTTGAATTCGATCTCGCAGTGTATATAGTATCGAATATTCTGCGGCGGTCGGGACTCGAACCGTCAGACATTCCGGTCGGAGGCACTGCAGTGACATCAGTTGATGGCCCAAGGCTCCTAAGCCTAAGTCCATTCCCTCCATGCTGTCCTCCCTCGCGGGCTCGGCGCGTCGCGACGCATCGGCGGTGCCGAGCTACCTGTCGGGCGCGAAGTTTATTTCCCTGCGCACTTGGCATTCCTGGCGCACGTGCGGCCGACACACATGAAACCGCACGGCGACACTCTCGGCCCGTTTCACCTCACTTCGCCCCGCCCCGCCCCGCTGCGCCTCGCCTGCGCGGTATTAAAATCTCAATGGCACATCCTGGAGAAAGGTGACGACGGGGTCACGCATCCGGGAGGTCCTAGGTTCGAGCTCTCTCGGTTTCGCTTAGACCATAACTCAGAAATTAGATCAAAGCAGATGACTGAAATGTGAATTGTTCGGGCCGGTTGCTCCTTTGGAGTGATCATCTCCTGGCGGATACCAGAGCAGTACCTAAATCAATAGGCCACGAATAGGACAGGAAACTATCTTTCTCGTGTATCCACTAATTTTCTTATAGATCTCTGGGATGAAAATTACATTTACCATGTGTAATCTTCATGATCCAAGAATACGTTTAGCTTTTGCCCTAAAGAAGGCCACAGATTGATTCTTGAAACGCTGGCAACCCTACGTAGGTCGCAGGGTTGAAAAACCCATTCTGTGAAGCTGTAGAAGGCTTCAACAATATTCATATAGAGAATTTGAATACTCAAAAGTGCAAATAATGCAACATTTAAAAAATTCAAATATCTTTCATCCCGGTGAATAAGCTTATAAGTTAGGAACACTCAATTTTACAGGGGAGCCAAAAACAACGTTTAAATAAATTAAATTAGGGATTCATGATATTCAAACGAAGGTGATATTCGAACAAAACTATTTTTGTGCAGGTTTTGTTTGAATATAATGAATCACTTACTTGTAGCATTAGGTTATAGTTTTTTTTGTTTCCCTCCAAAATTAAGTTTTTTTGTCTGATCAACTAATTCACCAAGGTCAAATATATAGAATAATGTCAAATATTCAAGAATTATAATCTTTCAGACACAATTTTACGCACATTCCGCCTCCGTGTCCTTACACACGCATGGAGATCCTTTTGTCATTCCAGCGCCTTGGGGCCGGCTGCTCTGATCGGTAGTTTTCATTGGTTTCTCCGATCAACACCAGGCGAATGCCGGAGCAGTACCCTACCAAACGGGCCACTGACCACCCGCGATCTTTCCTTCCTCTTCCTTATCCTATCCTCTCACCTTACACACACACTTACTCTAACATGCACTACACCACCACATATTTCGGGAGACCGGTCGGGAGCGTAGAGCTTGTCCCAGCTGGGGCGGTACCCCGTTGGTGGGAGAGTCCTGGTTAGGGGGAAACTCCACTAGCCGACGGTAGGTCGGCGCCGGATCTCGCCATCCAGCGGGGGAAGATCACCGCCATCTCTTGAGAAAAAGTATGCACTACACTAACGGGACTAATGACCGAAGCAGTTGACGCGCCCGGAAACACGAAAAAATCAATCAATCAATCCAGCGCCTTGGTACGTGTTAGAGAAAGAGAAATGCAGGGGCTAACAATCCCCTTGTGCAGGAGCTTTTGCGTGAAAGACAGCGGCGCGGCGCAGTAGAAATCCCCGCGGCCGCGCACTGTGTCCAGCCTCAACGCCGGCGCACGCGACGGCCACCAGCAACCACTGGAGCGCCAAGTAATTGGCCATCCACGCCGGCCGAGGAAAGTGTTAACGGCCGGGGAAAGAGGACAGCAGGAAAGGCAATCAACGCCCATCGCCTAATACGTAGTCTAATTCATCTCGAAAGCCGCCTAAATGGTGGGCCAGATTAGTTGTATCCCCTCCTGACCAGTGAATTATGAATACTCAGCTAAGTAATGCTAAAATCCGTAAGTAGAAAAGGGTCACATCTAAATATTTATTTTACTCATTTCAATGTTTAATTTTATTTAATATATCATACTTATTCGGTTTTTCATTTTGTTTGACGTTGAACGAATATTTTATTTTATTTTATTTTATGTAACGCATTAATTCTTAACTCCGTGGCTTCAATTTAGCTACATATATACCACGCAAAATTTTGTATTTTTTATAACACATTTAATAAATACCACTTTATTTCATATAAATGAAAGAACTTAACAATAGTTTGTATGTACCCTGTAACATTGCATGGAATGGGAGTGTCTAAGGATATGGATAAAGTCTTCAACCCCCACTTGCATCAACTGCCGCTTGCAGAATATTTCAAAAATAAGATGAAAGAAAACATAATACATCGAAATAAGCCGTCTGAGATATAGAAATCAGAATCTGGGGCTTCTATTTCTGGAAATCGGGGAACAAATCGTTCTGGAATGAGAAGAAATTTATGATAGAAAAATATGGTTTTCAGCAGGTTTTTCCTGAAGTCCCTCTTTCCCCCCCCACACACACCTTTTTCTCAACCGTTGCTCCTTGCTCATTAATATCACTATTATATTCACCAATCCATTAAGGTTGTATTTTGTTCACTCCAGGTTGGTCTGTACAGCGTATGAAGTGGAATTAGTGGCATAATACGGATATTTCGAAGTACTCAGCTTCATCAGGATAAGTTTCAACTTCCTTCATATCTTTAAATTTTAATCGTTAGAAGTTGAGAATAGTTATAAGAAAATTGTACTGGGATGCAAATGATTCTCTAGCCTTTGACTCCCATGAATCAGCTGTTTGGAAACTTTACTTTTATGAGAGCAATACATCTTGTTCTCTTGTCTTTATTTGATCTGATCCTCTAGCGTGAATAATCAGACTACTTATCTTATTTGACGTCAGTATATCTACTTAAATTATAGCCATACCGAAAATGAATAATTAGGCAAATTCACTTATCGTATTATATATTTATGACTTTATAAAATATACATTATGGTCGTAAGCAAAATGTGGTCGTCAACAAATGCATCAGCAACCAGATGTATTTTTTTAAACCTAGGCGATTGTCCACAAATGTAAATAATTTTTAGGAATATCGATTAATACTTTCAGCAAAGTGTTGACTTTTCAGATCACTAACCGTGGTTTATAATGTAAACACTTTTTATTACGTAGAAAATACTATATGTAGTCTCTGCATTCCTCAAAAAGTGGCTGTAGGAAAAAGAATTATGACGTACATTTTTCTATTCACTACCATGGAAAAAATTCCAAACCGCAATAGTTTCAGCGATCCTAACCACCAACTGTTGTCTTATTAGTCTGGCAGCTAATTGCTTCTTCACGCTGACGAAGGAAAGTGTTATACCGCCGACAGTCAATGAAATAGGGCGCAACAGATTCGCTCGCCACTGCGGTTTAATTTCTATAGAAGTGTGTCTAGAGAGAATAGTAGAAATGCAGTTTACATTTATCAAGCATTGCATCGAAGTACTCACCATGGTGAGGAGAGGTTGCAACTTCCCTAATAGATTCGAAATCTAAAACGTTGCGCGTTCAGAAATCTTTGAGAAGGCGGAATGTGAATGAGTGGGTAGCTGTACCACATTTTGATGTATCATATATGCGATATTCTATATAACTGTTTGCAATTCTTAAAATAATTTAGTCATAATATTATTTCAAGAACATTTCTGATCCTTGCCATTAAAAGAAAAAGAAATATGAACTCCACCAGCACATAGTGCATTATTCTGCAGCAACTAATTGGCCCAGCGCGCCACAGATGAAAGTGGTATACTGCTGACAGTGAAATAGGGTTCAGAAGATTTTCCCGCAACTGCAGAAAGCAGTTAATGGAAATTATTCATAGAGAAAATAATAGAAACGCAATGAACGTGTATTAAGGCCGAATCCATTTGAATACTCCGTTCGACCACGATAATTTGTAATTTACGCAACAAATTTGAAGTAAGAAGTTATTAAATAAGAAAAAAAGTATTAAGATGTGCATTGACTCAAATGTACTGAAAATACATGTTTTGTAATTCCTGAATTACTATCTTAGTGTGACACCTCTAGCAGTTATTTTCATGCCTGGGTGTGTGTGTTAAAAAATTTAATTTTGCTTCAAGAAACAGTTCAAACACGTCAAATATTTTCCTCTTTTTTCAAAGCGTAATAGTGCACTTACTTAGTAGGAAATGGGCACGGTTTTACCATCATCTTGTAAGCGGAATGCAGTAGAAAATGTTAAGAATAGGTACTTGTGCAGTCGTAAAAGCTACCTATTTCCACACGTTCACAATTTTAACGCTACCCTTCGCCTGCAGCCAAACATGATGAGTGCCATCAAGCATGTCGACAGGTTTATAGTTCCTAATGTCTAATGTTGGAAAGATTTTCCAGATGAACTGAAGTTTGTCAGACAAAGAACAATTTTTGAAATCCTTAAATCAACGAAAATGGTCTTTCATGAAAAGAGCTTTTTGATCATTTACCTGTTTCGAATTTAATAAAATCAAATTTTCGAAGACGAATATTTTTGTCCATACTATCACTTACAACTCACATACGTGATGAGAATTTGCAAAACATTACATATTCCTTACAATCTCATATATCATCGTTCATTAGAATTGCATATAGGAAACAAATATGTTCCCTGTGTTCGGACGCCAACATCCGTTAGAGAAATAGCTCAAGAAGAAGATGAAGTTGAAGGATGTGTGCACTCCTCCTTAGAGCGTCGTGTGAGGATTCCACGTGTCGGCCCTCAGCCTTACTCGTCCTAGTCTTTGATAGGTAAGCCGATCCACGTTGAAATAAAAAGATGACATTACGCATCTTATACTTATCCCTTTCCGTGGCTTTCCAGAAATAATCAAATCACTACTACGATTAAAACTTAGATAACGACCATGTGAATCTCGGAACGAAATTGCGTCTTTTACAACCTAGAACTTTTAGAGTCCAGTTGACGCTTTACTAAGCTTTCCGTTACAAACTCCGAATTGGCGAAGAGATTGAAATGCAAATATACTTTGTCGGTAAACATCTTGTTAGGAAGAAAATAAATCGAATTCAAAGAGTGATGAAGTGTGATTCACAATGCATTTAGGGAGGAATTAGATATTGCGCAATTGCTTGCAAAGTAGAAACTTGAAAGGAATGCTGTTTGAATTTTTTGATGTTTTCACATGTATGGGCTACCGTCTGTTATTTTCCGTCTTGGTTCTCCGATCTTGCGGTATCTGGAGATGATTCGTGTTCAGGAACACAAAGCAAAAGAGCCCGCATTTTCTCCAATAATAATACAGTACACTAAAGGCATACAGAATGTTAATATTTTAATAGAATAAATGGTTATCCGAAATTGTAGAAGTGAAGATAATTTACTCTATGCAATGTTATATTAAATACTATTTCAAAAACTTGTATGATTTTTTTACAACAACCATAACATCCAGTCATTATTGTTTTCTATTCTATCATTGCTGTTATCGAGATTTCAATGATTGAATTCCAGTGGTTTAGCCCTAAGATGGATTTTAAATCTGCTATAAAGCGAAACGCCATTCATCATACAAGAATAGCATTCAAATCTCGCAACAAGTGCCAACCTAGCACCACGGCATCCTGAACACAAAGTAGTCCCGTAAGGCAGAAGGTCGTGTCAGCCACCGGTTGATCTTGACCTTCCAGCGGCCGACGGCCTACTACCTGATTGTGCAACATAGCAGGCCTCCGGAGCAACCCGTCCAAAGATAGCTTCACAACGCATCGTATATTTTCTTTGATGAGGGGAGCAAAAAAACGATCTGTCAGACGCGTTCCATTTCTTTTATATATCTCTTTAAAAAGCATTCCTTGATGCTTAGTGGAGATATGATACTCAGAAATGCAACTAGCGGATACACTTGTTGGCTTTAGAACACGAGATAAACTTTGTATGAGCCGTGATGAGTGCCATACTTGTTTCTGAACATGCTTGAAGGAGAAGTTTTAGGTGTTTATTCCCCTCTCTCACCACGCTTCTTGAACAAATGAACAAATTGTAAGTTTAATCACTAAGTAAGTTATTAGCACTGAATTTCAAGCTTGAAGACATCGTCATGTGGATAAGGTTCCAAAATGCAACAAGTGAATATCCGGTATTAGAACAACATCCACCTCCTGTTTCTTGCGTAGATAAAGCACGGCGAGATTTGACAGTCGTACGTTTGTCTGGGTTCGAAGATGCAACGACCCCACCGAACAAAATTATTATATTCTCTCACACGTACAGGCCATAAAATAATGCAAAATCGGAAAGGTTATCAACCCTGAGAAGCAATGGAGAGAAATAAAAGACGTCAATACCTGGCCTAAGAACAGCCACTAATCTTTGTACCTTGTGTCCTCCCACGACGCCGGCACCTGTTCGGTGGTCTCCGAGGGTGCAGTGGCCCCTCTCACAGAGGAAGTGTGTTGCATTCAATCATGCATAATGTAGTATCCAGAGATGCGTTATTCAAAAATGCAACCTGTATAGTCTGTTTCACAAATAAATCTGGAACAACTGGTAGACATTCTGTTGTAACAGTGGGTGCACTGACCCATCTCACTAAATGAAGATTCGTTCGTCACCTCCATTCATACATAACGTGGATTTCATGGATACGATATACAGAAATGCAAACTGAATAGTCTGCTTCAGAAATATACTATGAATAACGTGTATACTTCGGTTGTCTGCGTGGATGCAAAGATCCCTCTCACGGACGGAAGCAACGTGTGTTGCATTCGTTCATGCACATTGTGATTTCCAAGAACCCAATATGCAAAAATGCAACGTGGATATTCTGCTTCGAGAAGGATCCTCGAATAACAGCCCTCCACCTTGGTTGTGGCAATGGGTGACCTGACCTCTCTCACAATGAAAATTCGATTGTTGAATCCATTCATGCAGAATGTGATATCCAAGGACCCGATATGCTGAAATGCAATGTCGAGAGTCGGTGTCAGAAATATACTATGAATAACGTGGATACTTCGGTTGTCTGCGTGGGTGCACTGAGGGAAGCTACGTGTGTTGCATCCGTTCATGCACATTGTGATTTCCAAGACCCCGATATGCAGAAATGCAAGGTTGATAGTCTGCTTCGGGAAGAATCCTGGAATAACGGGAGGAGCTTGGGTCGTCTCCGTGGGTGCAGCGGCGCTGGCAGCCGCCTGGGTTGAGCTTGGCCTTGGGGCGGCCGGAGACCTACTGAACCCGGCGGCGGCGTCAGCGGCGACGCTGGCGGAGGTGGGAGCGGCTGCGCGCCGCTTGTAAACAGCGCTCTGTAGCTCCGGCACGTCGCCGTCCGGCCGGGCCCTACCCGACCCCGCCCCCTCTCCCCCTCCTCGCTTCAAATAGCCCCCGACAAATAGATTCCAACGCACTCGGTCTTCTTCGAGGCGCCCGCCCGCCAATGGAGGTCAACGCCGCGACACTCCCCTCCTCCCCCCGCCACACGCCGCCGCGCCCCCCCCCAATTGTTTAACGCGTTTTTTCTTTCTTCTCCTACGTTTATCACCTGGGTCGCGGTGTAGCGTCTGCGACGAGCCCATTGAGCGAAGTGGCGGTTTGTAGAAAGTAAGGTACGAGGATGTTATCTCACTTCCTCTTTTAAGGAGAAACCCCTTTCTCCGGTTGGCGGGGGCGGGGCGGCGGGGAGGGGAGGGGTGCGCGCACGGGGGGCGGTCCCCGCCTGCGCACCGGCAGCGGAGGGGAGGCAGAGGCGGGGCCGGCGCGGGTATTGAGGTCTCGGGCGTGCCTAATAAAAAGCTGCTCCGGGTTCGATCCAGCACCACACGCCACCACGCTTCGCTCGCAGCCACACGAGAGCCACAGCCACTCGAGGACCATGAGGAGCGGATACCTGCTGGTGCTGTTGTTGGCGCCCATCATGGGGCTGCCGCTGGCCGAGGAGAACGAGGTGGGCGGGGCCGGGGCGGGGGATTGGGCCGTGCTCACCCGCGTGCTAGACGAGTGCTCGTCCCGGGACGCCGCCGCGTGCCTGGGGGCGAAGGCCGTGTCCGCCCTGCGCCGTGCCGCGCGCATGGACACGCTGCAGCTGGTGGACGGCGTGGCGTTCGTGAGGACGGCTGAGGACGCGCCGGCGCCGGAGGGCGAGGGCGAGGGCGAGGCGGAGGTGCAGCGGTCGCTCGAGGCCGCGGACGGCGCGAGCCTCTTCGACCTCCTGATGGACGCCGTGGGACGCTTCTTCCGCTCGCACTCCCTGCAGCTCAGCATGCCCCAGGGCGCGCCCGAGCTCCTACAGCGGGCGCTCGATGAGGGTGAGTCCAGGGGAACTTTCGTTCTCGAGGCGGCAGACACGCGCGCTGCCGTCGCTAATCTCGGCATTACTCATAACGCGCGAGAAAGGGATAAATTTGAATCAAGTGACTTTTTATGCACGCTATCGTCTATTTTGTAGGTAATAGTCATAATACGCGTGAAATGGTTAAATTCAATTCAAGAGACCGTTAGCTTTTCAGGCGCTTTGCCGTCGCTATTCTAGATATTAGCTATAACGCGCGTAAAAGGGATAAATTCGAATCAAGTGGCCATTCAAATTTTACGTTTAACTTTTCATTAAATATTTCTGTAGGGTGTTTTTTATTCTTTACATAGATAATGTAGGATGATTTTGGAAAGAGATAAGTAGGCTTCTTCTTTGTGTGTTCATCATTTCTTTTACTTTGTGCTACAACGATGCAGGAAGCTTACTAAATCCCTAGGCGGCCATCTGATACTTTGTAAACATTGCGATACATGCATTTAAACCAAACTCTTTTAAAGTGTGCACGTGTGCTCCATCGACAACGACTGTGGGATTGTGCGACAAAATTGTTGTGAAACATCCTTCATGTCTGTTACGAATCAATGTGACAAAACATAATATCTCTTTGCAAGTTAACACTGCAAAAGTCATTAATTTTTTACACGTGAAACAAAAGTATAACCGTTAACTCTACTCCTTGATTAAACTATTGATATTATTAGTTAATAACCTACATAAATGTTAATATTCTGTATAGTTTTGAAACCCTATTTTCTCCGGAAGATAAATTTCGAAAGTACATCACTATGGTTCCGAATAGGCGCTATCTCCAATCTGAAGGGGAAAAGAAAAAAGTGTGAAACCAAATTTTAAAAAAAATTGTTGTTTAATAATATTTAAATCGTCTGTATTATGTGGTTTAGGTTTTGGCATTCGTAATGTTCAAAAAAGACAGAAAAGATGGCGAAATTCAAAGAATTCAAGTAACACCGATTCTTGTGGGTAACCAACCTCTTTTTGTGGTTAATTCATCGTTTCATTCTCTCATTGTCTGATATTGTGTCAATTATAGTATACAACAAATTGATCAGTAACTAATTTTTTCATTGGATATATAAACTAGCAATTATTTTGCCGGCCTTGATAGCCGAGGTCCTTTGGCTGAAGAGCCGTAGTTGCCTCGGGTAGAAAGGTTGCGGGTTCAAATCCGCCACGGGCATCAATGTGTGTGTGTGTGTGTGTGTGTGTGTGTGTGTGTGTGTGTTGGTGTTGTCCCCAAGTGTTATTCATACAGTTTCCTCTACAATTAAAACAATCACAGTGGTCGCTATATGACCAAGTTCTTAAAACACGACCTAAAAAATTATTATTTCATATTGTATTTCTTGAAGACAATGGTGAAACGCATAGCTCTGTCAAAACTTGTGGGTTTAGTTTGTGCATTATTGTGGGTGGAGCACAGGACGCATACAGTACAAGCAAGAGTTCAGGCGTAATAAGCTCTTTACAGAAACGTTAAGTAATAAAACTTGATGGACACTTCATTCAGCGCGCTTTATTGAGTAGACAATAAGCTCTGAAAAGAATGAGGTCGCATGCAGCGAGATAAACCAAGAACAGCCTGTCGTGAGTTTGCTATCATGTAAGTGCAGCATAACTTGTAGTAATTCTCATCTAGAAATAAAAAGTGTTTTCATAAATAATCAAAATTAAAATAAATATCCTTCGACAAACTAATAAATTTATTTTCTATATTAATTTTATAGAAATGAATATATAAGCGTTCTGTACCAATCCAAATACATTTATTTCACTAAATGGAGAGTAATTAACAGTTTTTTACCCATTTACGATTTTTTACTTAATTACAAAGATATTTAAGAGAAGCAGAAATGTGGGGGACCTACTGGGGAATTTTGGTTATTTTTTAAACTAGTCTTTACTACTGCATAGAGTTTGTTTTGAAACTAATGATCCTTGAAACGGCAATGTCTAATGAATGATAGAATTGTGTGATTTTTATTGGTTTTGACGTCATCTGTTTGTTTTTATTACTTAGATCTATCTTCATGAAACACAATACATTGGATTTTTTAAAATAAAGTGCAAAATCATCTGTATTTCACAACAATTATTAAACGAGAACTACAGGTTGTAACTGAAGTCTGTTGCATTTTTATTTTGCAAGAGATCATTTGACTTCAACCGAAGTAATTGTTTAATCTATAATGATTTTCCTTAAGAATTATTACAAACCTGCAGCACTCTAGCACTCAAAAAGCAATCCCGTACTTCTTTCTCGACCTCCTTTTGTTTCTGTTTAATGAGACTGGTTTTTGAGGTTCAACAGAATGAATGAAGATGACACACAGCCAGGGACTAGTACTGTTATAAATAATGCTATTACACAATAATATATGGTTATACATTAATTTCTCTGTTACCTAACCTACGGTAACAGCTGATTTCTACTTCAATTTGAAAATCCTTCAGAATAACACCAAAACAACTACATAAAAATTAATCTTAAATGTTTTTCTCAATATATTTTTTTTCTTACTAGCTATCTTTTGTCTCTTTAGCTCCAGAATAAATCCTTTTTTATACTCTGATCGATCAGGAAATTACAGATTATTTAGAGCGATGTTTCCTTCTCGTTTCTTTAAGGACAGTTTCCTTTCATGAAGCATACCGTTTATTTACTTCTCTGATGTAGTTTTAGTTCATTCACCATATAAACTAATATCAATTTCTGAAAATGGAAATAAAATTCTTTCGAATACATAGGAAACTTTCTTGAGATGAAGAAATTCCCGAATTTTTCTCATTATATTATTTTTTCTGATTTGAAAGACATCGTTTTGAGAGTTTAAGTAATCACTGCTGTGGCAGTTGAGTCAGGAGATATGCCATTGTCCCGTTTTGAAACAATGTCAACTTACATGAAAGCACTCCGTAGACTTGCTTCTCTACTATCAACACTTCCTCACTTTTAATCACCCACTATCAAGCTAATATTAATTCACATTTCAAAATGGAATTGAGTTTAAGTTCGCATCAACATCTAGGTCATTAGCGACCCCTATTGAATTTAACGTTATGGTAACTGTGAAGATGAAACGAGATGGTGATATTAAAGAGTGAAAGAAGGAACACAAATAAAACCATACCCGAGGCGGGACTCGAACCCGCGACCCTTCGGTCCGAGATCGCAACGACATTACTGCTTTAGCGATTTCGGTCACCGAATCAGCAAAATGGAAATTTACCCCTTCGGCATGTTCATCAAACATCCCCAGAACGGAACACGCCATCCCGGACCTTTCCTCGACCCCGTTTTGGCTTCCTCTCCGAGGGCCATCCTTGTGGAGAAGCCGAGCGATCGCGTCGCGGTGGCCGGTGAGTCAGGGGACGTGTCACTGCCCGGAGGCCTACATCCGCAGCTTCCGCGAACCCCATGTGGAGCGCCGGGGCGGCGGGCGGGACAGGTTTGGAGCGGGGCTGCCCCCAGCGGCCACCACCGTCACTCGCGGGGGGGCACATTTCACAGCGTGGCTTGGTCACCTCTGGCCTCTCCCTAGTGGACTTCGCACGTTTCGACAGCGTGGAGGAGAAGCCAAAAACAAAACAATAATACACGTATATATACGGAAACGATTTCACACTTCTAGGGAGGAAGACTTTCATCACCTTATTTTAATAAATTGATGTGGTTTATGAATAGCATAATATAAGGGAAAATTAAATTTATAGCTATTTATAAGATAATTTCATAAATTAAACAAATATTGAGCTACTACATTTCGTCATTTATTGATTAAATTAACTTCACTCATCTAAACTAATAGAATAATTCGATTGAACCAAGGCAAAACTGTGAACTGTCTAAATTTAATTTTTACACCTCGTACATTAAGCAGCAACAAAATAACATCAATGAAAGCCTACAGTGTCAAATACAATGAATTAAGTCGAACTATTAATTCAACTGAAAGCAAAGAGTTGATATATCTAGACGAGTTCATCACATACATGCTTCTATTCGAAATTCAGCATTTCATAATCTAATAAAATTGCGTAAAATGTACCGAAACCCTTGACGGAAAAAAAAGAAAACATTGCGAGAAATCTCCACATTTCACCTAAGTACACAAGTAATCTTCAGTAGATACTAAATCCCCAGTAGTAACTGTAATACACCCTTCAAATTACTCAATGAAAGTCAATAGAGGGGTGCACCTCGTTGCCTGAAGTAGAGAATCTGAAGGAGCTCTCGGAAGCAATCAAGTGCGGAGAGTGCACCTAATGCAAGAGAAGAACGCGACGAACAGGTTGGGTGCTTCGACTAGTCTCCTCGCGGGGTGATCATCCTCTCGCAGTCGCTCTTCGGCCGCTTCTCAGCCGCCCACTTTCGTTCTTCGGACGCGTAATAAGTGGAGAAAGTGACAGCCGCCACATGAGTAAGGAACAGTGTCCATGTACTCGTCAATGTCCTGGACCAAAACATAGTGATCTATCGGGATACCTATTCTTCAGTTGCACAATAATAAGTCGGTCTTGTTCTGTCCATTCAAAAGAAGAGATACGGATATTTCTTTACTTGCGTTACGGAAAACGTTTATTAGAGACGAAGTATTTCTCTAATGCTGAAGCGATGTTAATAAAGAACTTGTACTTGAAAGCGTAATGATATACCCAAATATTATACCCTGATGAATAATGTCAATAAAATATTTCTTTTACATATTTTCTTTCGGGAATAGAAATAGCATTTTTTAGATATTATAGGAATTTATTTCAGTACCTCTTTGATGCAGAGAAATATGTCTGACTTCTTTCATTTCACAATACTCATAGTATTTTACAACAGCCCATATCCCAGAGCTCTCGATTCAAATCTTGCCAAAGTCACGAATGTTTTCACCACCATGATTAATTATAAAAAGCAATGATCACTATTGGCGTATCATACCCAAGGATCTACATCTCAATCGTTCATCAAATTCATTCCATAAATACTCACGTGTTCTAAATGTGAGCTTTCTGTAACATCCTGTTAGAGATTTAGCACTGGATACACATTTATTGCACATTCATACTTTCGTCTGATTTCCACTGTTAATATTAATTACTATCATTCATGTGCAACTACGAAAGATTATTGTTTCCAGGTGCCTCAACTATAGTTCTTTAGTACCTAAGTGTAATGCATGTTGCATCCTAGGATATAGCAACATTCCTCCTCACTGCAGTGTCAGGTCCGTGGCCACCCTAAACAATGGTTTGCAGGGTTTCCTATTTAATATTCTCCTCTATTTGGCATCGTCACAGTTGGGACAAGCTCTAATCTTCTGACTGCTCACCAAACATTTTAAGTAGAGTACTGCATGTCATTGTGTGTACAGATGTAAGGGGAGAGGAGGGAACAAGAATATGGAAGCATAGATGCCATTACACCTAAGAATCGATAATCTTATCGATGTTTTTGGTTACGTGGTGGTTTGCCACTATCTTCCATTCCACAGTTGAAAATCTGCAAGCCCTTGCTACTTGTCGAACTCACAAGCGTTTGCCGAGTTCAGCCGGCAGCGCTACTTATGACAGCTCAGAAGTAGTCATTAATATAGCGCCCGGACAATGTCTGCAGTCGATGCCCCATTTCCTCGCAATCTTGATTCTGCTCCGCTGCGGCAACTCCTCCCGCGCGTATGTCGTGAGGAATCGGGTCGACCGGAGCGAGCAGTGGTCGACCCCGATGACGTCACCAGTGGATCGACTCGGTGGCGGCAGCCGGAGGGGGGGGCTGAGGGTTGGGGATTTATGAGTGAACAACGGCCTCATAAGCCGTATCCGGGACTCTTCGGGGCACGCGGTGAGCTCCGTGGCTTAATGAGACGTTTTCTGTCTCATGCGTGTTCTCATTAAGAGACCGATTGAAATTTTGTGAAAAAGTTATTTCCGGGTCGAGGCGTTGATGATCTTTGAAGGTCTAACTGTAGCAGTAGGTATTTTCTTTTTTTGTAGTAAGGACTTCTTTTGATTTACCAGACTCCCTTCCGTCTGCCATCTGTAGACTCTTAAGCGATCTACCGAAATCTCTGCAGAATCCTGTCCCTTTCCTGAATCGATCTACTCGGAGGAGAGTCCAACTTATTACTCGAATCTCATGCCGTGGTGGATTTACGCAAATTGAATTGAATTTGCATAATGATACCATTTTATAACGGATAATGGAACAATATAGTAACTGTTGCACCAATTTACATTGATGTCTTCAGCTAGAATTTTTAATTTTGTAATTATGTGCTTATTTCAATGTCTTAACGATAGCCGTGTTTGTTTCCACGAAGACAGAGTAGTCGAAACTTTACTCTCCTCAGAGATCTAATATAACTTAGTATAAATACAACGTCAAATTGTATTATTATTTCAGTGCCAATAATACTTCACCAGCGAATCAATATAATGTAGCAAAACAAACAATTTCATATTCACAAATTCCTAAACATTCTATTCCTCTATTTTGTAAAAGCAGTATGTAATTATTTTAGTATCAGTATACCCCATAATACGTCAAATGTTTTGCACTTTACACAGTATCTTTAAAACTGTGTCTATTTATTGTCTACAAACATGTGCTAGTTTTCATAAGACATCAAACGTCTAAGTGTCCTAGGAAACTTTTCAAAATTTGTAGAATTAGATCTCCTTGCAAAAATGTAAAGTGTTAAAATAGGGACGTGAATATAATGTATTATATGAGGGGTTAAATTTTGTAAATGTTTAAAGGAGTTGTTTAAACTTTACTTGTCTTAGGAATTTGGCGCGTGCCCCTGAAAAACAAGGGAGCACACACCTCGATCCCTTACGTGTGTTCTGGTGGAACCTGTTTCCAGGAAGGACGCCTTTTGTAGCACAGGGGAATGTATGGGCCTTTGAGAAAGCCTACCTCGCTGGAGGTGAAAGAGTCATCATGGCATTTAAATCACTGTGACTACAATAATGTTGAATAAAATATTGTAAGCCTTCTTTACTTCCGTTCTCGATTCGTCTGATTCATTTAGTTTTCATTGCCCATACGGTGGTCAGGCATTGTTTAATTTTCGTCACAAATGAGGATTAAAGTATAATCATGAGATATTACGAGTTCAAGAATGTTAATATTTTACGTAACTTTCATAAATAATTAATTATTTTCAAGCGTCCTCATTTTTAGAAGTCAATATCATAATAATGAGAGACAAGTAATCATAACATTTCAGCAACAACTAGACAGATGATACATAGATGATAGCGTAAGCAAAAATACCGTTACTACCAGTTAGGACCCTACATCCAACGCCGCCTACTACACGTAGCGTGTAGAGGGCGGCGGTGACTCTCGGCGGATGACGCCAGCAAAGGCGCAGCGAGGTGGGGGTGGGGCAGGGGGCGGGGCGGGGCGACACGGGAATGCGGAGGCCAGGAGGACGTGGCTGGGCAGGGAAGCCACACATCCGAAGGGGGGGGTGAAACAGGCACGGTGGAGAGTTGAAAAGGCGGAGAGCAAGAAGGGGCGACGAGGAAGAACGGGATGGAGCGTAGCGCAGTGAGACAAAACAGAGCGAGTTTGGGGAAATGAACGTGAGAGGGAAGACGAGAAGCGAGTTTTGTTGTTTTTTGTTTGTTTTTCACCAAAGGCTAAAGCTCGTAGATAAATGGAGCCCCTGTGGAATGCACGCATTTAATTAGGAAGAAAGACCTTAGAAGTAGTTACACGAGGGATGTGGGTTAAGATAAGCTATAAATGTATTTTTGTGTAAAAAGCCTTCAAAAATTGACGTTTGCTAGGTTTATCGCGAAGTTCTAAGACCGAAACCTCGCCGTTGATTTGGACTTGACCGGGCAAAACTTTTGCATCGTCAATATTTTTGCTATGCCGAATTAAATCCAGCTATCTTAACAAGTACAACCTTTTAAATCACCGCTCAGACAGTGAATTCCATGCGTGTTCCATTTCAGCATTTCCTTTAGCAGTTTGCTAAAAATAATAGACGCAGACGAAACGGGGGAGGCGGGTCCAGACCGAGGTTGAGGTATGACGACAGGGTGGGGGGGCACACGACAGGGCCAATGGGTATGGGGTGGACGAGGTAATGCAAGTTGAGGTGGTAGGAGAGGGCCAGAGAGCACACAGGTGCGAGTAGAAGCATGTCGAGGCAGGGCGTGTGGAATGCCAAGAGCCTGCGTGGACGGGACAGGGCGGAGCGGAATGGGGTGAGACGGGGTGGGGGGAGCGGGGCGGAAAGTGCGGGGAGGGACATGGTGAAGCGGGGCGGGGCGGGGAGTGAGCGGGGCTGGAAGTGCGGCAAGGGACAGGGCGAAGCGGAGCGGGGCGTTGTGGAGGGGATGGCGGGGCAGGGCGGGGTGAACGCAAAGGGTGGGGCGTGTTGGGAAGGGCGGGACGGCGTGGGCCGGACGAGGCGGGGCGGGGCGTGGCGAAGCGGGGAAGGGGCAGGATGGGGCGAGGAAGTGGACCGGGCGACTTCGCTGTGCCGCCCAACGGGGTCGCCCAGCGGTCGTTTGTCGTATCGCCCACGCCGCTCCGCGCCGCGCGGCCCAGCGGGGCACCCGATTGCGAGGCGAGGCGAGGCCAGGCGAGGCGCTGTATCGCAGGCCCAGGTCGTGGGCGCAGCGCTCACAAGTGGGCCACCCTGCGTGCGGAAGCAACGCGAGACACTTGCGAAAAGGCCACGAAGGCCAGGGGAGCATGACACTTGGGCTTTTCTAACGTACCAGCTTAGGGTACTATCTTCTTGATGAAATATGGTACGCGTCTTTTCCGGTCGTGCCGCTAGAGTCATTTGATCTCCAGCACTGCTTGATACGGTCGCGATCTTGCGACATCTTGCGACAGGAGCGAGAAAGATGCAAACATTCGTGCCATATTCCATCTTAAAGATAATATCCACAGCTGCCACGTTACGAAAACTTAAGTATAGCAACTTCATACCCTCAAACTCAAAAATTTTTGTTAATAGAAAACTAATCTTTGCAATATTAAGAAAATTCGTGTTCTAAATGTACGTGTATTCATTTTTGTAATTTAAATTTTAAGATATTTGACTTTTGAATTTATTAAAAATACGTAATAATGCAATGACACTAAAGACTGAAATAACATGACTCGAAAATATTGACCTTCAATTTTTTTCAAGATATGTATAGAAATTTAACAATTCAAAATAGATTTGTTACTGCATCGCTAAATTGGTTACAATAATATATACGTTTAGCGCAAAAATAATTTTAATAATATTGTCATAAAATTTTAATTGCCCTATTTTGTGGTATTCTATTAAATTTTTGATTTTGACTAATAAATTTGTTTCCTCTGAGCTCAGAAGTCGTCAGTAAAAGTACACGAGGCAAATGTCCCGTTTCGGGCAGATTTTAATACATATCAAATTGACCAAATAACTCTCTTGTTATCTTATACACAAGAAATGTGGGAATAAGTGTCTAATGTCACAAAATATAACGAGTTATAAAAACTAACATTCTTCTAAAAGAGTCACTTAAGATAACTTTTGCAGCATAAGACTTAAATATTGTAATCCGATCATTAGTCCCAATATCCGAGCAACCCACTAACTGAAAACATTCGGGAAAAGATTAACTTGAGACCTAGCATGTGACGTTGGATCTGTCGCGTTGACATATGACTTTGATTGGACGACTAGGAAACCCGGGATCAACAACCTACTAATTGCAGATTCTAGCGCAATTTATATCCTCTAGGACATAAATCATGATATTTATTTTCATGTCATTTATTTAGCTTTGAAATCCAAAAGGTTGATTTTTCACTAAGAATTCGGAAATATAGATGTTCAACTTCGATATTTTGACATCTGATACATTAGTCAAATCACTGAATAAATCAATGTAATGGTTTCATTTCTTTTAGCTTACCGTAATATTTTGTTTCGTGCTTTGTTTGTGTGAGTAAACTGTTTTAGAAAAGGAAGAGTCACTTTCTGAAAACTTACGGTTCATCAAATTTCTGTAATTCATGAATATTTACAAAATAAAATAGTGTTTATGCAATTAGTTTATAATGTTAACCTTTATTGCATGAGTACTTGGTTTGCACACGAGCCACGTTAGGAGTGAGTTTTCAAATTTGTAGGCATGTTTTAAATCCACATAATAAATGAGTTGCATATGCTATTTTTTGTATAACAGCATTATAAATTTATAAGATAAACAAACTTAATTTTGCGAAACAAGTTTCTTGTGACGTTTCGGATATACAACATCTGTACGAGAAAACGGTGGTCGGCTGTTCCGTTTACCGTTACCTTCTTAAGTTTCTCTCGTTGCGATTGGCTGAATGAGTGATGACGCAATCATTCGTGGCGTAAAATCTTATACATCATCATTTATGTCGTAAAAGGACCTATTATGAACATATCTTGCTACAGAAAGTGTTTTCTTTAAAGCTGGTATACAAAAAAATTTGTGACAAAAACGGAAACGAATTTCGAAGATTATACGTGAACAAAAACTTAACTGTCACACTGTGGCCAGTGAACCTTCAGGTGAAGGTTAAATACCTCCGATGTTTGCTTCGCGAAACGACAAATGATGATGGAAGCGAAAGATAACGAATCACTAAGACATTGATCGGCTCCGGTTGCATCTGGCGTCATGCACTAGCTTACGTCTTCATTAAATGCACTATCTTACGTGCATCATGAATTCGTGCAAAGAATAGATAAGCAATCTCTGAAAGATCATTAGAAATACCTCAGTGAGAGAAAAGATGAAGAAAGGGAGATGGTTACAATTACTTCATTGGGGAAAACATTGTGGAACCTCAGGTACTAAAACATATCCGCATTGTGCGTTTGAGTTGCTGCTAGCGTTCAACAGAACGAAGTTCTTTCAGATAAACGAAAAGCGAAACGACCGAGCCTTGCGTGTAAAAAGGGATACATTTTCTGCCAAGGCTTTGTCTTTCTATCAGGATAAACAAAATATTAAAACGTTACGTGGATCAATCATTTTCTTTTTATTCTTTGTTATATTTATATTTCTTGTTACTTTTATGTCATTGACTATGACAGACAAAGATGAATGAAACGATAAAATGCTGTTGAGAAGGCAACATAAGTTCTCTCAGTGAAAATTAAAACACGTTTTAAGTAGTCGTACAGCTTAAGGAAAACTATATAAACGTTCGCTAGAGGACATAATATTATTCATTTCTTTTTGGTACGAACAAAAACTGGAGGAATCACAGTCGCAGTAGCTTCTTAGCCGTTCATAACACATCGGATCTTCTCAAACGGTGTTAGCATTAACACGAGGTGATGATGATTGCTGCTGATGCTCTGAGAGGGTGATGTGGTGAGTAATAAAATCAAAATGAATAAATAGAGGGACAAGCTTCTGATAAAAGGGAGAATACTTAGAAACTCAATTGGGAACGCACCATACATGCCATGTTGAACGATCGGAAGTTCAATCTTGGTATCGGAAATTCTGAACGCTGATCTTTTCGTTAAAATGTTTCTCCAGTCGCTGAATCAGGAGCAGTAACAAACGACATTGAATTCTGCAGGCTTTGCTACCTTATAATGCTTGCTTGCGGTACGCTGCTTTCAGTGAACAGGGCATGCGGGGGTCTCTACATTTACGCATGCATCTCAAGTGCTTGATTTTTTTCATGGCACTCTTTGTTGGCACCTATACTCGCTTTTCCCGATACACTTTCTGACAACATTTCGTCGCAATCTGTTACAAGCATCCACCTCGTAATTACTAGTCGGTTTGTTTTCCTAACATTCAAGCCATTGTTTTCATTTATTTTGTTACAATCTTGAGATATTTTTACAACAAACGAGATGTAGTGGAACAAACTTGTAACTGAAGAGCTTGAGGCAGTAATAACATAAGCAAGAAATTCATAGCAAAGAGATAGCCAGATAGCCATAAACATTCATCGATTTTGGTCGAAAATCGTCTCGTCTTGTTACTACCACAAAATCTTCATAAATACGAACAAGATATACAAAAAAAACTCCCTTTCACCAAAATTTATGTATTAACATTTACGATTAGCGCAAGGCTACTGTAGGTTACAATAGTGCTGACCAAGCTCTTCAATTTATTCATGGTTTCAAGCCTTATCGAAAGTAATAGAATCACTTCTTACTCAGAAACTTTAATAAAGTACACAACAATAAAAACACGACTCTTAGTGATGAAAAGCCATCTCAAATTTGGATGCTGAAAGCTTGATATATTAATAGCTAACATATTTCTTGTTTACTTATTAGTTATTAGATATTTAGATTCCACTGCATTCGCTTATATCTGTCAAGAGAATGTATATTTACTTGAATATATGACACCGTGTGTTTAGCGTACACGCAGACACATGGCTTGAAGTGGCAATAATTGCATTGCTTCGTATTGTAAGAGTTTATCCTGTAAAAATATGAGGGTATTCACCTTAGATTGCGAAGTGATAGACGCAAAGCACAAACATATCTTAGAGATTATCGTTGGTTAATATTTAATGGCACATGTTATCTGAAACTTGACCACTTATTACACAGACCTCTTTTGCATGAATTACAAAAGAATAAATACTACTACTACTCCCACCTGTTTGGAATACCGTAGAAGACTTCACGTTGAGGTTTCTTCTCTCTAACGGGATATTTCAATTAAAAAGTTCAAAACTGTTGCGCAAATTTGAATTCCAAAGACATTTATGGGTACATAAATGAAGGTTTAGGCTTCGCTTTTACGTGGTACCCACTGATTTGCTTTTCACTTCACGTCACAAGTTCAGACTAAAACTCACAATCCTATTATGTAATAGATGCCGCCGCATTTGATTGAGATTTTTATTATTTATTTTGAATCAAATACAAGTATTAGTTTATTGGAGTACTTCAAAAATGTTTTGGTTGATTGACTGATTTTTTCGTGTTTCTGAGCACGTCAACTGCTTTGGTCATTAGTCCCGTTAGTGTAGTGCGTGTTTGTTTCTCGGAAGACAGCGGTGATCTTCCCCCCGCTGGATGGTGAGATACGGCGCTGACCTACCGTCGGCTAGTGGGGATTCCCCCTAACCAGGACTCTCCCACCAGCGGGGCACCGCCCCAGCCGGTACAAGCTCTAAGCTCGCGACCGGTCTCCCGAAATATGTGGTGGTGTAGTGCATGTTAGTGTAAGTGTGTGTGTAATGGGAGAGGATAGGAGAAGGAAGAGGAAGGACAGATCGCCCGCGGTCCGTGGCCCGTTTGATAGGGTATTGGTCCGGCATTCGCTTGGTGTTGACCGGAGAAACCACGGAAAACTACCGATCAGAGCAGCCGGCCGCTAGAATTCTCCTCCAGACAGCGTCTGAATTCGACCTAGCTGAAAAGCTAGTGTCGAATATCCTGCCACCGTGGGGAGTGTAATCTAGGACCTTCCGGTCAGAGGCGCTGCAGTGACATCAGTTGATGCACTGAGCTACCGCTCCCGGTATGAAGATAGGAGGGGAGGGGAGGGAGGTCGTGGAGCGTGATGCGGCGAATTAGACGCGTCGCCCTTTCGCCCGCCCACTCTCGCTCTCGCCCGCGGCGCGACAACCGCCCGCCCACTTTCCTTCCGCGCCGCGCGAGTTCAAGGCCACGCATGCGCACGCCGCCCCACGTGACACGGCGTCGACGCAGCGATATCCTTAATGAGTAATTGGACACGTCGTTTTGCCATCAAGTTTTAGCGCCACGCGTACGGTAGCGATGTTATGCACTAACAGTCACGTGACGGACCTTGAAGTCATAACGTCTTACCTTAAGTCTAACGTATGACCTTATACCTTCATAAATAGTGCACGCTTGTAGGAGTCTCTGCGGTCACCTTACAAACGGCAAAATGGCCTCCTTAAAACAGAAAAAGAATTATACCAACTCTAATAAACCGATTCCCGTATGTAAGGCAGTTAGAGTTATTCCTTACCAACTCCACAACGCTGGCAAGAATTAACGGAAAATGTTGGAGAGGTGACGGGGAAGAAGTTTGCGAAAAAGAAGAAGAAATCATACCTTTGGGTTAGGTTATGTCTTATGCTCATAAACGAACGCTGTTTTAATATCATTCTTACATTCTCAAGCAAAGCCGATTCAAAATTCTAGATTGCGTGCTAATGGCGGTGGGCCATAAAATTTAAAACTCCGTGCTCAATGTATATTTATTATACTCTTGTCTTGTATCGTGGTTTAAATGTCTCACCACTTAGTCTACACTCTTTGATATATTATGCAACTTCTTTATTCAACGCTTGAAATGCTTCTTTTGTTATAATGCATAACTCAATGTCGCAATTGTTAAAATTCTTCTGAAGGTTGTTCATTACGACCCTAGAAACTCGATAGTCACGTGATCAATAGAGTTTAAGAATGTCCCCTTACGCCTGGTGCTAAAATTCCCTAATGTCTACGGCATTAGACCGTAAACTAGCAGTAAAAATGCTGCTAGACAAAACCACATAAATGTTTTCCGAACAAGCACGCACACACACTTCTTAATAACAGAAATAAAAAGATTTTGTATAACCCTGCGGTTAATAAAAAATATTAAAACCAAAAGTATTTAAGTACTGGAAGTGAAACTCGTAGCAATGTAAACTTCCATGTGCGTTTTCCAGCCCTTTTTATATAGTGCTCTCTTATAGTTTGATACATGACTGAACGGCATCGATATCTACGGCACTGCAATAACCGCATCGGTAATGCCAGGACTATAGTAGAGACACACAGAACAATAGTTTCCACTACTTACGACGATGCGTGGAAGGCGTTGTTCCCTACTTGTGCCGATCATGATTAGTTTCTAGGTTCGTCAGTTTGTAAACTAGTTCATTGATCGATAATATTCAGCGTGTCTGCAGGACAGCGTCCGTCAACTTGTTCCTTACTTTTCTTCCGTAGCCCAAGAGTTCTTAATCTGATTCAGTCGATTTATTGTTCCGTAACTTCCTGTACTCTCTTAGACCCACGAGGGTAACTGATGCAGTGGGTTTGCTGTTCTGTAACATTCTATAGTCCATTATCTCAGTTGTTCCCAGTTCAGTAGGTTTGTTAATGCTTACGTTATATTCTTCTTTCGTCGATTAGGTCTAGCTTTGATCCAGTTGGATTATTGTTCAGTTATTTCCTGTACTTTATTATCCCAATTTAGACAATTCTTATCCACTCTTTTTCCTATTCGATAACATCCTGCCCTCCGATTTTCTCGCTGAAATAAATTTCAATCCAGTAGATGCGTTGTACTGGAATATCCTATTCTTCCCTAGTCCATGGTGGCGAACCATATCCAATGTCTTTGCTTTCCCGCATTTTATTAACCTTTGTCTCAGCTGAGATACATCGTAATCGTGTGGGCTTGTACCTTTCAACCTATCTGTTCTTTAGACCAACGAGGCAATTTTTTTCAAAATATTTTTTCTTCCTTTACTTCACATCTTTGCTTTGCTCATATCCAAGCTCGAATAAATGAGTTTGTATTATTACGTACTATCCTATTCCAACCCATCGTCATATTCTTCCTTAGCCCAATGGAGCAAAATCTAATCCATAGGTTTATGGTCACATCAACATCCAGGTCATTAGTAACCACTATTGGAGTTAACGGTATGGTAACTACGAAGATGAAACGATATGGTGATGATAAGGGGTGAAAGGAGGAACATAAATACAACATCCCCGAGGTCGGACTAGAATCTGCGACCCTTCGATCCGAGATCGCTACGACACTACTGCCTTAGCGATCTCGGCCACCGGATCGGCCCATAGGGTTTGTTTTTCTTTACTTCCCATCTCTGCTCTGCTCTTATCCTATCAGTAATAAATTTTGGCCCAACGAGTGCGTGTTATTTCTGTCCGTCCTCAGCCCAGTCATGCCAACTGTGGCGCGCCGGCCACCCACCCGCGCCCATTTTCCGCTCTGCAGGCGTAACCGCCATTTTGGGAGCGGCGCTCATTACTTGCGCTGCGAAAGGATCATTTAAAAACACCGTTATGCAGTAAACGCGCACCCGATCCCATCGCTGTTACGCCGAACTCGTAATTTATTATTCCTCACGAAATTAATAATTCGGGCGTAATGGTTTTTCTTTTCACGATCTGCAACACAGATAAGTACAAGAAAAGGATGAGTTATGAATTTATTCTTCTTCGTAACGTGAAACTGGTAATTTTTGACTAATGATTCGTTTTTGCATGGTCTGGAACACGTAGATAATAACGAGAAATGTATGTGTAATGACTTTATTTTTATGCGTCATGTACTGCTTAACATCGTTTTTCCTCCATAAACGTATAGTATAACGGTCAAAAAATATGGATAGTCATCTGTAGGGCATTGGCCTTGTGGGCTCCTCATGATGGAAAACTGTTGTAAGAAATACGCTCCTTTCCTCATTTGTAAGTGAGTAAATGGAGATTGTCCGATGACAGAAATTTATCCAACGGACAGCAAGCCCGATATTATCTCTTAAACGCGAAACTCGTAATTTGCTCAGTTTTAGAAAATTAACAATTTGAGCATAGTAGCATTATTTGCACGGTCTGCTGCACTTAGACAAAGGAGAGTAATTTACGAGCTTTTTCATTTACTTTCGTCATGGGCAGCTTCACATAGTGTTTCTTTTTTAAATATATTTTCAGTGATTCAGAAATGTGTATGTTACCATAGTTTTCTTAAAACAGCAAGGCACAGTTAATGAGTTATACCTGGCACAACTGACTTACACCTGACACAACTGACGTACGCCTCTCACAACTGACGTAAACCTGGGACAACTGACTTACACCTGAGAAAACTGACTTTCACCTGGGACGACTGATTTACACCTGACACGACTGCCTTACACCTGGCACAACTGACTTACACCTGGCACGACTGACTTACACCTGGCACGACTGACTTACACCTGGCACGACTGACTTACACCTGGCACGACTGACTTACACCTGGCACGACTGACTTACACCAGGCACGACTGACTTACACCTGGCACGACTGACTTACACCTGGCACGACTGACTTACACCTGGCACGACTGACTTACACCTGGCACGACTGACTTACACCTGGCACGACTGACTTACACCTGGCACGACTGACTTACACCTGGCACGACTGAATTACACCACGCACGACTGAATTACACCACGCACGACTGACTTACACCTGGCACGACAGACTTACACCTGGCACGACTGACTTACACCTGGCACGACTGACTTACACCTGGGACGACTGACTTACACCTGAGATGACTGACTTACACCTGGCACGACTGACTTACACCTGGGACGACTGACTTACACCTGGGACGACTGACTTACACCTGGGACGACTGACTTACACATGGGACGACTGACTTACACCTGAGATGACTGACTTACACCTGGGACGACTGACTTACACATGGGACGACTGACTTACACCTGGGACGACTGACTTACACCTGGGACGACTGACTTACACATGGGACGACTGACTTACACCTGGCACGACTGACTTACACCTGGGATGACTGACTTACACCTGGGACGACTGACTTACACCTGGCACGACTGACTTACACCTGGGACGACTGACTTACACCTGAGACGACTGACTTACACCTGGCACGACTGACTTACACCTGGGACGACTGACTTACACCTGGGACGACTGACTTACACCTGGGACGACTGACTTACACCTGGGACGACTGACTTACACCTGGGACGACTGACTTACACCTGGGACGACTGACTTACACCTGGGACGACTGACTTACACCTGGGACGACTGACTTACACCTGGGACGACTGACTTACAACTGGAACGACTGACTTACGACTGGAGCGACTGACTTACGATTGTAACGACTGACGTATGACTGGAAAGACTGACACGACTGGAATGACTGACACACGACTCAGAAAAATGACATACTACTGGCACAAATGGCACAAGACGGCGTCAACTGACCCACAACAAAACTGCCCGATTCCCTGCAGTTCATCATACTGAACCGGCTGACTCGCTATACTGACTGTGGCACTGAACGGCCTAACCGACAAAACCGACACCAACGTAACTGGCGAAAAGGTAGACAACCCCCCCCCCCCCATTGACAGAAGGGTCTGGTTGACATAGAGGCACGGCTGGCTCTGAGGTTGGGTGACGGACAGTAACGGCTTACCGATAGAACCAGCAGACTGACTGTACCGGCTGACAGACAATACAAGCTGGCAGACAGAACTGGCTGACAGGACCGGTTGACAAACCGGACATGCTGACAGGCAGGACCGGATGACACAGGAGCAGTGGCAGGCTTAACTAATAGACTTCAGTGACTAATAGACTTCGGTGACTAATAGACTTCGGTGACTAATAGACTTCGGTGACTAATAGACTTCGGTGACTAATAGACTTCAGTGACTAGTAGACTTCAGTGACTAATAAACTTCAGTGACTAATAGACTTCAGCAACTAATAGACCTTAGCGACTAATAGACTTCAGCGACTAATAGACTTCAGCGACTAATAGACTTCAGTGACTAATCGACTTCAGCGACTAATAGACTTCAGTGACTAATCGACATCAGCGACTAATAGACTTCAGTGACTAATAGACTTCAGTGACTAATAGACTTCAGTGACTAATAGACTTCAGTGATTACTAGACTTCAGTGACTAATAGACTTCGGTGACTAATAGACTCGAGCGATCAACAGACTCGACCGACCAACGGATATAACCGCCCTACGGACTCGACCGACCAACGGACTCGACCGACCAACAGATTCGACCGACCAACAGACGCGACTGACCAACAGACTCGACCGACCAACAGGCTGATCTGACACACAGACTAGTCCAGAAAATCGGTTGAAGAGTAAAACTTAAGTGAGAAGTTTAGCTGGCTGAACGGGAATGACATGTGAACGACGATAGCTGACGACGACGGACTGATGTGGCTGACGAACTGCGCGAACACAATATACAGATTGCAGGCCCGTTATACGAATAGACCGAATGTATCAAAGGGACAGATCAAATAGTTGGAACTTTCTAGAAAGCAAATTTGACAATCATTATAAACAAAGAAAAAATGGCTCTTATGAACGACAGACTGGAATGCCCAACAAACAGGCCGAATAGCTGTCTCGTCTTTGGGAGGGGGCAAGAAAACACGGAAATTACAGAAAATATTTTTTATGATTCTTAGCCTCCGGCATTGTCGGAAATGAATGGTTGGGTGGAGAAATAATTAGTGACATTGTGAAAAATAGTGTAACAATGGTGAAATAAGGGGAAGAGAAACGGAAGCACCCCGACAAAACCTGGAACTAATCCGCTGTGTGCACCATATTTTCGAAATGCGTCATCAGAGAATTGAAATACCGAGAGATGGAGAATGAGTTCCTTGATCATCATACCACGAAGGCTGGAGCATGACCTTTTTTGTTTCTTTGGCTCCTGGTGCATTTGCACCGGGGCGCTCGTGAGAGCTGGAAGACTGTGGCGATCCCTGGCGGCAGGGGAGTGGTGTGCAGGAGCGTTGGCGAAAGCGACGTCGCGGCGCTGGTGTTCATTGCATCGGATATGGCACGCGTCACCCCTCACAGAGAAGCGACTTTGGCCTCATGCGACGGGCTCCACGATATCTCACTTGCACGACAACTAATGATACTACAATAGCACATACTTTCTCGCGTTATTTTTAACTTTTGCGATTTTTGCGAAAATTGAGGGTTGAAAGAAAATGTGACTTGCGCCATTTTTTAATCGTCTCTTGCTCGATCCGTGATAAAAATTAAAAATTTGGGATTTTTTTAATTAGTATTGTTCAGAATTTTTGACGAATTGCATTAACTTCAAGCAGAGATTATTCAGATTATTCCTGAAGTATTACTAGTTTTTTTCAGCAATTGTACTTGACCTTATTGAAATATCTATTTTTAGGACATATTTTATTCTATAAAATGTATTTTACTGAAAAACCTCGTTTCTATATGAAATTTCCAAACATAAGAAATACGTAAGTTTTGATGTGTTTATTTATTAATGGTAGTAACTTAGGTGTAAATAAGGTGTACTAAGTGATACTAAGTTTACCAAGTGATAAGATGTACTAAGTGGCAGATCGAAGAAGAATTCTCACATCGACTTAGTTGGGGAGTTTACATTGAGTTTTGGGAAATGCTTCCCCTGTCTTTCCTCCACGCTGCGAAAACAACTAATAATTGTCATTAGATCGCTGATACTTTTTCACCCTACCATCCTTCTTAAAGCTAGAAAGCAAAACCAACCCATCTTTGTGAATACAAATTAGTCCTCTCTTGCCTGCGTTCAGAAATAAACAACCGACACCAAACGCGTCAATTTCTCTACGGAAGAAAGATTACAGTTTTCCTACGTTGATAATTAACAACGTGCGTTTAAATGCCGAGTGTACACAACTGGCAAGTGGCACATCGTTGACAAATACTCGCACCGCCTGAATTGGTTAGTTTACTGTGCGTCTCCGTAAATGTGCCTTTCCACCACGCCTTTCCACCACGCTTTGAAGAGACACCGTTAGAGGTTCGTGAAACCGCCGCAGGGTCGCGTGGCGATCGGCTGCACCTGTCGCTACGACACGCATGAGCCTCGGAGCAACTCTCCACAAATACTCTCGGTTTGCTCTTCGCGTTAGCTGCCTTCGTACATTACACGCCGGAGGACTAGCCCGCTTTGGCAGCACACGTTTGGGAGAAAGGGTCGAAACGCGCGGGTTTTCATGGTAGATCCCATATATGAGAGTGGTTACGGCGGCAGCCATGAGCTGTGGATTTGAATCTCGCCTTGGGAATGGATGTTTTATTTAGTGTTCTGGCAAGGTTACGCTTATACAAACCAGTATGAAGCACCTTTAATGCTGAATTCCTTCCCTTTCCTCTCTCTACGTCAGAGTGCTGTGTAAATCTAGTATGAATGTGTGGCTACCAGCGTGCCAGGGGTATTAAGCTCCGTAATAAACCTAAGGTTCAACTAAAGGTTGCTACGTAAAGGACCATTCACAATGCAAACACAAACACAAGGATAACACGTAGACGTAAACATTAAGATAAGTGATAGACTCAAGTATTCGCAATGTCGATTCTATTGGCTGTGCGGCATACTAGTTTACTATTGGTTGGAGGTGAGAATCCATTTCGAGATATCGACTGTGTCCATGGCGGGGGAGGGGCTCTTGCCATGGACTGTGTTAGTTCGTCTGTCGACTTATTTCGATACTCAATTTTGAGTTAACGGACTGTGATTGGTACATTTCTTATTTTTGACATTAGCATAAGCACAGAAGCTTGAACCTTGCAAGCTATTGTTTACGTCTTTCATGCTATGCTTATGCGAACGCATTGCGAATGGGCTTATGGACGTAGTTCTAACTTTAATGTTAACGCCATGTTTATGTTTTCATTGTGAATGGGCCTTAACAGCCACCTAGTCACCAACAAACCTTCTTACCATGAATACGGTGCAAGCAGCGCCGCTGGCTTATGGGCCAGCAGGGGTACTATTCTCGGACGCAATTAGCTTCCGAATCACAATGCAGTGACAAATTGGAGGGTAAATTGAGAAAAGCCAGTGAAGTTAACTGAGGACAGGGTGCGTTAGCTGATAACCGAAAGAATAATTTGTCGTTAGTATATTCAGTAATGATGATAATCATCAGTGGCTGATCCTCTCATAGGGTTTAGTTGGAGAAAAAACGAGTGGAGATTGTTGTGGATTCTGCTAACAGTGTTCAATCTCAGAAATCGCGGGTGTTTACTTCACCAACGTCTAAAGTGCCATTTTCATGAGATCCAACAGTTATCTAAAGAGCGTTTAGCGTCAGTGTAAATTTCCTTCAGACAACGACAGAAATGTTTCGTAGGAAAGCGGGTTGTCCTTTCCCACTTGAAGTGTAAACTTCTCATTTCGAGACAGGGTAGTACACAAAAGATCCTTCAACATTCGATTTGCGCAAGCGACATACGTAATGGTGCAATGGGTGTTTTAAGAGCGTTTAAGATAATCTTACTTACCAAAATAACTCCGACATTACCGAAGCAGGAAGAACTTCTCTCATAAGAGAGCCCTGCTTTTTCATATGTCGTATATTTTTATCAAAAAATTGTTCTCCATAAAAATTAAATATTAATGTATTATACTTTTATCATTTGACTTTTAACAAATTTAATATTCACGCGTGTCGTTTTCTGACGGGAAAATTTCCTTTCGCCAACACTTCTGTTCTTGCTTGTTCCGCTACTGTATGCAATTTAGAGGACAACGACTGTCTAGAAAACTATCGTCCAGGTAGCTGATCTTGTGTAAACTGAGATTTATCTCAACAGGAGAAAGAGTTGTGCGTGAGGCTGATGGTAGTGGAGGGGATAAGCAATAAGAAGGAATGAGACTGAAATCATACTCCCTCACAGCTGTTGTGATTTCAAATAGTGAGGCATGAGAGCTTTCACTTTGTGTTATGATTCTAAATGTGCAGTCAAAATGATATTGAAAACGTCAATTATAATATGTAATTACCTTGTACAGACATATAGAAATGACTGCTACTTTGTCACAAATATACGACAGTAGAAGAAGACGCTTGTTTCAGAACTGAAGGAGCGATGTTTTTATTTCTAGTAACGACCCGTATAATATTCCACTCAGCTGAAAAAATCGTTCATATTTAATATCGACGTTTTGGAGTAGTGTTGGTAGGACCACAACCTGTCAATCGGGGTATTTGGGTAAACAAACTGCGTTTTGGATAGGAGCCACGATAGAAGTAATGACAATAAACGAGAACATGGAAACAACGACATGCTGACGTACGAGTAAACTGGCAAAAGACGGACCTGTCATTCAAGGATATCTGACAAACGAGGCGAAGTCAGACGGACAAAGGTGACAGACTTATTGACATGAAAGATAGATTCTTCAGACAACTTAAAAGACCGACTTGCAATATTGACAAACAGATGTAAGATTGGTAGACTGACGTACAGAACAAACTGACAACCACCTAACCATCATTAGTTCACGGTGGGATAGAGTGACTTATGTGTTCTAAATGAATTTCTATAAAAAATTGAGTATCGCAGAGACCTAATGCAACCATGTAATTGCTGTATTTTTACTTTTCATTTTATCATACATCACAAATTTCTCACCATCTGGCAAAAAATATGAGATACAAAAATGTGCACGCATGGCAATTCTTATTTTTCTCCTCTACTGAGAATCTTACATCGAAAGACAAAATGCAGGAAATAGGACTTTTCAAAGAAGTTAATACTGTTTGTCATTTCATGTTTTTTTATGTTAGGCAAGATTATCAATTTGTATATTGCAAATATTTTTTGTTACGACTACTGAATGATAAAATACAGAAAATTTAAATATTTTCAATGAGTACGTCTGTGATGGCACGGCACACTTTAACGCACGCATTAACACAATGCGTGCCGTATTGCAGTAAACGTTTGAGAAAGATAGTGTAATTGCGTACAAAATAAAAAAGAAGATTAATTATGAGTAAAACCTGTTTCTAGAGTCTGCTTCCCAGTATGTACGATGCACTCAGCAATTACGGTTGGCGTGGATTGAGCTACAAATGAAGCTGTTGGACGCCCTTGCTTCACACGCGGCGTGTTTTTAGGCCAGACGCTCTTAATGAGATAAGAAGTTTAGAACTCGAATGTTCGCAGGAAATTGTTGGTCTCCGCAAGAATTTTTTAATATAGTCTTTTGCATTAGAGTCTGCTCTAATGAACATTGATGACTTAATTGAACAATGTAGAAATAACAGAGGAAAATAGTAGTCCCGTTAAGTTTTCAATTCATAATACTGTATTTTTTCAAATCGGGGTTCTCGCGTATAAATGTGTATAAGCCTCGGATTTTTTGGATGAATATTTCGGAAAACTTTAAAACATACGTCATTCCGTACATTAATGTCAAATTTTCAAACAATGAGGCAAATGGAGATATATAATGAAAATTTCAAGATAATAATGTAAAAATTGTTCTTCATTTTTTAGATACTCGCCTATTACCTCCCCTCCATTTTTGTTGCAATTTCTTCAAGGAGAGGGGTTACATTTAAGAAAATAAGGTACATTGATTTTAGTCAATACTAAAGAGCATTTAAGACCGAATTGAACAAGAAAATGCAGAATGTGCAATTAAGTCTAAACTATACACAAAATAATTCACATGTTACCAGGGTTAGTTTATTTTGATGAATGTTTATGAATTTGAATACGCCAATAACCTTGACAATCGCTTCGGACTTACAGTACTTGGATAATTTAATTATTAGGCTAAAATACCGTAATCCGTTAATTTTATACTACATTTTATTTTCAAACTACTCTCTGTAATATTTATATACTAATAGCATGAATCCATTTATGTCATACTGAGAAAATAATATCAATTCGAAAAAAAAAAAAAAGGTGTCTGGAGATTCATAATAACACGGATAATTACGTCATGAACATCGAGAGAAATCCAGGCAGTTGTGTATTTCATAAGACTCATTTCAAGCAATTTGTAAATCCATTCTATTTGCATTTAAGGTAGAATCTCTTCATCTGAATTTCATTAACGCATTACGTGGTTACGATATCTGATTGCATTTGGCAGATTGCCCTTTTTTATAACTTCTCTTTCCTCTCTAGTCTGATATCGCGAAAACGATCGCAAACATGTTACACACGTACTGACCACACTTGTGTGGTCACTTGCACATTACTCGCAGGACAATAGAGGAAAGTGACATGCGTGAAAATTCATTTTAACGTAAGTTGTATCAAAAACCTTCATTCAATTTCGTGAACAATATTTTTTAACACGTGATAAGCTTGAAAACTTCAAATTAACGGCTTTGCGTAAACGAAATACTAAATACTTAATATCACTAAGAGAAGTTTATTCTCATTGATTAAGAATTATTTAAATCTCATTACTGAGAATTTCATTTCAATGGAACAATATAATATTTTGCCACTTGAACTATTATTAACTTATACGCCATTTTTTCATCTACCTATTACAATACCTTTCCATCATGTTTAGTCATTGATGAAATAGCACTACGTATATTGCAGAAAACAGAAAGCTCTGAATTTTTAGAAAACATGTAGTTGCTGAATTAACAACTTAAATAATTTCATAATACTTTTCTATGCAGGAGATACTTTTCCATGTAATTTTCTAAAAGGAAGGTTTGCCGCTTTACGATGATCGTGAACCAAATTCCACTTTTTATTACATAAACTTACAGAAAGGAACATATTGGTTCTTTTTTCTTTCTTTCTTTCCTTTCTTTCGTTCCTTCTTTCTTTCTTCCCGAAGCTTGCAAGCCATGTCTCTGCACGCACATATAGTGTCCAAGGAGCTTAATTAAAACGATAGAAGTTCTGACAAACTCTGTGAAACTAACTTTGTTCTACGTTCACGCGGATCCTGTGCAAACCAGGCATCAGCCATTTCCGCGCATTTGTACCTTATGTCTTCCGTCTGCGTGCGAAAAAGGAGGAAAATGTTTCTCGCCAGCGCCGTTGCAAATGTCTTCCTCATGAGAGAATCACTTGCCTTCGTTCACACGTGACAGTATAGAAGTCGCATAGTAAATTTCGATGAATGATATTGTAGAGATTTAGAATCTTTCTATTCGTACTTCACATATTACGTGCCAGAACCACATTAACATGAGCTTTGGACGTCATAATACACTTGTGCTCGTTGATTGTCGATCTAAGAGACGGTACAGATAATTTATTTGAAGATAAAAATATAAATCTTCAGCTGGGTGAGTGTCATGGTAGTTACGGATAAATATCGTATGGTGCAATACCAGTAGTGTGCCCCTTTTTGTATGGATAGTGCTCTTTCATTCCAGTTTCCTGATGTGTTTAATTAGTTGTCTTGTAGTGAACGCTTCCTCTTTTCAGTATTTCTTATATTTCAGTGTTAGGAATCCAGCACCTACTCTCCATGTACCTTTCTCTAGCTCCCTCTCTCGGTCTGTCTGTCTCTGTCTCTCTCTGTCTCCGTCTCTCTCTGTCTCCGTCTCTCTCTCTGTCTCCGTCTCTCTCTCTGTCTCCGTCTCTCTCTGTCTCCGTCTCTCTCTCTGTCTCCGTCTCTCTCTCTGTCTCCGTCTCTCTCTCTGTCTCCGTCTCTCTCTCTGTCTCCGTCTCTGTCTGTCTCTCTCTGTCTGTCTCTCTCTGTCTGTCTCTCTCTGTCTGTCTCTCTCTGTCTGTCTCTCTCTGTCTGTCTCTCTCTGTCTGTCTCTGTCTGTCTCTCTCTGTCTGTCTCTCTCTGGCTCTCTCTGGCTCTGTCTCTTTCTGACTCTGTCTCTCTCTGGCTCTGTCTCTCTCTGGCTCTGTCTCTCTCTGGCTCTGGCTCTCTCTGGCTCTGTCAAAATGTTCACGAGAAAAGGAAGCTTTGTAATATTCTCCTGTTTGTATATATCATAATGGAATGGAACTTGCTAGGTAATTTTTAATTTTCCCCAATATGGTTCTGTCAATTCAAACTGCTGACAGTACGTCTGTAAACAATTCACAAAAACAAATAAGATGCAATTGTTGAATTGCTCTTAATTGTACGTTTGTTCTACTGTGACGACAGAGTGTTAGAAGATGCACAGATTCATACAATGCTCCTTTTCTCTCGAGTCGCGTCTGTTTGTCTAGGGTTGCCCATGAACATGATGTAGCATCTTGGAAACATACAATTTGTAGCTCACTAAGATATCAGAGTTGGAATTGTTTTTCATTTACCGTGATTGTGCCACATCGTCATCTGCGATACAAGTCATACGATTACACTCGGTAATGCTGGTACTCTTTTGTTTCCAAATGGCTATATCGTAATGTTGAAGTTTGCTCGTGTGTAGGAGTGAAGGTTCGTATCATATTGCTTTACTGATTGCAAAAGCTCTCTATTAGAACAGCTATTTACGTGATAAACAGCAAATAGGGGACGCAGATGTGTTTGTAAACCGATGCGTTAGACAAAGTTAATAACAAACAGAGTCCATTATTTGTGAAATGGGGCGTTTTTCGTTCAGTATAGTCGTAATACTAGCTTATGAAAAACAAATATAACTGAAGGGTTCGGGGCTGTAACAAGATAAACTACACCAGCCACAACAAGCCTCACGCTATTCGTAAATGTTAATATCTGAATTTTAATGAAGTGTGGTTTATTTTGTTACCATTTTTTACAAGATATTTATGAAGAACTTGGAGCGGTATCAAGATGGGACACACTTCAGACAAAACAGTTTACGAATAGCAATTGGCTTGCTGCGGTTAGTATAGGTTATCGAGTTACTGCCCAAAATCTTCGAAATCGTGAACTATAAGAACTCATCTACCATTTTTGACTGCAACACATTTCTTATCATTGTTCGTAATTTACGGGGCCTGTTAACCTTAACGGACACCAGATTTGTTGAGTTAAGTCGATATCACAGTCCAATACTCCAAAATCGTTATTTATGCCCCAAGGGCGTTATAAGAGTTCTAATGATCGAGCGACGACAAAATGGCCGATGGCTTTTGACCTGAGGCCTTTTTGTCGCCCGAGATCATTAGTACCAGTTAACGTCCATGGTAGATAAATTATTTTATTTTTATCTAATTTTATTGATTCACAGTTACTTATTTACTAATTAACTAGAAAATAACTTGATTTTTTTTGTTTTTCCATATTTGCCTCCCATAATTTCATTTCATAATCCCTTCCTTTAAGAACATGTAGCATCACTCAACTGTTTTCTTATTCCCCTCTTAACCACGATCCTTTCGATCCCAATATGTTATGCAGTGTATATCAAGCTCCAAATCGCAGTTTTAGCTTATGAGTAAAAATCCCAAGCATGTGTTGTGAGCGCGTGTGTCGTTGTGTGCGCGCAGGTCGCGGCAAGAAGAAGATGCTGAAGCAGCTGCTGCCCATCCTGCTGGCGGCGGGCGCCAAGCTGCTGCTGGTGGTGCCGCTGGGCATCGGGCTGCTGGGGCTGGTGGCCACCAAGGCGCTGCTGGTGAGCAAGCTGGCGCTGCTGCTGGCCGGCGGGCTGGCCCTGCAGAAGCTGCTGGGCGGCGGCGGGCTGGGCGGCCTGGGGCTGGGCGGCAAGGGCGGGGCGTCCGCGGGTTGGAGCGCCGGGGCCGCGCCTGCCGGCGGCTGGAGCGCGGGCGGCGGCGGCGGCTACAGCTCGGGCCCTGCCGCGTCCTCCGGATGGTCGCGCAGCCTGGACGCGCATGAGTTAGCCTACGCCGGCCAGCAGCCCGCGTCGGCGCCCGCGCCTGCGCAGTAGGACCCTGCGCGGCCCTGTGATTGGTTCTTCTCTCGACGGCGGGTTCTTCGACAGTCGTGCCCACTTCGCGGTGCTTTTTTGCAACACCGTGATGTAGGATTTTGTAGGCCACTAGGGTGCTCCGGCGCCCGCGCGTGTGACCATCAGACTGTTCTCGATGGCGGTTTCTTCAACTCTCTTTCTCAGTTATGGTGGTTTATTTAATACTTGCCATGACGTAGGCTTCGGTATCTTATTGGGGTGCTGTCCTACTTGAGAAGTATGATGTCATTCCCTTAGACACTTTCTCCTTTCAAAGGTTGTTTCACTCTCATTGATGCCAGTTTTATACAACACATGCTATGTCTTAGGGTTCTAGCAGTCCCCATGTACTCGAGCTGTACGAAGTCACTATCGTAAGCATGCCTACGTAGGGTTCGGTATCCTAGCAGGTGCTCCGGCACCAGCGCAGTAGGGCTTCAATCCTTCGCTTTCCCCAACGACAACTTCTTCAACTTTCTTTCCTTAACGGCGATTTCATATCACACGCTCCTTTATGACGAATGTTTCTGTAACTTAGCAGGGTGATTTCGTACTCGCGCAATATGTTACTCCGTCAAACTCCTTTTTCTCTCAACTGTGGCTTCCTAACACACATCACTTCTTGACATATGATGCTGTATCATAGCAAGGTGCTTACGTCTCGCAAAGTAGGGCTTCATTCCTGGTTCCCACATCCACACTCTTTCCTCAAAGACGGTATTGGATTTCAATTTTCTATGGGGATTCATTGCGTGTATTTTCACTTTCGCGTCTGAGCGGCAGCACTCAATATTCTCGCTTCTAAGTGCATTTTGTTCCTCGCGGGGGAAATTGCTTTCTACATGTTGCGTAATCTATGCTTCCAGCTGGGCAAAAAATTTACCCACTCATTCTTCTTTCACAAGTCCATTATCGACAGCAAATGACTTTCATTACATGAATTACTCTACGACATTCTCTGTAAAATATTCGTCTTCCTTTAGGAGACTGCTTTAAATTTTAAATTAATTTAAATATCCATAGGTAGAAAAAAAGTTTATACTTTCATACTAAACCAGCCTATTGACTTACTGTGTTTACATGAATTTTACCTCAATAATAGCGGCAAATATTGACATTCTCCTGACTTACGTGTACCATAGGGCGGGATTTTATTCCAAGCCTATCCATATTCATAATTTCAAAAAGTGTCTCTGTTGTTGCCCAGCACTTTGCCTTAACAGAAACTACTTATATTTCCCTCTTTTGTGAATTTTATAGCACTTCGGATCGTCCCGAAAATCAGCAAAGATTTTATTCCTCGATATTTTTTCTCCCCTGAATTGCATGCAAACCTGCTGCCTCGGGTGCGTGATTCTCCTGTCTACAAGTTGTCACTGCTTAATGAATTCCTTAAAAATATGCTATCACGTCAGGGCTACATACTTTCTGTGACATTGCAGTCACTCAAGTCGAAGCTTCATTGTATTCATTAACTGGCAAATCCTTGTTTCACTGAATGTTATTTCAAAACATTAGGATAATTTAGGAACCGCCATTTTTAGTGAACCCGTTGTCTATCTTCCTCCGTCCCATTTTTTCCTCTCTGGGATGATATCTTCTCAGTTCTTGTCATTTTGCAGTAAATGACGATCTTTCATGTGCTGGAGCGTCAAGTTTTGTTTTCTAATCTAATTTATTTCGACAAATAATTTATGACAATTACATGTTTTACGTCAACTCAATGTAGATTTTAGTGCATATGTTATGTTATTCTCAAAGAACAAGTTTTATTTATTAATTCAAAAACAGTGTTCGAGAGTTGTACTTTACATTAAAGGACTTGACTCATGTTTCAGCAATGCTGCTAATACAAATTTCCTAGTCTAACTGTAGGATCAAAATAATGAAAATGTAATTAATTTCAAACAAAACGAAATTTTTTAGACAAATTAAATGAGCGTAATTCAGAATAAATTTTACTAAAAATATGTAGTGAATGTACATTAAAATATTGACAAAGAAGCCAGGTGTGACAGAGTTACCAGTGTAGTTTGTGACTAGACGGGTAAAATCCTTTTCAAATATATGAAGTTAGAAATGTGAACGATAAAATACTTAGCCAAGACATCAGGTGACTGAACCAAAGACTCGACCTTTTTGAGGACGTCTCGACAAAGACTGACTCACCGAATACTGATGTATTATTTAATATTTGTAAATAAACAAGTACAACATTAAAGTGTATATTATTTCCTCTACAACTATTTCATTTCTTCATAAACTCCACATCCTACTTACTTTTCGTCATTAGAGGTATTTATTTGTACCATTAACAGAGATATGCCTAAACGTCGGTAAACGCAGATCATTTAAGCAAACAAGCGAAGAAACATTTGAGAAAAAGAGTTTCTCAGTCAGTTCTTTGACGAATTCTTGAAGGTAAGTAAATATTTTCAGGTCTTAGAATCAATTTAGATCAGCTGTCTTTTAGATCATCATACTTAAAAACAATTTTAAATTATTGCATCCTGAGTTAATGACACAACTAAGTGATAAGAAACTAAAAAGTTAAGTTGAAACTGTATGACTGTAGAAGTAATAAATTAAGGAAAAACGCTGATATTGCATTTTTGTAAGAGAAATGATTCATTGATAAAAGAGTATATGGGCAAAAAGATAGTTTTGTGTGATAAGCCAAAAGAGCCCCCCCCCCCCCGACGTTAATATAAATAGTATGACGTACATTACCATTTATTTGTACACGCAAATTACAGTATGGATGGACGAGTTGCAATGGTAACAAATGTAAACAAACAGCAGTTGCGGAAAATATGAATACATCCATTCCGTACTCCACAAGCCCCTTGGAGACGGAAAAACTAAGTACATAGGCATAGACAAACCACAGAAAATTTCCCCTTAATGTCGGTAGCCGTCGGACTGAACAGATCGCAGATAAGTATGCTCCAGTCTTCGCGTTCGATGGGAATTCATTAGTAGTTGGGGAAGTGATTACTTAGGAAGAACCTGATGTCAAGTTTAGGAGGGAAATTATGTTAATTTTTATGTTCTAAAAAACAGAGAATGACGTTAAATATTATAATGATTATAATGTATAAATTTAACAGTCGAATAATTAACAGGGAATCAGATTTGGTAAATTTTGTTATAGGTTAGGGATGATCGTTACTAATTATGCTCGTAAGAGAATTTATTTATACGTATATGTTAAGACGTAACGAGTTGAAGAATCCATCGGCGGTGAACAGATGGGGAAGTTTATACGGAACGTTTTAGGCAATGATATTTCGATGAAACTATTCATGAATCAATAATATTACTTCTACCAGATTTCCGATAATATTTATGAAACAGGAACGCTTTAGATAATAGAAATTTAGGTAATTATTAGGCGAGGATAGACGATAGAAAACACCACGGGACTTTCAAAATTTTACTTAAGCCCGGGATCATCCGAGAAGATAACAAGAGCGAAGTTTCCGTAATCAAAAAAGAACTGTATTTATTTCATCAGTTGATAAAGAACTTAAGTATGTAAATGAAACATTTTAATTGAAATTGCATAAGAACCAGTCCTTATGAAAGTTAATATGTACTAAGATAAAATGAGCTTATCGTTTAATAGGTTTCTGAATTTAATAAATGAATAAATGTTGTATTTGTTTATTTGATCAAATGATGGTGAGTTGCAAACAGCCAAAACAATTTTTATTTAGATGAAATTTCCAGAAATCGCCGTTTGCACGTCTGCATACGATAACGTAAGTATCAATCAGTCATGTGTTGATATCCATGTGGCAGAATATGTGAATATTTAAATATCATTAACAGTTGGTTGACAAGACAATAATATTTAAAATGAAAAAGAATCGTTATAATACATTTACGTATGAGCAATAGGACAATAATAGCAAGAAAAGGAATATATTTTCTTTTATGTAAAAAATTAAAGCATAAATACAAATCTTTATTATTATTGTGCACGTTGTGAGAAATATTAAATAAATAGAAATAGTACTAAAGCATCTCAATTGTTATGTCCAACATGGGGCAGATTATGTGAAATATTCATAGAGTTGTGAGTGAACCGTCTCGCTTGAGAAAAAAACAACTAAGTTTGTACCACTTTTATTACATATTGTTATGTTAAACATGAAACTGAAATAAGTGCTGATATAATGAACACCTTAACACCTTGGCGAAGTATGTATTAAGTCATTCATGAGACACATATTTCACCATATTACAACATAATTATCATACTACTGAAGTGCCCTTCTTCTAACGAACACAAAATACTCTGTACAAAACGTGGAAAATAATAGTACGAAGCAATATACAAAATGTAAGAAAATAAACATAATTAATGATAAGAAACCTTTGGTTGCAAATAAATACATTTACAAGTAATTCATTTGAATTTCCTCCGTAACACATGCAAGCCAATTCCTGTCTGCAGGTGACAGGAAAAGGCGAAGATCTGTAACATCTTTCACTTTGCTGATTTGATGCTAATACATGGGTTTATTAAGGTAATCCAGGTATTCCAGCTTCCTTTTAAACCGTATTTGGAACGTTAGGTAAATCTGTGTAATTTGTAGAACATAACAAAGAACCAGCTTTAGTGTACTGCATTTGAACATATTTCTGGAAATGGGACACATTATTCTTAGTATTTTCCAGAATAGAAGCTTCAACACTTCCGTTCAATTCTTTATAATGTCAAGATTCATTACAATAGCATTGAAAGATGGGTTAGTACGACATTCAGTCATGACCTCCTGATACGGTTCAGCAGTGCACACGACATATAAACCCATACAATAGCTTACTGTATAATAATTCGCAGAACAGACCACGATACACTCTCAATACCAAAAGGTATTTGTCGATATGATATCCCATTTTTTACCATTTTTTTAATATGCTGAAATGGTTATTTTTCTTTGCAAAGACATAAAAATAGACTCTTTTGATAATCGTCTTAAACTTTTGAACAAACTTACTTTAACAAATTAGAAATTGTTGCTGTCCTATAAATAGGGCAGTGGGGAAAAAGGATGTCATTAGGCTGTCAGAGCTTGTCAAGTACTCATATCTAAAAGATACGTTTTGCATAACAATTACTTGGAAATCTTAATTTTTACACATTTATAAGAGAGTAAAACGAATTAATTCTATCTATATTGTTGGATGGAAGTAACTTCGTTTACATCTCCGCAAGGTTGCTGGTCGGCCTGGGCTGGAATGTCGTAGGCGAGACTGCTAAAGAGAGCGGAAGGAGTTATGCCGAAAATAAGAAAAACAGATAGGTGGAAAGAGATGGAAAAAATATGTCAGTTTGTCATTTTAAATCCCGCAAGTACGGCACAGTCACAATGAATTTTCTGCTCTTCGAAAAGCATGCACATTAGTCGGGACACACGCTCTGGAGTTGGAAACCACTCAACCGAAATGTGCTCTAAGGAGACATTATCTTAGATGTAAAGAGAAGTAGAGGCTGAGATAAAGAAACTCTACTTTGTTGTTTCGACACTACTGAACCCGCGTCTCACAGCAAGCAAACATTTACGCGTTCTTTCAGTAAACAAAAGCATGCTGCAATGTAAAGCGTCATTTGGGCCTCTGCCGCTGAGCAGGGTTCTTCGGCGGAAGACAAACAGAAGCGGCGGCCCACTGGTGGCCGACGTTTTGTATCTTCCGTTTAAAATGGTGACCTTGTGACGTCTCATAGTGGCGCGCTCTACACTAGCTCCTTCTTGCAGGAACTAAAAGAAGACGTCTTGCAAACTTATTGTGACGGAGCTGTCGGGACAAAACTAGGTGCAGCAGGTGGAAAAGACGTCACGCTTTATGGAGTTACGATTTTTTTGTGAACATGCTACCATTACAAATACTTCATTTCCGCAGAATTATTATTTCGCACGAAGGCGTCAAGTTTGTGTAGTTTGCGATCGTTGCGCACAACCGCACCGGGTTACATTAGTGCTCCTTATTTTTGTATATGGTTTTCTCCTCGCTTCCAATCGGGAGTTAATAGGATCAGGAAGAGTCATATGCGAAATGAAGTGCTTTTGACAAATATTATGGAAGCTAAGTGGCTCAGGAGAGGCTTTATATATAGTTCGCCTAAAATGAACCAAACAAATTGGTCGTAATTTGTGGGAAATACGAAATCCGCTACAATCAGGTATTTGTAGTAATAAATAACATAAAAATTATAAAGTATTTGTAATAGTAATAAACAAAACACGCTGCTATAAAAAAGTTGTTGCAGTATTTTTCACCTGGCTCAGGTATTTTTTGTCCAGTAAATAACGCCTGGCCCCAAAACCTATTCAGAAAGGTTGGAAGCAGTCTGTCTTTTCATTCTTGTAAGAGGAAGGACGAGTACTTCCTAAGATTCTGAGTGTCTCCTCTAGTTTATACTGGAGATACGTTCTATCAGTGCAAGTCTGCACCGACCTGCAACATCCAACCGCCATGCCGGCGGCGAGCCCAAGCGCAAACTTGCACCGCTATTCAGGCAGTGTATCTCAAGGTAGTATGTCCGACCGACCGACCACGTCGAAGTACCCACAAAAAATAGTTTAAATTAAAGCAAAATGTCTATTCAAGACGTTATGAAACAATTTGGCTCTTACCGGTTTAATTTTTTAATTAAATGAGTTTAAATTAGTTCAGGCTCTTATAGGAAAATTTTGGCGGGCATAGGTTTTGTAAGTCATTAAAGAAATTATGTTGTGAAAGTCCTTTTTTCTTTGATTCAATTGGTAGTAATGCTTTTACGAATTAGATGATAGCACATGTAACATACCTCACCGTGAATTTTGAAGAATATCGCCTCCTAAATTATATCAGTAGTATACATGTCTTTTGTGGTTTTTACACGCAACCAATCTTTATAAACGAGGTCTATAAAGAAAAATAATATAGAGATTTGACGAATTGTAATATGACTATAAAAATATACAGAATTTGTCAAAAAATGCATGTCAAATGCAATCCGCAACACTCGATAGCATTTTTAACCTATATCGATGAATGATCCTAAACGAAGCGTTCTAGAACCTAAAAAACTAAACTTTTGAGACCAAAGGCCTCAAAGGTGTGCCTCACGGGTTTACATCTCTGCTCGGTAATAAAGTGAAATAAGAATATTTTGTATTGACAAAGGTGTATAGTATTGTTGTTAATTACAAGGAGACAAAAAAGTAACGGCCCCTTGTTTTGCTTCTGGACATAAATGTAACTTCATTTTCTGTGCACGTCTTCTAGAATTCAGTGGGAAATACAATTATTCAAATTATCGTTTCCATGTTGTCGCGGCAGGAAGTGATAAGAGCCAAAATTTATTGCTTATTTATCTTTGAAAATATATTTTATTACATGGGAGTTTTTTGTTGTTTTTTCTCCCTTTCAAAATTCAAAATTTATTGCTTATTTACCCTTGAAAATAGATTTTTTACATGGGAGTTTTTTTGTTTTTTTTTCTCCCTTTAAAAATTCCAAATTTATTGCTTGTTTATCCTTGAAAATAGATTTTATTACATGGGAGTTTTTTTTCTCCCTATCAAAAATTCAAAATTTAAGTAGTATATGACTTAGTGTAGGGATCACAGAATTTTGAAAATGTGCACACAATTCACTTTTCCCCATAGCACGTCATACGCAGTTTTTAACTGTTTTTGACGTAAAATAAGTAAATAAATAAATAAATAAATAAACGGAGGATAAGAGTTTCTTCAAGAAAAAGATATATTACAGGATTAATATGGATTGGAAAAATATGGAAGAGTGTGGGGTTAAACATGCCAGAGTTCTCGTACAGGTACCCTCGCTTGACAAAAAACTGCTGCGAAATTCATCGCAACCGGAACGAATTATCCAGGTATCCCCCAGCGGGGGGCCATCCCAGCTAGATTAAGCTGTAAGCTCCACACTGGTCTCCCGACATGTCGTAGAGTCGTTCCTGTAAGTATAAGTATGTAAGAAAAGATCGCGCTCGTCTCGTAGGGCATTGATATGGTATTGATTAGAAAGCCCACGAAGAACAATGAAGCCAAACTTCTTCTCCAAAGAGAGACTCAATTTGACCTAGCTTAAGAAGCTAGTGTGTAAAATAGCTATAGTCGGAATTGAAACCCTAGGACTCCCAATCACAGCTGTTGCCTTGATGCATCTCAGCCAGTACGCATTCTTGTATTTGAACTGCACTGACTTATATTTCTACATTGATTTATTTGTTTATTTATTTAATTATTTACGTCAAAAACAGTTAAAAACTGTATGACGTTCTATGGGGAGAATGTGAATACTGTGCACGTTTTCAAAATTCTGTGATCCCTACACTAAGCCATATACTACTTGAATTTTGAATACAGGAAAAAAAACGCTCCGATGTAAAAAATCTATTTCCAAGGATAAATCAGCAATAAATTTTGGGTTCTTATCTACCATGTCCTACGTCCAGAAATAATACTTCCTGCCACGACAACATGGAAACGATCATTTGAATAACTATATTCCCCACTGAATTCTAGAAGACGTGCACAGATAATGAAGTTACATTTATGTCCAGAAGCAAAACAAGGGGCCAACTCAGCATTTGCTCAATGGCTCAGGGAAACTGAACAAAAAACCTGACCGAGATGGGTGTCATTGACCCGGAGGCTGCAGTATAATACTTGTTACAGGTTGTTTACATTTATACACTTCAAATGGTAACTAATACATTAAATATCACTGTTAATGGATATAACTAATGCATTAAATATCACTGTTAATGCATATAACTAATGCATTAAATATCACTGTTAATGCATATAACTAACGCGTTAAATAACACTGTTAATGCATATAACCTATGCATTAAATATCTCTGTTAATGCATATAACTAACGCGTTAAATAACACTGTTAATACATATAACCTATGCATTAAATATCTCTGTTAATGCATACAGGTATAACTAATGCGTTAAGTATCACTGTTAATGCATACAGGTATAACTAATGCGTTAAATATCACTGTTGATGCATATAACTAATGCGTTAAATATCTCTGTTAATGCATATAACTAATGCATTGAATACCACTGTTAATACTACCTCCTCCCCACCCTCCCCCGCAATTTATTTATTTATTTTACGTCAAAAAAAGCAGTTAAAACTGCGTATGACGTGCTATGGGGAAAAGTGAATTGTGTGCACATTTTCAAAATTCTGTGATCCCTACACTAAGTCATATACTACTTAAATTTTGAAAACAGGGGAAAAAAGCAAAAAAAAACTCCCATGTAATAAAATCTATTTTCAAGGATAGATAAGCAATAAATTTTGGCTCTTATCCATGTTGGCCTTCGGAATAATACTTCCTGCCGCGACAACATGGCCACGATAATTTGAATAATTGTATTTCCCACTGAATTCTAGAAGACGTGCACAGAAAATGAAGTTACATTTATGTCCAGAAGCAAAACAAGGGGCCATCTCAGCATTTGCTCAATGGATCAGGGAAACTGGACGAAAAACCTGATCGAGATAGGGGTCATTGACTGGAGGCTGTAGTACAATACTTGTTACAGGTTGTTTATACACATGTATACAGACCAAATAATGCATTATGTATCATTGTTAAAATTAATGTTACTTTTCTTGTGATGCTCAGTATAGTCTCTAATTGTATAGAAACAGTTATGCAGCAGAAACGATTTCACTTGGGATTTAAACTTTTCTATCGAATTTAATCGTTTAATGTCATCTGGCAAAGTGTTGTAAAATAATGTGTATGTATTGTATGTGAATTTTTTGTAATGAGCTGTTGATACTCTCACCTGATGAATATGATTTCTACGTCGAGTGTTATAGTTATAGACATCGGCATTTTCTGAAAATATATTCCCGCCCTTAAGCAAGTCATATTTGACAAAAACCGCTGATTCGTAAATAAACAGACATGGTAATGGTAAAATTCCTAGACTAATGAAGAGAGGCTTACATGAATCACGTGGGTGGGATTTGGTTATTATTCGTAGAATTCGTTTTTGTAATCTAAAAGTCTGGGAGCTATAAGATGTATTTCCCCAGAATATTATGCCATATCTCAGGCGGGAATGAACATTCGCGAAATATACACAACGAGCAGTATGAAGGCTGACTGAATTTGCAAGAATTCTGAACGCGTAGCATAATGAACTTAATTTTGTGTTCAATTCATTTAAATGGACGTTCCATTTAAGGTTTGTCTGAATTGAAAGACCTAAAAATGTTGTTGCCTTAACATCAGTCAATGGTACACCGTTCATTTTCAATGGAGCAATTGTTTCGTCCTCAGAGAGACCTCGCAGGTGCGGTCGCTTGCAGTCGCATCGTAAAGTTCCCGTAAGAAGACGGACGCATCAGATCTGGCAGCGAGCCCCACTTGCGCCCAGGAACAAGGAAACCATTACGCGCTTATTTCGCGGCTGCGCTGCCTCGATGCATCTTTCCGGCTGCTGGCTGCCGCCGGCCGCTTCCGAACGGGCTACCACACCATCGCACGCGACTCCGCATTCCTCCCGAAAGAATAAATGGCAGAAACGGTAATTGGACAGGACTCGATGGCTCTCAAATATGTGTATATACCTTTGACGCCGGTGAATAAACTGAGCAGTAAAAAACTTAGTTATACAGGGGAGCAAAAAAAGACTTGAAACTAATGCTATAAATCAGGGATTAATGATATTCAAACAAAACCTACACACAAATAGTTTCATTTGAATATCACCTTTGTTTGAATATCATCAAACTCTGATTTAATTCAGTTACAAGTTGTTTTTTCCTCTCCTGTAAAATTAAGTGTTTATGACTTATCAGCTTATTCACCGTGATCAAAAATATAAACCTTCAATATCAAACAAAAGTTTAATAATTTTAACAGTACATGAAAGCTTGAATTTTCGTTCTTCGTTAAGATTTTACATTTCATAAAACTTCACAATACTTACAATACAATTTTTATTTACCCCAAAGCACACAACTAACAATAACAAATTACACTATGTAACTAATGTGTTTTCCTAAATTGCACACTTGGAAGTAAGGATACGTTTAAAAATGACTTCTTGAAAAAACAGGTTTCTGTTAATTGCATATTTGTCCACATCTTTCGAGTGACTTTCATCCTTTCAAATACTACATACTGCTTCTAAAAATGTTTATGATCAAGGTAGAATCATTTCCTTATTTTTCCCATACTGTAATTTCTGCGCAGATCCAAACAAGTAACGCAGTATTCAAACAAGTGTATAGAAAATACATGTATGCATAGTGCTCTTGCACATTCTTTGAAAAATACTGAAAGAAATGTGTAATTGCAAATTCAATAAAAGGCAATATATACTCACCGACCTCCACAAAAAAAAATTCCGGCCGCGGAGTCTTCGCTACCTGCCGGCAGCGTTCCCGCAACCATGCCCCAAAGCAGGGATGCTTTTCCTCACTAACTCGCTTTTTAATTTTCCTCGGCTGAACGTAATAATAATAATAATAATAATAATAATAATAATAATAATAATAATAATAATAATAATAATAATAATAATAAAATACACGATACTGACAAGTTTTCATTGTATGTTTGGAGTATCTCAGTATGGAATGATGTTGGGGCACCCTATCGTTTAAAGACATCAATAAGATCAATCTCATAAGTTAAATGCTTTTACTCGTTTTTACGATGTTTCGTGAAATATGTGTCCACCTCTTTAAGTTTTTAAATCTATATTAACAAATATTACAATAAATAATTGGATACCATGAACAAACACTAATTAATATAACGAAAAAGTAGTCAATGTTAATATACATAACATTTGGGTTACCAGAGAAAGCTGAATAAGCAAGAACCCACAAAAGGTGGATTCTGAATAGTCAAGTGCTAGAACAAGTTATTTACTTCATATCTAAACAATATTTATCTCCTTTTTCGGGATCAGGGATCCACAATGATAGGTGTATGCCGGACAATTTCCGTTTTTGCCGCAGCATTACAATAACTTCCTCTACACTTCGTATGCAGTGAGCAAGAAAATAAAAACACTCACTTTGAATTGAAGTGTGGGAGATGAGGCAATTGGATACAATGTTATACCTGTCCCTTTACTTTGAGATTCTAGTCACGTTCATTCCTTAGTCCTTTCGACTTACGTGGCGACAATTCGTGGAGAAATAAATTCTACATTTTAACAGAAAATGCCCATACAATGTATTATTTTCGCATTACCTACAATATCTTGGACATTAGAACTCGCCTATATTAATGAAATTCGTAAAATTCTTAACGTAGTTACTTTTTAAATTGTTCCATTTCCTCAAAATTATTTTCGTATCAAAATTCTACGCTTTGCAAAATTTATCTGAAAAGTTTTGATATGCAATAAATGCTTTCGTTTCTTTTGTACAATTAACAATGTAACATAGCGCAGAAATGGTACGGGAATTTAAAAAGCAATAAAAATTTCACGGAAATGTTAAAAGATAAAGCAACTGGCAACATAACCAAAGGCTTGGACAGATATCTCGCAATTTAAATTAGGAAGTACTAAGTATTTTTTTTTAATCATATAAACCATAAAAAAGGCTCTTTGATGACTTCTGAGATGAGAGGAAACCAAGATCTTTGTCGTCACCAAACAACCGAACGACAGGAATTCCTGCTTAGGATATCATTCAACGAAACGATATATGGCAACACTGTGACGTACATTCTCTAACCACGACGACGATTCAGGCTAGCGAAGATCACGATGCATTAAATTATGTTAAAATACACATCATATTATATTAATCTTGTATACTTGAAATGAAAGAAAGACCCTCATTCGCAGACGAACACGGAAACTGCAGAGCGCCTTTACGCTGGCCCGCCTTCGCCAATCTTTCCGGAACGTTGGCAGCCAAACCGGTTGGCACTACTGTCCATTGCAATATACCTGCATCGAAGATTCCATCGGGCAACAAGAGAACTATTCCACTTGCAAAATATAAATTTGGAAGGTTTGAAGCAACAAATTCTAAATCTCTGTAAGTTTCGTAAGCCCGAGGAATATCCAAGTTTTTGGTGAATTCAGACACTTCTGAGTTTCCTTTTATATTTTTTCAAAAACTTCTCAAGTTTCTCGAATTTTCCCTGAATCTAGCAAACTATTGTCAATGTTTCATAGATAAAACTTAAAAATCTCGTTGTATTGACTAAACTTTCTGTTCCGCTATGTTTTCTAGCCCCAATGTATTGTGTTTACAAAAATGAGTACATATTACTGATATCAAAAATAAATTAAGTAAATTTATCACGGATCGCAAACTTATAATTAATTTCAGCGACCGAGTTTAAAAAAAGCATTGCTGTTGATTGGTGTGGGACAGTCATTGAAACTAATTATGTTTAAATTATTTTTCATTATTTAATAAATAATTAATGAACACATTTTACTATGTGCTGACAATCTGCTGTTCCCTAGTATTAGGGTTTATGATGATGTACTATAACGTATGTATTCCAAATTCTGTTTCTAAACGATCAATATTAGAAATATAGACATTTTTCCTTTTCTTCATGAGCATAGACACTGCCTCCAATCCTAACAAGACTCCCATCACCTCCTCGGGCGATCAGTATTTCTTCCTCTTTGCCGGTCATTCTGAAAAATTCTCTTCGGCAGCCGTTTGCGTCTTTTCAACATGTTAGGGCCACGAATTTGGATGGTCATTAACATTCTGTTAAAGACTATTAAAGACTGCTTACACCGAAGTCTGCACAGATTTTTCCTTTTCCTTCTTGTAAGCCTATACCTACTGACCTCAGAAATACCATTCCATCAGTATCAAAATTTCAAATTTCATGATTGATTAATTGTAATTCCAGGTGCGTCAACTATTACGGTCATTAGTCCCGTAAGTTCAGTGCGAGTTTTTTGCTCGGGAGCTGGTGGTGTTCTTCCTCCGCTGTTTCGCGAGATTCGGCGCCGACCTACCGTCGGCTAGCGGGGCTTCTCCAATTCAGGTATCCCCCACCAGCGAGGCACCGCCCGAGCCAGGACAAGCTCTAAGCTCCCAACTGGTCTCCCGGCATGTGTGGTAGTGTAGTGCATGTTAGTGAAAGTGTGTGTAAAGGGTGAGGATAGGAGAAGGATAAGGTAGGAAAGATCACGCGCGGTCCGTGGTCTGTTTGTCAGGATACTGCTCCGGTATTCTCCTGGTGTTGATCGGAGAAACCACGGAAAACTACTGATCTGAGCAGCCGTTCTCTAGAATTCTCTTCCAGACAGTGACTGAATTTGACATACGTGACAAGCTGGTGACGAAAATCCAACCGCCGCCGTCGGGACTCGAACGTAGGACCTCCCGGTCAGAGGGACTGCAGTGACATCAGTTGATGCACTGAGACACCTCTCCCAGTCAGATATCATGATATTGATATTTTATTTTTCATTTTATTGATGCTATAGATGGTAAAATGTCGTATCGCATCGGGAATCGCATCATCCCTTTGGACGTGCTGCTATGTGGCGGCGGCGTTCTGTTCGCTTCCCAACTGTCGAGGCTGCAGGGGTTTCAATGGCTGGGGCGTGATGTGGCGGGCAGTGGCGGGGAGGGGGGAAGGGAGTTGGCGCCTCGGGTTGGCGCCGCTGCCAAGCGACGCGTTGGCGACGCCCAAATTCCTCGCACCACCTCACCAGCGCCATCTCAACGACCCAACCCCTGCCGCCGTGCGTTCGATTTGCAGGCCAGACGTATCCGGAATTCTCTAAAACAGACATCGCCAAACAGTGGATCACGAGCTACTAAGTAGCTCGCGGAGAAATTTTTGGTATATCCCAGTGTCACGCTCAGGTCGTTTTATCCATAGTAGCTCTACTAAGAATAGACAAACAACCCACGAAAAGCTGCTTGCAAGCTCCTGTCACTGTCAATGCCATAGATAATTGTGTTTCTTCAGGTATGACCGTTGTTTTGCGGGTGTACATCAAACATTTGATAATGAGGATAGTTTGATGTAAGTTCATGATTTGGCGTGGTTCCTTTTGGTAAGGTTTAAAATTAGATAATGAGATTTAAAAACGGTACATTTGCTTCGTAATTTTGGCGACCACTACTCTAGAGTCTGCACTTGCAAATCCTTAAAATTTTCAAATAATCCGGAAGTTTGGTGGTACTAGTTAGACAAGCCTACACTGTCCTCAGAAGAATACATTTACTTAAAGGAATGATTTCAGAAGTGCACAATTATTTGATATCATTTGTACCTTGTAGGTCATTGCATTCTTTCCATCAAACATCAGATTCATTCAAACCGTTCCGGAACCTATTTCTTGTGATTCATCAATATTCTTTCTTTAAATATCATCTCCGACATTCATACCAGGTGAAATTATTTTTTGTTTACTCTTCTGGCATGATACTTAAAATATTACGGTACAATGTTTACGTGACGTCAGTAACTTCAATTTTGTGCATTGAAGCACATCTGCTTGAACCTGCAATACACTACTTGCAACACGCACAGGAGTTCAACTCACTGACTATCACCTCCTGCACGTATTTTCATGTGATTATGTTTTAATTGTGTTTTCATGTTCTTAATAAAAATAAATTATAAACATTTTACAGATTCGAGACTCGTCCATTTACTTTAAATATTTAGGCTCGTTCCTTTTTACGTATAAAATGTTAAAATATTTGTTTTATTTTTTGACATTATAAAATTGCATTAAATAATTGTTCCTCTCATAAGCCGTGAGTATAACGATTGACAAATTCCGGAACGAGAGTATAGTAATTCACATCATTGAAATAATAAAAAACAACACGTGTTATTCTAGAGTTCTTTCAGAATATTCTAGAGTAGTAGGAAAATCACGGGATCGGTCAATAAATGTATTATACTAGTTTGCCAACGTTTCGGAATATTTTATTCCATCATCAGGGCTTACTAATAGATATAATGGTCAACCATAATGTATCTCCACATCACAACTCCAAATACAGAGTTGCTGAAGCACCCACGTCCATAGCAGGTCCGACCATGGCCACGGCCCGAAAGAAAGTGTTTCTTTCGGGCCGTGGCCATGGTCGACCTGCTATGGACGTGGGTGCTTCAGCAACTCTGTATTGGAGTTGTGATGTGGAGATACATTATGGTTGACCATTATATCTATTAGTAAGCCCTGATGATGGAATAAAATATTCCGAAACGTTGGCAAACTAGTATAATACATTTATTGACCGATCCCGTGATTTTCCTACTACTTATTAACGGTCGTGATTTCTACAATGGTCAATATTCTAGAGGTCTAAGGATTGTATCAATCGATGACTTGACGAGAAGAATCGAATGCCCAGAAGAATGGATTGACTGCCGTGAGGAGCATAACATGATGTTCTCTGAATTTATCAGTATGGCTTTGAGCATCAACAGTTGATTCGCATGATGAGTTAACATTAGATCAATAAAGTTCGTCATTTTCTTGACAATGGTGGCAGTCAACCATTAAATCACTTTTGTAGATGCCGTATGTCATCCTAAATGCGTTTGAGTGGACCAGAAAACAAAACAAGAACACGTTTATAGAGAAATTTCTTGCAGCTTTCTGGATCGATCATCTCAGGAGAACAAGAGATGTTGAACAGCTCATTTGTCACGAATGGTAGATGAGAAGTGGTCTAACCGTGAGTGACAGACAGAAGGACGACCGACCGAATGTTAGTTACCCGATTACTGGAGGCAATTAATAGATATTTATGTCACGAGTCCTCTAAACGAGTCTTTAAGGACGCAGCCGGAAGGTTAACTGCGAGGCGGAGCGATAGCGAAGCCGAGTAGTTAACCTTCCGGCTAAGTCCTTAATGACTAATAGAGGACGAGTTAAATACAATGATTTTTGTTATTTTTTGTTATTTTAGTTTATCGCTTATTAAAAATAAACTTATTAAAAATAAACTTTCGCGAGTTCAGAATTGTCATTACTCTTGATTTTCTGTAGCAAGGGTTGGTGGTACCGGATGCTTTGTTTGTGATCAGACAGTTGAATGTTTTTTCTACTAATGCAAGCAGATTTAGAAAAATGTCTGAGAAGTGTTCATAGCAACGGCCGCTAAAATGATCGAGAGTCCATTAAAAATATTTTAGCGGCCGTTGCTATGGACGCGCTCTTAAAGCAGTATTTAGATGGTTGGTTGCTAAGGGGCTAAGTGCGTGTTCACTAACGTAAATAACAAAAACGAACTAATTTGTGAAATAAATGTAAATCAGGGAAATTTTCATCGTTACTGCTCTACCACATAAAAAATCGACATATCCGGGATCGCCAAATCTAAATCTAGTATAGAAATTGTGATGGTCATTGGGATCTGCGAAAAAGTTTCCGCCACTCCATCGGAGCACATTCGCTTATTCCTTCCCTTCTTCGTTGTGGTGTTGTGTGCTGAACCACTTGCGACCAACGCTAGCTTAACCTTCTGGAAATAGCAGTGAATACACCAAAATGTTAACGACATCTGGCCCGCGAAATAATATTAGTAATCATCACTGAATTACAACGTCGATATCATTGAGTAAAACGAAACAGTTGGCGTAGAAAAAAGCAGAACATGGAGTTATTTCATTTGGCATTCATTCCGTAAAGAATTTTTGAAAGTAAAACGGGCTGAGTTCTGCTCTCAGCTGTCGCTGTCTGTGCAGAGACACTGATTGGGAGGTCCTAGATTTGAGTCCCGGCGGTGTACGATTTTTGTCACTGGCTACGTAGCTAGGTCGAATTCAGCCGTTGTCTTGTGGCGAATTTTAGTGCCCGATTCCTCTGGTCGATAGAGTTAAGTGGTTTCTCCGAATAATATTAGGCGAATGCTGCAGTAGAACATAAACAAACTGGCCATGGACTGCACGCGATCTTTCCTTCCTCTTCCTTTTTCTATCCACTCCCCTTGCTCACACACAAACTGACAAGCATTATTATACCACACATCCGGAGATAACATTCAGGAGATCACAGCTCAACATGGTTGGGGTGGTGCTCCGATGAAGTAAGATATCATGAGGGGGAAATCCCGACAAGCAGACGAGTAGGTTGGTTTAAAATATCTCCATCCAGGGGAAGAAGCAGCGCGATCTCCAGGCACAAGAACATTCATACTAATGGGTCTATTGGTCATAACAGTTAACGTGGACAGAAAAATCAATTAACTAAGCAATCATTGAACGGAAATGACTAGAAGCTCTCACCCTCCACAGTATGTGCGTAAAACATGCCGTATGTCCCATTACCCGATTCATGCATTTTTCGTAAGAAGAAGCGTGCTTTGCACTTCACTCAACTCCCCTCTTCCCTCCCCACCTTCACTGTGGTGACGTACCATCTTGACTGAGTGGTAACGCACCGCTAGAAGCGACGCGTTGGCTGAACCCAATTTACCGAAAAAACCTTAAGGACGCTAAATTGTAACTAAGGAATAGTCGAATAATTCACCAACAAACATAGGTATAGAAAAACGATGACAAACCAACAGTTCATTTTCAGACACACTTCTGCATCTTGCTTCGGAATAGTTTCTTTACCACAGCGCCATGCTGCAAAAAACATGCGAGTTTCTTCAGATCTAACATCGTTTTCTGTTCCGAAAACCATAGTTTGTAAAATACACATTACAGTTTACATTGCAGTTTTTACTGTCTAGCCTTACAACGTAAGGAGAGAATGTATTGTAATCGTGCGCCGGAAATAGGAGATTCCTCGACAGAAACATTCTTATTACCATGGTAACGCAAAAGTGACTAAATTTTGTTTTTAAACTCAATACTTCGGTTGAAAAAGTCATCTATAAATAAGGTCTTGTAAAATTTTCTAAAAATACAAGCTGCTTATTATAATTATTGCCTGATATGTAGGCAATTTTTAATGAATTATTTTTCTACAAAAGGCTTGAATTGTTTTTCATTTAAATTTTCTCCTCATTTGTGTCAATGGACAGTAACAAATTGTTTTTGGTTCCATGTTCAGTGAACTCTGTTTTCGATCATGCAAAAAATTAACATTGTAAAAGTACATTGAAGATAAAGATTTTGATCTTACGTAAAATCTGTTATAAAAGTTCAGATTTCAAAAAAATCTCCTGTAGAATTTTTTGAAGAAAACAATAATTTTCGTTGAAAATAATTTTTGAATAATTGCTGCTTGAAACTAATGCAATTTATAGAACCATTTTCTCAAACACGACTGCAAATTTTTTGTTTAAATTTTTTCTATGAATAGAGCAAAGGACGTTTAAAATGGGGAAGTTCTCCTTTTCATTAAACTCACCGAAATCTTGAAAATTGATGGAGTTAGAAATAGTATGAGAAATTACATGATGTAGCGTAACTATTTTTGTTTACTTTCTCGCTATCACTTACGAAGAAAGATATGTAATTCTGCGCGAAAAAACGGCGAATTTTTGGCAGAAAAACTGTTGATATAAGATAACAAAAAAATGGATAAATCCATTGCTAAATTGAGAAAAAATCTTGAAGACATTGTTGCCAGAATCCATGTTTTGTAGGTCCTTGATGCCGAAAAATTGAATGACGACAAATCGTCTATCCGTCTGGCTGTAAAGAACGCTTGTGGCCAAACCGTTCAGCCGATTTTGTCCAAATTGATATTACCCAATCGATTTGGCTAATATTGCAACCCCTTGAATTTGATATTTTAATTTTTGGGGAGTACTTTACATGAAGTCTTAGAGATATTTTCAAAATTTTCAAAAATTGGCCCCAGTGTTTTTTATTAAATTTTGTTTTTGGGTAGTGTTAAGAACGTTTATGAGGCTGTTTAATAACTCCCAAAACGCGATAGAATTTTAATTTTACAGGGGTTAGTTTTCCCAAACAGAACAATATGAATATCGTATCTTGAGACTTCGAAAGTATAACCACAGATTTTAGTTCTTTATTTATTGCCTTGAACTGTCACAACCGCACAGCTTAAACGCCTAACATTGTTCCCGTATAGTAGCTTTGTATGAAAATGCGGCAAGTTCTCATCCACAACATTTGCGTCAAACGTTTCCATTAGCCGCTTCGCGCCCTTGTCAGGGAGCAGCTCGCCAGACGGCGTGCGTCGCGCGCCCTGCTCCTCGCGCGTTGCGGCGTGCGCTGCGCTACTTGCAACGCGCCTTTCAGGTAGTTCCGGCGCGCGTCCACGCCAGCGTGACCCCGCCCCCCACCGCCCCGCTCCGCCCCACCCCCGGCAGGAAAAGCATGCTCCAGGGCGCGCGCATCCGCCTGCACGCGGCGCCCTACTCAGCCCGAGGCGAGGGACTCCCTGCTCAAGCAGCGTGCGCCGCCTTCTCCTTCTTCTTCTTTCTCTCTTTCGCCTTCTGTTGTTTCGTTCTCCTCTTCATTTTGTCATTTTCTTTCGGGTTGTATCTTTGTTGCATTCTGCTCAACATTCTTTTTTCGCTCAGCATTACCGTACTTTCTCTCTACTGCGTAAGCAGTAGCGAGAAAGTATTGTAATGCTGAGCGAAGAAAACGGGGAATTTTTCAACAAAACACTCTTATTTCCGGGTCCTGGTAACCACAATATGAATAAATCTTGTCCTAATAAATAGTAAAAATAGTGCTATAATGAGAAAATAAGGAAACTGAAATCGAAAGTTGGAAAAGCTTACGGAAAGCGCGGGAGAAGTACAGAAAATAGCCACAAAATCAAGATTATTTCTGGGAAATGATAAATAAAGTAATATAATAATCGTAGACTAATTAGACGTAGACTAAACGTTCATTCGATTGGGAAAGTATAAGCTAGAAGCGAGTAATATTTAAATGCCGAATCTACAAATTTTTAATAGTATTCGTTCATTTACTATTATTTTCATATTATTTTAACTGTTTTAAAAACAAACGTATGAAATTGAACAGTTTCTGAAGGCGACTTAACAGCAAACAAACATTTTAGCGAACTTTATACTTTATAGCCCTCCAGGCCCCGTATATCTGTTTCATTACAATTTGAAGACATAATTACAAAGATACTAATGGTGGATTTGTTTGGTTGTAAATCTTCATTTAAAAGAAAATAAAATATTTAAGAATGAACTTACAATACATTTGGAGACACGCGAAATATAAATTTATGTAAACCTAACAGAAGCAATAATTGATGTGTTGCATAAAGAACTCCTGATAAGAACTTTCATAAAACCACAATAATGAAAACGAAAAAACCGTTCCATTTATGGCAAGAGAAGAGTTTTTTAGATAGAATTCATAAAAAAATGCGTGCCCATTGAGACCAGCACCCATTGCCGCCAGCGTGAATTGTTGATATGGAGCGCCAATTGACTGAGGTGTGTTGATATGGACAGAAATACGGTACGATAATATTACGTAGCCGTTACTAAGGACGAGCAAGGTTGTGCTTTTTTAGCACTATTAGTTTCTTAATGAAATCTGTTCTTCATAGGGGGATCTTTATATAAAGTCAGGTTCATTTTTTAAAAACTGAGTAGTTTTTACTAATTTTGAATGGAATATAGCGCAATTAAAAATATTTTCTAAAAATCCAAGTTTTTGGATTTTTGTATTTGCGTATTTTCAAAAATTGTACAAAAATAATATTACAAAATCATCGAAATTACAAATTCGAAATTCCATCACTTCATTTGCTAGTGTCTTTCACGAGGTACCATATCGCAACATCACAACGGCAACACCGCGACACGGCAGTTTCAATCTTTCGAAAAGTCTATTCTCATTGTTGGGCGATGTTTGAAACGGAGTTTTTTGTATCTCCGAAATTTATGTTAATGTATTAGTGTTACAAGAATTAGTTTTTGCATTACAGCTCCACGATTTGTAATGAGTTTTACAACCGATACTGAGATGTGTTAGTATGAACAGAAGTTGCGATAATGTAATATTAGATAACCGTTGCTAGTGGGAGAAAGTATGAGCAGTTATAAACTATTTAATTTATTGATGTATTGTTGTGACTTCCTCTAGTGAAAAAAATTTAAGACGAGACAGAAATTCAAATTAACATGAAAAAAATGCCTGTGTTTGCACACCGATGGTATAATATATTAAATTTTTTTAAAAAAATTTGTTGCGTCTACTTGGACGCAACGCGTCTCCAAGCCCTTTGGGGGCGTTGAGCGCTTTGCGCTTCTCGGAGTAATCCTCCCATTACTAACAGCGTTTTTTTTTTTTTTTTATTTTATTTTTTTTTTTTTTTTGAGTAATCCTCCGTTAATATTGTCTGTCGCGTCTCGTCGCAGTCGGTTGTCAAGAGGACCGCCAGGTAGCATCTCCGCGTACGCGCCTCGGGTATTTCAAATAAAATGTTAACATATTCGCGAAATTTGCTCACGTCCCTTCTACAAGCTGCAGTTCTCACAGTTTGAGAACTCCTGCTACATAATTATGACCATCTGACTGCTTTGTAGTTCTCTCTCATACAATTTTACTGTTTTTGTCGCTAAATAATAAACAAATAAATAAAAAAGTAATAAATAACTATCACAGTAGTAGATATCTCCGTTATGTAGGTCGCGAGAAATCTTCTTTCCAGAAAAATTCAATCTCAATCGCAAGGAAGGAGGAAAATGTTAATTTAGCAGCGTGGCTCGTCGCTTCCTGCCCGGCCCATGTCGCGGTTGCGTTTTCGGCGCGTGCGTGTGCTTGTGCGTGCATACGTGCGGCTGCAGCGTCACCACGCGTGCTACAGGAACACGCGCTTCGAGCAACGCGTGCGGTTCCACCAGCCACACGTTCACGCTGGTGAGAGTTCTCGACAATCTGCTACAGCTCATGAAGGTTTGGCCGGGAAGTAATAAGAGACAGTTCATCTTGAAAACGAAAAAAAAAAACTTAATTTAAAAGTCGAACTCAGTTTCCTCGTACCCAAACCAGCGCCTTTCATTTTATGGCGTTTATGTATTTATTTTTATTTTCCTAGGGCTTATATCCAGCGGGCAGCCGGCTACCTTTGTGTCCCGATGAGGCGCGTATTCGACCATACACTTAATTCGACATACACTAGACACACCTGCTAACTTCTTCCTCAGATTTGGGGTCAGCCGAACGCGAGACCCAACACATACATGAGAGATACGGACAAACAACCATCCAACCCAAGGCAGAACACAAACCCGCGACCCTTCGGACCGACGTGGTCAGTGGATACACGGTCTTAGCCCTCTCTGCCATCCAGGACTGCTTATTGGGTTTATGCGTGTGGATACCTTTGTATTGTATTTCTTGAAAATTAACTTTTTACGTGTTTGTTTTTATACTAAACGTTTTAAAGGTTTGTGGAAGTAAGTTTTGTTCTTTCCACTTTGTCAAGTGACTCCGATCAATTTCCCTCTTGCATCAAATCTGCTTACTTGAAGTTTTGTTGACTTTAATCGTATTTCGTCACAAGTACATCCAAAAAATCTCCATCGTTAATGCGCAGGAATGTCAAAAAGTGCACAATAATGAAAATCAAAAATGTGTACGATAAGAGCGCAAGGCCACAAGTCTTGATATTTTGACTCGTTGATGCACTAAGCGGCGGCAAAAAGTTTACTCAGATGTCTTTTCCAGATGTCTCGGAGGCCCGGCGTGCTTGAATAGTACTAAGAAATGAAGGAATGCAGAAGTCGGTGAGTTTTCACTAATTTGTTGATAAACTCTATTTAAAAAGCATTTACACTTGCCAAAAATCGTCTCCCATACTATTTCAGTAGTATACATACCTTTCGCGGCTTTCACACGCAACGAATCTACACAAATGAGGTCTCTAAAGAAAAATAATTTCACGGAAACGTGACAAATTACACTTTGTCTTTAAAAATATGAAGGATTTGGTTAAAAAATGCATAGAAATATTAATGCAAATGAAACCCGCACCACTCGTCAGATTTTTAATCTATATTCTTCAATAACTAATAAAAGAAGCGTTTTAGGGGCTTAAAAACTAAAATTTTGCAGCCAAAGGTCTCTAAGAATCGTATTCTACACGATTAGGTCTTCTTGAACATTCTATTACATTTTTGCTGGTTCGACGCTTGTCGCTTCTACTCCATCTGTTCAGAGCCTGTATAATCTGCACCTATATGTGAAATTAAACTAATTACTTGATTTTCTACGCAATTGAATTACGCGGATGTACCTCCCATCTTGGAAATAACGATAAAAAGAATAGTTTGTATTGACAAGAATGTATTGTATTGTTATCAATTACAAGAACACAAGTAAATAGAACAAATGATGAAGTAGAAGAGGATCTTGAAGAAAAGGATATATTACAGCTTTAATATGGAAATGTAAAAACAGGGAAGATAGTGGGGTTTAACATGTGACAGTTCCCGCACGAGTACGCTGGTTAATATTTAATTTAATAGAGTTCATTACAACCGTGAGTTTTTCACTGCAAATTCTCGTATTGTCCAGCCTCACGTATCTGAATATAATTTTCATTGCAGCAGTATAAAGCAATCACAACTCTGGCTGAGGAGAAGATTGCAAGCAATATCATTCCATTATTTTTGCACATAAAAACAATGGTTTCATATTTTATTTAATTTTTTTCACAAGAAAAGTTTCCATCGCAGGTATCGAGTGGTTACAAATTGAAGAAACTCCAGCTCATCGGGCTCGAGGCAAAGCATTTTGAAAAACATTCTTTAAAATTTGCGGGTACAAGAGACATTTTCAAAATTTTCTCATAAATTGCTCGAAATTTTTTCTTAAAATTTCTTGTAGAATAGAGAAAAATACGCTTATAAAGGTGACATAGGTCCCATTTATACTGTTAACTCTAAATTTTCAATAATTGGAAAAGTTTGAAAATTTTCGGCATTTTCCTACAACTACAAAATTGAAGATAGAGATTCTTCCTTGAAATGAAATTTGATGTGCATAATTAGTTCTTTCATTAAGATTATGTGCGTTTTTTGAAACACTATATTCGCAATATTGCATGAAATTTGAGCATTTTAAAAAAATAACAAAAACATGATTTTCTCAAAATCTATACCAATTTTGTTCTTTAAACTTGTGTTTGGAATAATGCTTAATGTACTCTTTTAGATGACATAAACGCTAGTTTGCTTTATTCTTGTGTTTTTACAAAAATTACAAAAAATTGTTTTTTTACTAGCCTTTCACGTCATTAATATTTACATTAGCGGCGACTAGTTCAAATTTTTACATAATGAGTACATGTGCACATGTGTACAGGACACAATAATGTCATAAAATTTCTCGTAAACTTTCAAGTTTTCGTGCTCAAAATTATCCAGTCTCAGAAACGCTCAAACACCATTTTCTCAAAAATAACTCCAAATTTTTTCTTCAAACTTTTCCGAGGGATAGTGCTAATTACATAAGTGACATTTTTTTAAATATCTCTCATGTATAAAAACGCACATCTCCAGCAATTTACATACGAGATTGAATTTGTGAGTAAAAGGGCTGCAAATAACTTACAAATAACAATAGTGTTGCAAATAACAATAATGTTTTTCGAAAACTTAATAGTTTTCTGTAAAAAAAAGCTTCAAATTTCGCATTTACAGTAAGAGTTAAACGCCATTTTCTTAAAAGCGGTTCCAAATGTTTCAACGAAAATTTCCATGTAGGACGAGGTTTTACTCTTCTATTAAATTCTTAAAGTAATTTTTTGTTTTCGTCATTAATAAATCGAAAAGTTGAGCAAATATGAAAAATTGATATTTGGGCGGCGATAGATGGCAGCTGAGACGAGGATGGGGCATGACCGAGAAACTAGACCTGACCAAAAAAATTAGGAAACTAACTAGTACGAGAGTCTGTAACACTGCTAGTTTCTTTTCATTTCACACATATAATGTTATTCACAGGATTAGAATAAATACAGTGACATTTAAAACATTAAACTGTCTGAAAATGCAAACACAATAAAATATGCAAATGAGAAGCATTTCCATTACCCCGCTTGGTAGCAGAAGGGTCGACATTTAGCGTTAATAATGTATAGAAGCGCTTTATCAAGCAAAATTTAAATTTTAATACGCGAATTTTGTTTCATCGATAAGTCAACAGAAAAACTATTACTGAAACTATCGGAATGAAATTAGATTACAAAAATTAGATATATTGGAATGTTAATGAAGAAAGATCAAAATGAATGAGCTAAAGAGGGAGTCTTATATATCCCTACGTAGAAAGTAAAGATCTAGAAATAAAGAACACTGTCAAATAAATTAGGTTCTGGGTTATTTTCCTCATTAGCATTCCCGAGACTCCATTGAGATTTCCAAGGAACCACACGTCCATATTTTACACCCACTTTTACCCACTTATCATGCAAATGGCTTGTGCAAACTAATTGTTTTTATGCACACACAAGAACAGTTTTCATTTCATGGTTGGTGAGAAGAGTAGTTAGCCAACCACACATATATTTTCGTACGCAGACCTTCACAAAAAAGAAACTGCTGACAGCAAGCTGTCTGAGAACTTCCAACTGAAAGTAGAACGTTCGGTCATAAATAAAGCTTTTTCACTTCATGATGGTTGGGAAAATTGGCACGATTTTGTTTTTATGTTATAAATGTTTCGACGTTCCTTGTAACCTACATTGCTTCCGTCACGAACAGTTTTGTCACATATTTGATGGGTTTAACGTGGGAAGGAATTAAATGAGGAGAAAAACTCCCACACTTGCACCTTAAATGTGGACATGCACGACATCACAGTTAACGAGGGATGTCCGTCATCAGCAAGACGCGACTGTACTACATCCAGTCTCTGTGCTCTTATTAGAGGATGTAGAATTTTTATGTTGAGTTTTATTTGTTAGTAAATATTTAACCAGTTCTTCATATTTTTATTTACTTTATATAAGTTCTAACTTACTTAGCTTAATTTATAAGTTTTACTAGTGTTTTAGCAAACTCTTATGAAACGCATATTCACAAACAAATCCGTAAACGTCCTTAGCAACTTAGCAACTAAGCGCGCATCCTTAGTCAAAAAGCGGTCTGAGTGGAACTTCTGTAAGACATATATATATATATATATATATATATATATATATATATATATATATATATATATATATATATGGGCGGTGCGGTGCGGTGCGGTGCGGTGCGGTGCGGTGCGGTGCGGTGCGGTGCGGTGCGGTGCGGTGCGGTGCGGTGCGGTGCGGTGCGGTGCGGTGCGGTGCGGTGCGGTGCGGTGCGGTGCGGTGCGGTGCGGTGCGGTGCGGTGCGGTGCGGCGCGGTGCGGTGCGGTGCGGTGCGGTGCGGTGCGGTGCGGTGCGGTGCGGTGCGGTGCGGTGCGGTGCGGTGCGGTGCGGTGCGGTGCGGTGCGGTGCGGTGCGGTGCGGTGCGGTGCGGTGCGGTGCGGTGCGGTGCGGTGCGGTGCGGTGCGGGGCGGTGCGGTGCGGTGCGGTGCGGTGCGGTGCGGTGCGGTGCGGTGCGGTGCGGTGCGGTGCGGTGCGGTGCGGTGCGGTGCGGTGCGGTGCGGTGCGGTGCGGTGCGGTGCGGTGCGGTGCGGTGCGGTGCGTGCGGTGCGGTGCGGTGCGTGCGGTGCGGTGCGGTGCGGTGCGGTGTGCGGTGCGGTGCGGTGCGGCGCGGTGCGGTGCGGTGCGCGGTGTGCGGTGCGGTGCGGTGCGGCGCGGTGCGGTGCGGCGCGGTGCGGTGCGGTGCGGTGCGGTGCGGTGCGTGGTGCGGTGCGGTGCGGTGCACGGTGCGGTGCGGTGCGGTGCGGTGCGGTGCGGTGCGGTGCGGTGCGGTGCGGCGCGGTGCGGTGCGGTGCGGTGCGGTGCGGTGCGGTGCGGTGCGGTGCGGTGCGGTGCGGTGCGGTGCGGTGCGGTGCGGTGCGGTGCGGTGCGGTGCGTCTAAACCAAATAGTTAGGCTACCAAGTTGAAATCACTTTCATTATCGCTTTTAATTATGAAAAAATATGAAAATAATATAATTAAGTGATATGACTAATTTTTGTATCGGCGCAGTAATCGGAACCTTGACTCACAGATTCATGTTAGGTTTTTAAATATATTTTATTTTTACCAATAACAGCGAAGAGTAGTACACATTTTCACCACTGTTAACAAAATGGCATAATGTGTTCATAGTAAGTGTAATGCAATAATTAACAGTGTATCACTCATTGAACATCCAGGATGATTACAACAGAAATAGTAGAAAAATCTGTAGCAAGACTAACATAACATAAATTATAAAAAAAAGCGAGGCGCCTCCGGCAATTTCGTTCGTGTAAAAAAGCGTTATGTGCACTTTTCATGTTTATAATAAAAATAAATGTTAAGTATGTTACAGTTGCCCGGCTCATCAGAGATCAGTTTTTGAATCGAATGAACCAAATAAAAATTCAGGTAAGTGGTGTAAAAAGAGAATAGTAATTCACACCTTTTTACCAAAGTACGTGTAGATGAATTTTTACCATAAAAACACTGCTTTTTTGAATTCTTGTAGAATATTGTACAGGAAACCGGATACGCATTGTGTCAATTGTGTTTATCCACTTTAGTTAGGTAATCATAATTATGCCATTGTAATCAATTTCGTAATGGAGTGCTTTACCACCCTAGTGTGGTAATCTTCATTACGACACTGGGGTGTTAAAGTAATGACGTACTTTACCGCTCTTCTTTTAGAAATATTTTGGACTTCTTTATCTTGTATCCTTCAGTTTTTCTCTTTAAAAAAGCTCTTAACTGAGTTAACGTACTGAAATCAATATTGTCATTAAGTAATATTTACTATTCTTTAACATAGAGTAGTGGGCCCGAAGACTACTTGGTTTCTCTTCCTCTCACTTGCCAGAAAAGTAAGGAATCAAAACTTTTGGAATGAACTTCTTTGGAATGAACTTATGGAATGAACTTCTTTTCGCACCAATATTTAAAAAGTAAATGCTCAGCTCATGTTGATTTGTTGGGTATCAATGTTTATATAGCAGCATTCGTTGCTATTTCTATTTGCGAATCAGAACTATTTTCACTATGTCGAAAAGTATATTTTAAGTGTGTTTCAATTGTTCTCCTTGTCGGGAACAATTGAAGTGTCGCCACTTCCAGGAGAAACAAAGTGATTAGTAAATGAAGACGTAAAACAGACTTTCACTTTAAATCTAACACATTTTTAGAAAGTGGATAAAACGTTGTACGATATTCGTATCGTAACATCTGATTACAATACTCAATTGGTTACCAAACTCGACCTTACGGCATAGTTTGGCCATTTTCCAATCTCGTATTGTAATCAGATGCCTTACATATATCGTAAATAACTATTGTCGACAGGAATATAATGAGCTAACACTTTTTCAATAGGCGCCGTAAGTGACTTCAAACGCGTTTTTATTGGTTAAAACAGCAATTTCAAGTGTTTTAGAGAAATTTCTTAGAACTTTCTGGATGGCTCCACAAAACTATAATCAGTACCCCAGCAGAAAATCGAGACGCGTCGAGTAACACCTAATTTCTTTCAATTGGTGGACCGAAAGACGTCTAACCGTACTTGAGGGACAGACGGACGTTACTTGATAATATTTATTAGAATTCTCTTCTCATTTCTCTGTTATTACAAATTCAGACAAATACTTCAGACAGAATAGGTTACAATTCGCAGCTTAAAAGCATGATTTTATAAAGAATTGATGTTGTAATGAAAGACACAATGAGATTTTTTTTTAGTTTATTTATTGTCGCATCAACAGCGATGGTCATTAGCGACAATTAAATAATACATTTGGTTGTAATTACAATAATAACAACTATGTTAACAGAAATTGACATGGTTTCTAAATTATTGACAATAGTTAATACCTATTATATATCTGAAAATATTTTAATTTTTTTGCAAAAATTAAGAATTTTTTCTTGGTATTTAGGGTATTCCAAAATTAAGTCAAATGAGTCATCCTGCAGAATTTGTTGTTTAAGAGTGTTGTAATGAGGACAGTGGTTAATTATATGGTTTAAATTAAGAAGAGTGGAGTTGTCACAGTGGTTGCAGGTGGGAGGAGGGCTTTTGTTAAATAAGTGGATATGACTCAATTTGCAGTGTCCAGTTCGGATTCTAGATATTGCTACTTGTTCCTTTCTATTTAATTCAACACTTGTTTTTAAATTGAAGAAATTTCCTATTTGTTTATGGAGTTCACTGGCTTTGAGCATGGACCACTTGCTGTTCCATCTGTCTTTCATTAAGATTTCAACATGTTTCCAGATATCATTGAAAGTACAGGAGGTTTTAATAATTCCGTTGCTGTTTTCTTCGGTCGCCGATTCAGTCCCAAGATTTGCAGTTTCACTTCCTAGGACTTCATTGTCTTCAGGAACGAATTTGATCACAAGAGACTTTCCTGCTTTGACAATATGGTGGTGCAATTCATGTATGATGATTACCATTTCGAGGTTATGAATATTATTGTTGATGCTCTGGATGGCTGGAATAGAGCTACAGAAAATGATAAATTTTTTATAGTTCAACTGTTTGATCAATTTGAAGGCTGTCATGAGAGAACAGATTTCTGCACTAGTAAGGCTGGCGTAGGGAAGTAGCTGTAGTTTGATTGTAGTATCTTGGGTAACAACGGAGGCATGTACTTCACTGCTGTTTTTAAAACCACTGGTGAATATGTGGTAACTTTCATTATCGGAATTGTTGATATCAAATTGTATACCCGAGAGCGTCCAGGGTGGGATGTTGTAGTTCCTTTTCTTTTCACAACTCCTCAAAAATGTTCCTTACTTTCGCATGCAAAGGTATGTAGCGAGGATGGTAATCACATTGAGGAAATTTAGGGTTGTAGCCTTTGTAGATAATAGGGTTAGTCGACGAAGCAGCTTTGAGAGCATATTTTAATGTTAAATATTCTCTGCGATGTGAAAGGTTAGGTTCTCTGGCTTCAATGAGTACACTTCCGATGGGACTGCTATGGTAACATCCGGTACATATTCTAAGACATTTGTTATGTATAACTTCCAGTTTCAAGTTGTCCTTTTTGCTTGCTGAAGCATATATAATAGATCCATAGTCGATTTTCGATCGGATTAATGCTTTATAGGTTAACATTAGAAGGTTCTTATCAGCCCCCCAATTGTTGTAAGAAATGCATTTCAGGATGTTTATTCTTTTTTTACAATCATCAACTATGTGTTGTATATGTTTCTTCCAGTTCAGTTTGGAATCGAAAATCAGTCCTAAAATTTTGGTGGTATTATCAAATTTGATACTGCAGTTGTTAAGCTTAAGTCTAGGAACTCTGCTTACATTTTGTTTTGAGAATAATGTGCCGACACTTTTCTGAGCAGAGAATTTGAAGCCGGATTTAAGAGACCATTCGTATATTTTATTTAAGGCAGATTGCATTAATTTTTCACTTGAATCTATGCTTCGTCCTTTGCACAAAATGGTGATATCATCTGCATATTTTCTCACGGTGACTGGGGGGTAATTTCCATGTCAGCATCATTGATGGCCAATAGAAAAAGAGTTACGCTGAGTATGGATCCTTGAGGCACTCCATTTTCGATGTTCTTCTTATCAGAGAGCTTGCCATTGGACCTTACTTGAATGACACGATTTTTGGTAAAGTTTTTGATGAGTTGCAACAAATTTCCGCCGACACCTACTTCTTGCAACTTAAGTATGATGCGATGCACCCATACCATGTCATATGCTTTTTCTATGTCAAGGTTGACTACTAATGCATGTTGCTTATTGGAAAAAGCTTCTTTTATGTAAGAATCAATGCTTACTAGATGTGATAAAGTTGAGTGATGACGCCTGAAACCAAATTGGTTGTCTGATATAATCTTCTTGAACTCCAAATACCACTGTAGTCTATAGTTTATAATTTTTTCCATGATTTTACACATGTTGCAAGTCAGGGCAATCGGTCTATAGTTAGTACTTCTTGATGGATTTTTCCCTGGCTTTTGAATTGGAATGACAATTGCGGAGGTCCATATTTTGGGGAAAACATTATTTTCCCAAATAAAGTTGTAAATTTTGAGGAGAGTTTCAAGACCATTAATTGGTAGTTTCTTGAGAAGAATATAGGGGATGTTATCAGGGCCAGGTGTAGAGTCTTTGAGGACTTTGAATGTAGCCCTTAGTTCATTTAATGTAATGGGATCATTGATGTGGTATTGAGAGCACAGATCTTCGTAGTCAGTTAAAGGTTCATTTTCTTTCTCATTCTTAAAAATTTGGAAGGCTTCAGAATAATTTAGAGTGCTCGAATTATTGGCAAAGTTGTTAGCTAACTCGTTAACAATAGCATCAGGATCAGTGATAAACAGGTTATCTGTAGACTGAAGAAAATTAATTTGATTGGATCTTTTTATACCTTTGATTGCATTAATTTTTTCCATGATTTTTTGATATCATGATCTTTGGTAATTTTGGAGACAAAGTTGACCCAGGATGAAATTTTACTTTCTTTGACTGTTCTTCTTGCAGCAGCTCTCATTTTTTTGTATTCAATTTTATTTTCTACAGTACCATGTTTTTTGTATCTATTAAAAGCATGCTTGGATCGTTTTATTGCTTCTCTGCATTTTTCATTCCACCATGGGACCGATTTTGTCCTTTTTGAAGATTTACAAGACTCTATTGAATCATTAGCAGATTTTAAAATTATTTCTGAGAAATTATGGATAATGCTGTCAATATTTACATCATTACCTTCAAAGATGTCAGTATCATTCAACCGCCTGGATATTAGATCTTGGTATTTCAACCAGTTAGCTTTGTTGTAATTCAATTTATGGGGATTCATAGTTGGAATTGGTATGCGAAGAGGGCTACTGATGTCAATACAGATGGGAAAATGATCACTGTCGTGCGGATCATCTATGGCGTACCAGTTGCATCTTGGTGCAATTGTAGTGGAGCATAAGGTGAGATCAATAGCACTGAGGCTACCATTGCTCACATTAAAGTGAGTTGGTTGCCCATTATTTAATAGTGTTAGATCAAGCTCTTCAATGAGTGCTTCAATGGAGTTGCCCCTGGGATCATTTGTTTTTGAACCCCATAAGGTGTTATGGCAATTAAAATCTCCGAGTAGGACAAAAGGTTTGGGGAGTTGTTTGATTATATCTTTGATTTCATTAATTTCAAAGTTGTGGCTATTAGGTAGGTAAATGTTACAGAAACACACTGGGTTATGATCTTGAATTATTACAGCTACAACCTCGATGTTAGATTGGATGTCAAGTTGTTTAACTGTTAAGAACTCTTTAACATAAGTAGCGACACCTCCACTTGCTATGCTGGATGTGGATCGATTTTTATGAAAAGGTTTATATCCTTTTATAATACCTACATGGTTGGCTTTAAAGTTGGTTTCTTGAATGCAAATGATTTCAGGTTTATGGTTTATGCATAATAATTGTAGTCTTTCTAATCTGCAATAGAATCCATTGACATTCCATTGTAGAATATTCATAAAATTTATAGAAAATGTATCATTTTATTCAGACATATCAGATCCTGACTCCTCTGGTAATTGGTTATGTTTCTTCAATTTATTAATTATTCTTGTGATTCTGTTTTTGATTGATCTTTCATTTAGTAGGGGGTAAATTTCATTTAGCATTTCAATGATGGATTGAATATCATCAGTATAATCTTTAGCTATAACGATGGGGTTGTTAGAACCAAAAGAATTTTCAAGAAAGTTTTCCAGCTGTTCATAGGTAAGAGGGAACTTTTGAGGATTATTAGAGATAGTATTTTTAATGGGTGCAATAAGCTCTTCTACTTTCTTGATATGAGCATTTTCATGCATGGAGTTGTCATCACTTTTGTCTTGTTTCTTTTTCTTCTTTGATTTAGATTTTGTGGATTCATATTTACAAGTTTGATTTTTGTCATTTTCTGTTTCTAATTGTGATGAAGAATCTGAAGGTAATGGTCTTTTTTGTAAAGTTGGGAAATTGTTTCTGTTAATAATAGGTTCTTCGGATATGTTAGGCATCTCGACAGATTCAGATGGGTGATGTGGTGATTGGGTTATAGGACATTTGTTTACTTCATTAGGAGCATGTTCTTCAGTTAACTGAGGTGAAGTAGGGCACTGTCTGGCAAGATGCCCGGTTGATTTGCACAGGAAGCAAGTCATATCATCAGTTGAGAGAAAGATTCTATAATTAGTACCTTCATGGAATACTGTTGTTGTTTCAGGGAGTTTGTTTACATCTTCAGGGGCTATAAATAATTGTCTCCTAAAGCTCATGATATGGGAAAAGCCAGGGTCTGGTATTCCAGCTTTAAGGAACGAGATTTTTGATTGAATTTCTATGTTTCTTTTGGAGAGTTCCTTTGCAATTACATCATGTGGTATTATGGGGCAGACATTTGAGATGATAACCCTTTTGAGTTTATTAATAAGGGGTCTTATGCTTACTATGTGATCTTTAATGTTTACCGTACTGTGATTTGCTGTTAGGTTTTCTGCCACTTGTGTACTACTTAAAAACACACATATTCTACTGTTAGATATTCGTGAAACAAACCTTATGTCACTGGCGTTTATAATAGTTGCAAGTTTAGTGATGTAGTCTTTGAGAGTTAATCCATCTTGGGACTCCAACACAACAGCTTGTTCTTTGCTGGGGAAGACATCGGTAGATGTAACGTTGGCGTAAGACATCTTTCCATCAGATTCAGGTTGAACATTCGAAGAAACTGGGGTTATGTTTCCCCTGTACTCAGAAGAACTCATAACGCCACCTTAACAGCTGCGGGAGCAGCTGGGTTAATGCACGGAGTTGTCTTAAAATAGTTCTAATCACTGACAGATTTCAACTCGCGACACAGGATAAATAAACTTTTCACAAACAGACAGCACAGGGACGGAGACCGCGAGATGACCGTCCGGTTGCCAAGCTCGATCGTGACTCCGAGATATTATTTATTTGAGCGCTAAAACAAAAAGTTCACTCTATAACAGTAAAGAAATATTTTACATCTTGCTGAGATAATCTAATAATTGTTTTAAAGGACCGATATGCACAAAATTTTTGCCACGCATCACGTTTCTGATGATTGGAAATCTGAATAAAAGGCAATAACATTTAATTGTTTCTGTCAGTAGAAAATAAATTGATACAGCTTGAGAATACATAATATGCTAAATTTCTTAGGGGTGTAATATTTTTAGAATTCATAAATTTAAAATAATTTTTACATATGTTCTCTAATTTGATTTTTCTCTCTAAAACCACAAAAAAATTTTAAAAAATTCCAAACCAGATAAAAAATCTCCGCTCAGATTAAATATGTAGAAATTCATTTCAGTGGTTCTCTTTATACTCATAGCAAAAAGTGTATAGGCTTTTGTTTTTGAAATTTTAATACTATTTCAAATAGCAATGATCAAACCACAACATCTTTAATGAAACTTATAAGATTAACATTCTTCTATGGATTCTAACGTGTTTTTTGGCTAAATGATCGAAATTCTAATAAAAATGTTTGACCCTGCTTTGGAATTTACAACTTCCATGCCAGAAATGCACAAATGTCACAAATGTATTCACAATTCCCAAGACCACCTAATTTTTTAATACTGTACTTTGAATTGTGTTTGAAATGCAACTATTCTTTTAAGTGACGGTAGGGGTGAGAAGTGATAAGGGCCAGTATCTTTTTTTAAAGTCCGTTGATAATTCTCAAACTATTACCTGTTGTCTGAACGAAGCAACTATTAAAGCTAACACACTTAAGCAAACATTCACGCTTCAACGGTCTCTACAAAAAGTTGATTTTATTATACATAAGTTATTATTTATTACTCAGATTGACATGAAGCAAAGTTGAAACTACAAGAAGCAGTACTGACTTACAAAACTAATATATAAAATTGGAAAAAGAATAACATACTGTTTTCCTGGATGAGGGCAAACGGGGGCCTGCATTTTCTCCATTTCACCAACACAGAAGGCAGCAATAATCCATCATAGCTCAAAAATACTGATGACCTCATAATTCATGGCTTTATAGAAACCCAAAAGGCCGGCCCATTTGTTTTGATAACAGCTATTCTCAGAGTAAATATTTACTTACGTCAAATAGCTAGCGCGATCTATTGCCAGAGAGAAAGATCATAAATGGCTTCCGTTGCATCAGATCACTATTGATGTAAAATCTTTGTTAAAACTACCTTAAGAGAGGGAATTTGAAGACTGGTGATATTACGGTAACATAGTTCTTTCCATCAATACCACTTGTGCAGTGATTTCCGGAAGATTTTACAAGTTTAAAATATCAAAGGAACTGACCCATATTATAAAGTCCCTAATGACAGGCAACAGCAAATGTACAAATTTAGAAAAAAGGGTGGCATGTTCACATTCTTCTTATTCTAAGGACATAACAAAAACTGCATGAAATTACCGCTAGTTTCACCAATTTCCAAACAAAGATTTGCCTCAACCTTGCAATGATTTCATAGACATGTGTTTTTTTTGTCACGGCACTCAGAAAAAATGTTCGATCGATAAAAAAAAATAGACACGCGATCTTTTGAATAAAGAATACAGTAAGTGCGAGGAAATCGTAGGCAAAGTTATCATACGAAAACTTTTATTTATTTTACCACATATTATGGAAATGCTCTATATCTTTTTGTCAAGTTTAATAGTTTAAAATCACAATCTTCAAATGACGCATTTGAATACTTTCAGTGTCCATTTATTCAGTTGATAATGAATTTTTAAACTACTTAAACTTTTTCATTTGCATTCAATGTTCTTCTAATTGTTTCACCAACAGATTTGTTATCTATTATTTTCTATGCCTTCAGAAATTTTAAAGCAACTTCTGGCAACTGAATAATCAAGCACATGTCTTTTTAAACATAAATAGCCATTTTGTCGCTATCAAAACTAACATTTTCAATGCACACATTAAACACTTGTTCATTCACTCTTTTATTTGTTTCCATGACAATTAAATTTAGTGATGAGTATTCCCTCATTTTAGGAACGTTCTTCGTGGCAAAAATTGGAAATGTTTTGACATTTGTGACCTTTTAAAAAAATGGTTTGTTTTATTTATTCTCTTAAATGACAGGTGGTGATTCTAATTCTTTCTTATTGGAGATCAATGTAAATAACTCTTCTGATTTAACAATGCATACAAAAATTAACGAAGGGGGAATTGCGTTCTTTTGTTTTGAATGTCTACAATAGAATTAAGGGTGTAAATAAAGGTAATTGTTTTATTAAATCTGTATATTTACAGTTTGTTTAAAACAAGAACAGTAAGTAAATATGCTGTCAAAATTACAATTTTGTATGTAGAGGTCACCCACTGGTGATCTTCCAACAAAGGTATATGAAATATAGTTTTGCATGGAAATGAAATGTGGTAGCACGGTGTGTAAACATGAAGTGCGCGGCAGAGTCAAAACTTGCCAGCGGAACTGTCACTGTCATTCGTTGTTCGTTCTAGAAAACCCTTGGAATGGAAACAGTTATCTTCCTCTTCAATTACTTAACCTTCATAAAGGCCAGGAATGTCAATTTCGACCAGAATATCAGATACCATTATTTACGCGCTGACGCTTCACTTGCTTTTATTTTATCACGACTTTTGAGTGGGAGACGATTATTATACAGTATACCCTCAAAAGCACAAACTCGCTTAATATGAATTTCACCGTAACACGAACAAAACTTTGGTCTCGGCAAGGGATTACGATAATACGGACGTTTATTATATACGGATAATATTAATTTTTATAACACGAACTTCGATTATTTCGGTCCCTTAGAATTCGTATTAACGAAGGTTTACTGTATATAATTTAGCTGGCAGTCCTGCAACTTTTTTATTGAGAAAAATAATATCATTCATCTCAAAAAAAGGCTCCACTTCAAGTCGTACAAATAGAAGTTATAAATAAGTGTCGAATGAGAATTTTGAAATATCTACGAAAGTTTTCGATTTTGTAACTAGCAATAGCTAAATATTATTCTATTGCATCTAAATTCTATTCAGACTGCGTAGAGACAATTCACAGAAAAAAATACATCCATGTATTTTAAATTCTGTAATGGTATGAAAGAAGCTTAAACAAAATATCTAATCTGTAATGCAAATTAGAAAAAGTGAATATAATTTGACCATCGAGACAAAATGAATGGCATAAATAATTGCTTAAGAATATATAATAATTAAGGAAACTCAAATCCAATTTCTGGTAAAATTTTCATATAGTTTATTATGTTTTAATATGTATCTAAAACTAAATTTTCAAACACATGTTTAATAATATGGAAAGTAGAGAAAGGAAGAAAGCAAACAATTACAAATATGAATGATTTTTCACGCTGAATCTTATATTAAAATATATTCACAATTAATTTGTAATTGGTTTAAAACATACTTGTATATACAACACTTCTTTTTAAATTAGAGTCCAAAAACAAACCTATGATTAAAATTGACTTTTTGCATGCGTTTAAATCTCTAAGAAAAATACAATAAACCCTCATTAACGCGAATTCCAAGGGATTGAAATAATCGGAGTTCCTGTTATAAAAGTAGTTTAATCCTATAAATGCCTGTATTGCCGTAATCCCTTCCTGGGACCGAAGTTTTGTTCGTGTTGCGGTAAAATTCTTGTTAAGCGAGTTCCTGCTAACGAGGGTTTACTGTAAAACACAATTTCTTTGTTTTGAAAAAATAAATTAAAAATTCATATGAATTGTAATACATCTTGCGTGAAGGTAAATTTGTTTCGTTAGGATGGGAAGGGAAGCGTTCCTAAATATCCCAATAAAAAGGATATTGAAAACTTTCGTTTCATATGACGACTAAAATTGCACACTTTCAAATTTTCAGCAAATAACCATTAATTAGAAACAGTTAAAATTATCTGCCTTTAGAATCTGTCACACTTGCTCTGCACGCTCAGCTAATAAACTTTCCACTATTATGGCAAACGTTTCAGAAATCACTACTTTCATCAGTTTTCCCATTTCCTTCAAAGAGGAAAGCAAATGTTTTCGCCCCATATTTGATTATACTAATGATTTCTCAAGAGAAAATTCTTTTGGTGAAAGTACAATTTTGTGTATTCAAATGGTATATCACAATATGAATTTGAATTTTTTTTTATTTGCTTCCTAATCATCGATTGTCTCTCAATTGTTAACGATAGCTTCAACACTTGATATACACCTTGAAATTTTTGATAGTCTTCTTAATTATGGTGCCTATATCACTCATGGTAAGAGAGAATTAATATCCAACGGTAAGAAAGAATTCATTTAAACTCCACCTAAACGCTGGCGTCTCTCAGCAAAAATGATCAAATTTGCTCACAATTCACACTACGTGCACCTCATTTCCTCTCTTAAGTCAAAGTTTCTCTGTGAATATATAAATTGCATTGTTGCATACAAACTTTGTAATTATTGAATCAACATGAAACATGAAAATATTGAATACTTTTCTAGCAGTTCTGCTGTAAAATGAATGACATTCTTTCATTACACACATCAATTGAAGATTTGTCAAGTGAATTATTATAAATTAACGTGAAAAAAACGATAAACTTTGTCATCGTTTATAAATTTGCGCTATTTTTGAGGAAGATGTAAGAAACAAGTGTTGTCACTTGTTTACCAAACATTGGGTATTTACGGAGAAATAACCAATATTAACTCATTAAGTCACTAATTCGTTTTACGGAAGTTCTTTTAATGGAATTTTAAAAACTATCGTAATTGAGTGCTAGTTATTTTATTTTATCGAACCTAATTCAAATTATTAATTTGAGTAGATGTGGAGTGAGGGGGGACTTGGTATGAAGTTTTCAGCAATAATGAAAGTAATGCTTTATGACAAATGTTTACGCCCACTTAGTAATTCCAAGACACAACAATGTACATTATCTCTGTAAAACAAGTTGGGAATAAATATTATTATTATTATTATTATTATTATTATTATTATTATTATTATTATTATTATTATAGAAACTACTTTTTCAAATTTAAAATAAAAATAAAACAAAAAATTAAATAACATAATTACAAAATGATTTGGTCTTTGATCAACAAAACAAATAAGATTACACTCCAAAAAACATTTTAAAAAGAGAACATGATGGTAATAATTGAACTCAAGAGGTAGGCTTATACTACACATACATTTGGAAAAAGATCTTGATCTCAGCTAAGATTATACTGAAAAAGTATTTTCAGAAAAATCTACTTTACTTTCTATAGTGAAGTGGATCAAAACATTCCATATAGAGAGTAACATTGTATTTAGCACAATATGTGCGATGCTTGCTTACGCACAATGGCTGCTGACATCTTATTTGTTTTCCCTCTTACTACTAATGTGTCCTTTTGCATTGAATCTTACGTCAGGCAGCATGCTTGCTGGAGAAGACAAAACCGATACTGAAGGGCTTCTTCTCGAAACGCCTTCGCCAACGCCGTTCAGGGCATAGGGATTGGTCGTCTGCATTCCTTCATAGAAATAGAATGTTTGCCATGCATCAATTATATAAACATATGTATTGAAAACAGCCATGACGACAATTGTAGTAAATAAGCACCAAAAACCTTTTTCCCGAATGGCGATTGTGTGTTTTTCTAGGAGTCAATCATGCTGATCACCTTCTCCCATGTACTTATCGTAATTGTGTAGAGAAGCTGCTTGGCTGAATCTTTTACTGTTTCTTTCTTGCAGAATCTTTGAACGTTTACAGTGAGATCAATAAAATCGAAATTGGTTCTAAAAATATTTCTCGTTTTTCCTTGTTACAAAATTGTTTCCCTCCATCGTTCTTGGGAAAAATACCTTGAAGTAGAATTTCCAAATATTTTAGAAGTTCTTCACTTGACGAAAGAATTGTAAAACAAAGCCCTGCGTTCTTATATGAGTAAAATAAAATATCAACGCCTAGCAAACATTGAATCATATAACTGCACAATTTTATGTTCTTTGTAAAGTATAAACTCTAACTAAAAGTAAGTATGAACTCAAACTAACTAACTAACTATAATCAGTTAAGCAACTCATCATAATTTAGGAAAGTATATCTAATCAAATGTTTTATCAACTAACTCAGGGTATACGATGCAAAAACTTAGAAAGTTAGAAAAGCTAAATAAATATAAATCTGAGCGATAACAAACATTAAGACTAGTTGAATGAAGCTTTGCGGTGTTGCCAAATAATATCATGGGGATTAAAATTTATAATGTAATGAAATAATTAAATATTTCACTATTCTCAATTGAGGACGCTATTACTTAATGGGTTAACAAACGTGGATAGAATACGGAACTTTATTGATTATGGTAATCAAAGATAGTGAATGAGGGTAATGTTTTATTAATGTCTGTGGAGTAATTTCAAAAATAAATATTTTTGAAGTATTTTTTCAACGTTTGAAACTCATGGTGGTCGTTGCAGATGAGACACATGTACATGAAACTGATAAATTACTTATATATAATGTAGAAAATCTTGAGGGTAGGTCAATAAAAATCAGGTTAGTTTTTGCATGTAATGATGCATCATGTAAAATTGCACTACCTATATATTTTTCTTGTATTTTATTCTACATTTAAATCATTTGCCTTTTATTGACCTACCCTCAAGATTTTCTACACTATATTTAATTCGAGGTCAAGATCAACGGAATAAATTACTTTCTTATTTAAAGATTTATGATTGTGTACACTTAAATGTGCACAAAAACAAAAGATTGTACTCTTGATTCAACTCATACAGGATGTGTTTGTTATGAATAATTATGGTTTCCAGCAAAGTGCAAGAAAGGTGACCCGCGATGCCAGCAGAATGATAGATTTCGAGTTTACAGATTTTGTAGATGCTAACGTGTACTGAAGCAAACGGAAAGGATATAAGTTCATGTTCCAATTAAAGTAATGGGCAATATGTAAAAAAACACGTTTTTATTACAAGTCAATATTTATATTCAGAATTTGATGCTAGTAAAAAGAATGTTAGGGACAAACCATTCAATAAAAATAGGAATATGTTTAAAGAATTAAGGAAGGACATAGTCAAATGGCAAAAGGCTGCCAGTCAACCAGTCAAGAATGGAAACGTGCATACTCAAACCAACACCGCCTCTAATTTCCCTCTTTTTCTAATTAGTTTGAACGGTATCTGCTACATAGTGGGCTGTTCTGAAAACAGTATTCGGGTATACGAGCGGAGACTGTGTTATGCGCTTTGCGATGCTCATTTGTCTGTCACCGCAGTGACGTAATGCAGGGTAGTGAACTTAACCATTAAAGTGCTTTCTTATAAAAGTGATTATTATAAAACTGCGGTGGATAGACTCAATGTTGTTTATAGTGACCGCGAGGGCCGAAGATCCGTGCCACGCCGTGACTTGGATCCGGGCGAGCGAAGCGAGAAAACTGACAATGTAGCATTAAAATGTGTCAGGAACAAAGTGTATGCGAATGTGGGGTATGGGCGAGTATGAGTCCTACCTAATCCGATTTCATATTTCTTCCGCGTAGGTTGGCAGTATGAATACAACTAGAGATGCGGATGACGTTAACGAACTTAGACGTTAACGAAGACTCTTAGCTCCCGTCAGATCGTATAAATCTTTCGCCTTTTACTAAAGATTTCCGTGGCGGGGGTTATATAATGAGTCTATAACTAATTGTCGCGGCAGGAAGTAATAAGAGCCAAAATTTATTGCTTATTTATCTTTGAAAATAGATTTTATTACATGGGAGTTTTTTTTTCTCCCTTTCAAAATTCAAAATTTATTGCTTATTTACCATTGAAAATAGATTTTTTTACATGGGAGTTTTTTTGTTTTTTTTTCTCCCTTTCAAAATTCAAAATTTATTGCTTGTTTATCCTTGAAAATAGGTTTTATTACATGGGAGTTTTTTGTTTTTTTTCTCCCTTTCAAAAATTCAAAATTTAAGTAGTATATGACTTAGTGTAGGGATCACAGAATTTTGAAAATGTGCACACAATTCACTTTTCCCCATAGCACGTCATACGCAGTTTTTAACTGTTTTTTTGACGTAAAATAAATAAATAAATAAACAAATACACATCGCGCTATGCTCATAACCAAGTTGCGCTAGTATACTGCGATATCATGACAGAGTTGAAATAATTGTTATTATACTTAGTATTAGTGATAGTATGATTATGGCATCCTCATCTTGTACTGTAAAAGCATTTAACGTATGATATTGATCTTATTGATGTCTTTAAACGATAGGGTGCCCCAACATCATTCCATACTGAGATACACCAAACATACAATGAAAACTTGTCAGTACCGTGTATTTGATTATTATTATTATTATTATTATTATTATTATTATTATTATTATTATTATTATTATTACTATTATTATTACTATTATTATTATTATTGTTGTTGTTACTGTAATTAATGTTATTGAACTGCCGCCGGGTCACACCCAATTGCAGTTCAAATGTATGTATGTATTCCCTTCCAGATTACCCAGCCGCGCGGAGTCGCACAGCGCATGATGCCTGGAAACGCCGCCCGGAACGGGCATGTTCCACGTTCCACGTTCCAGCGCGGCTCACGAGGCACCGCCACTGTGAAAAGAGGGCCACCCCAAATTCCCTTCCGAGCAGATCGGATCCTTATAAAAGGAAGTGTGGCGCTTTGGGTGCTGACCCGTGCTGCGCGGAACGATTTTCAATTACCTCTCTAAAGATATAATTGGGGCTTCGAGAGAAAGCTATTTCAATATAATACAGCCTTTGTTGGTTTTGGGAAGTAAGCTAAGTTTTGTCATGCTTGGTTTGTTTCAAGTTTACTCACTAGAAATAATGACACCCCAAAAATCCTTACCGTATAATATTATTGTGTGACTATTATTGTAGTGAACAGAATTTATAAATACGCCTCATCATAAAATTTCTAGGGAGATAAAATACTAAACACTATTTATTAAGTGTCAAAAATAGATCTATTAAATAAAATAAAATGTAAAAATAAAATGTAAAAATGGACAAAATAATGTGTTTGCTTGAAATAATTGTCATTAGCCAATACAAATAGATTAGAAACGCGTAATTAAGAACGACGTAATAATGCATTGACACGAAATGATAAAGAAGAAATGATATTAGGTTCGACTTTCGTATATTTTTCGGCTATTTCAATAAGTTGAACTCAACGGCTTATAACCCTAGGCCAATCAGCATATAAGCGTGCAAAAGTAATGTGTAGGATATTTTCTGGAAGGTGAAGATGGTCAGAAAAAAATTGAACGTGGCAAAGAAACTCTTGGAGTGCAGATAGCAGACGAGGAGAGAGAAGAGACAATGATTTTCATGTGTAGGCGAAATTTATAATTTTACAAGTACAAACATTTTGGAGTGACATTAGCTCACCTTCAAATGTACATAGATGAGAAATATAGAAGAATGAATTGGGAATATTAAAACGAAGTGAATTCTGAAAGACATACGGCCTTCATCGGCCAAGTGAATTCGAGCCCACTCAACGTCAGGGAATGTAAATGAAAAAACTAATTGTAAGAAGATCAAGAAATGTCAGACAAAATAAGTCCGTTCCGTGTTTTAAAAGATAGCTAATTATAGTAATTAACGAAACGAGTGTATAGAGGGAGATAATTGCATGAATGGTATGTTCAAGAAAACGAGCGACGATAGGAGCGAGTTTTCTTGTATACCATGAGTGCAATTATACTTTATATACGTGTTACGTTCAATCTTTTTTCGTTTCCATTTACTAATAATTCAAATTTTAAAAAATTCAAGCGCATTTTTCCACTCGAGATATGCATTTCATGGCGTAGTATTGCTTCTGAAAAACATCTATTTTAGTGGTCCTTGCATTGTTTTTGTTTCTACAAAATATTTGCAAATGGAAGGTACTAAACATATTCCGTAAAAAAATATTAGAAGCTGACCAAGGCAAGAAAACATTACTTCCCACGAACAGTAAAGACAGATATGGGAGAGAATACATGTGCAAATATTGGGGGAAAAACTAGTCACCTCTGACACAGTTCTTTTCAGAACTGGTAAACACAACTGAATTTACATTTTTTACATTCGTAATCCTAAGACCAAATGTTTTAGATCTAAAACATTTAATTTATTTACGTTAAATATTTTGTTGTTCCATAAGTCAGATAGCTTAACTTTTACTTTCCCAATTTAGTTTCATTCATTCGTTATGTATATGTAGTTTTAGGTACGTAATCTGATGAAGATTTTTGTTCATGTTTTATAGCCGACTGCAAATACCTTCGTTATATTTTCTTAGTTAAGCGATTTGCCTCCGTTCCTGATTAGTTCCGAATTCTGATTAGCAGCTATTAACGTAGAGATAATTAATTATTTTTTATAGAATTAATGAGCATATTTAGTTAACAAAACGAAAAAAATATTTTTGAAGATAGTACTAAAGAACGTATTATCATTTACAAAGTAATTGTCGATATTAATGTTTAAAAAAATCTTCGCATAAAAGAGTAGTTGAAAAGAGGTTTTGCGAAACGGACAACACTGTCGCAAGCCAGTGGCTCTGAGCGGAAGCGGACCCACTGTAGAAGATCGCACACTCACGTGGTGAATTCGGCGCTGGCTCCTCCGATGCCCTCCCGCCCCTTAGCCGCCCATCCGTCTGCGCCTATCCGCACGCCTTCCCACGCCAAAACCAGACACCCGCACTCACCCGCCCCCGCAACCGCCTGCGCCCGCCCGCATCCACCCCCGTTCCTGCTCGCCCCCCTCCCGTTTGCGCCCGCTCCTGCCCCCCATCGCCCCCGCGACCGCTCGAACCCGCATCTGCTCGCCCCTGCTCCTGCTCATTCCGGCTCCCGCTCAATCCCGCGCCCCCGCTCGTTCCCGCTCTTGCTCGCCCCCACTCCCGCTCGCCCTGCTCCCGCTCTCCCCCACTCGTTCCCGCGCCCGCTCGTCCCCACTTCTGTTCGTCCCAGCTCCCGTTCGCCCCCGTTCCCGCTTTCTCCCCCGCCCACTCGTCCCCGCACCGGCTCGCTCCCGTCCCTGATAGCCCCTGCATCTGCTCGCCCACAATCCCGCTTGCTCCCGCGTCCACTCCCGCGCACACCAGAGCGCTCGTAACGGCCGGCTCCACCTCCGCGCCCGCCCTCTACACTCCTCGCACTCGCCCCGCGTCCGCTCGCGCCATCCCCCGCTCCTGCCAACGCGTTCACCACCGCCGCGCCACCCCGTACCCCGAACCCTGTCCCCATGCCCAATGACGCCTCTGCCCACGCCCGCCCCACGACTGCCCTCGCTGCTGCCTACCGCATCCGCCCCCGCCCGTCCCCGCCCCCGCCCGCCCCCGCCCGCCCCCGCCCGCCCCCGCCCGCCCCCGCCCGCCCCCGCCCGCCCCCGCCCGCCCCCGCCCGCCCCCGCCCGCCCCTGCTCGCATCCCCTCGCTCGCCCTGCCACCGTCTCCTCCTCATCCACTCGCTCCCGCTCACCCGCCCACACTCGTTGGTGCGCTCGCCCGCTCGCGCCTGTTCGCGCGGCGGCCCAGTGCCCGCACTCGCGCTTCCATATCCGCTCCACTTGCCCATAATTAGCCGCAGTGCCGACGCGGGCGGGCGGCTGGGCGGCACCGAGACAAGCACCTTGTGTCGGAGAACAGCGACGATCAGATGGGGGCTGTGAGGACGAGCGGGTTGAATGAAGGGAGGCAAGCGGGTGGGTTCATGGCTTCAAGGCAGGTGATGGGAAAACGATGATAGATCGGTTCGGCCGAATCAAAAGTCATCCCAGCGGACGCGATGGCAAAAGATTCTCAGGGAGTTTGAGCGGAGATGGAATAAGATGATAAATGTGCCATTAATTTCCTGAAGGGTGACAACAGTCTATAAAACAGCTAGACAGGAGGTAGAGGAGGCGAACATACAAACGGACGGAAATTCGGAGAGACGGATGGTCAGTAAGCCAGACAGACGGACTGGTAGGCGGGCAGATGGACAGAGGGGCGGACAAACAGACTCGGAGAACTGTCTCCAAAACGGATGACGGTGAGACAGGGTCTAATCCTGTCTGTTAGGAAGATCAGTACGAAGAGGAATCCTTAGTGAACGTAGTAGAGAGGGCGGTGTGGGCGGATGGAGGGGCAGCGTGGAGAGTGTGAGTGTTGTGCTTTGTCCAAAGGATTGTGAGTCGAGGATTTGGTAGGTACTACAGTTTGAGCACCGATAATGTTGGATTTTCGATACTTGCAATTTTGCTAGGTCGACTTCATCGGCCGCATGGAGGAGAATTCTAGCGTTGGGCTGCTGTAATTGATAGTTTTCCGTCTTTTCTCTGATGAATACTAGACAATTAGCAGTCATTTCTCAAAAGAGCTAGCTACCTAACGCGATGTGTTTCTTCCTCATCCTTGTCCTCTCCTCTTCCCCTACACAAGTCAAGAGACCGGTCGAAGGGTAGCATTTCTTCTTACTGGGTCGGTGCTCCGCAGCGAGACTTACCTCGGCTGGGAAACAAGAATTACACGTAGAGGTCGGCTCCGGATCACATGTCCTGCCGGAGGAGGAAAACTACCACTTTCTGGAATATAGTATGAACTACACCCACGTGTTCATAAGCTTTCATTATTCAAAATTTGAATAAACCTTCTAAATTTAATAATTGCTCACATTTGAATCAAAGTGTAAGGGGTGAGAAAGTAATGAAAATGGTGTCTCGCATTTTGAGCCAAACAATAGAATGTAAGTCAATACGATATACGTTCAAATAATCTCGCAAATATGCATGAACCTCCGTTTAGGCTCCCCTAAACCGGTGTTGATGCATCGAAAATAACTTATTAAAGTGATTGATTGATTATTAGTGATTCAGGGCGCATCAACTACTGGTCTCCAGGCATGTGTGGTGCAACTAACGGTCTCCCGGCATGTGTGGTAGTGTAGTGCACGTTAATGTAAGTGGTGAGGATAGGACAAGGAATAGGAAGGAAAGATCGCGCGCGGTCCGTAGCCCGTTTGTTAGGGCACTTCTCCGGCATTCGCCTGGTGTTGATAGGAGAAACCACGGAAAACTACCGATCAGAGCAGCCAGTCGCTAGAATTCTCCTCCAGACAACAACTGAATTCGACCTAGCTGAAAATCTAGTGTCAAAACTCCTGCCGCCGTCGGGTCTCGAACCTAGGACCTCCCGGTTAGAGGCAGTGCAGTGACAGTATTTTATGCACTGAGCCACCGCCGCCGGTTTTTTCAAATGAGCGTGGATGAGTGGCGGCGTGATCGTGCGAGTGGAATGGAGGGGGAGGGAGGCAAGGCGAAGCAAGTGGGTCTTCGTCCGCCGACTCTGCGGGGATGAATCCTGGTGAAGTGGTGGGGGCTAGACGTCAGAGTGGGAGGGCAGAGCTGGGGTGGGAAACGCGACGCTGTCCGTTGCAAATTTTCTCCTCAGGGGGTTGTTTCGAAAGTGAGCTGACGTTGATCATCAGCGACTGATCATCACCCGCCTGATTATCTCTTCTCTGTTGTGACGGACACGGGGCTCGGAGCATGGGACTGTGATCATGGCGGTTGTGAGTAACAAAACAGTCATTCGACAGCTGCTTTGGTTCTTTTACAACACGCATACGGTGTGTTGAAGTAATTGCCAGCAATAAATTGCAAGAGGAAATATTCATTCTGTAGACGCTTCCAAAAATGTGTCAATCATTGGTGCAGAAGGTGTTTTGCAATACCGTCTTTATCAAATTATAGTTGAGGTTCGGCATTTGAAAAGAGTTTTAAATTCGGTGAATTCAGTATGTTATTCTTTTACTAAACAATTCTAACTCCATATCTTATTGTATTCTGAGTCTATCGCTCATAACCTACCATCTAACACCATTTCATCTTTCATGTTTTCACATCGTCTCTTCTGAAAATTCTTCTGAAAATTTCTTATTTTCTTAATTATTTGTTGATTTGATTTGATTGAACTTGATTGATTTTGTCACAGAAAAGTATGCGACGTATGACGGAGAAGTACAATCTGCCCATATTTACTTGAGCTTGAAAATCCCTTTCCCACCTTTTAACCATAATTAGTTGAATGATGAAAACAAGTACCAACAAGTTGAAGCAACCAACAAATCATGAAACAAAGTACCAATTATTAGTCCACTCGGATTGTTGCGACACGAAGTATCTTGTGTATTTTGCCGCGTGTTTTGCAGGCAATAGATTAAACATTCCCAAATTATTCTATACCAGAAATAAAACGATATATTTTTTATTATAAATAATGTCAGATTTTAAAAAGTTTAGTTCACACTCTACATTTGTATTGTTGTCTTAAATCAACTTAATGCTCATAATTGAATTATGAAAATGGGTATCTAATTAGAAATTTCTGTGATGAAATGTTAAATTCAAAAAATCGTGCAGGATCGATAATGTACTCCAAATTCGCTAGCTTAGTGAGTAAAATCTTTTAATAAAGGTGTTATACAATGAGCTGTAGACATCATAGTAGCATAATCGTGTAATATGTTTCGTTTTTTGAGGAGTGAACCTAGCAAACAAAAGTGAAATATGGTATGATCTTAAGAACCTGAATTAATCCGAAATAAATTGTTTTGACAAATAATTTGTACACTGCGAATTTTCGTTCTTTTCTCAATGTTTAATAGTCATAGTTAATTAATTAGTTTACTTTAGTGGCAAACTCATGAAAGCTTCAATAAGTAATATTTATTAAAAAACCACGGACGAGCGCAAGAATTATTTGTCGTATATAAAGAACTGTGACTTCCTTTCTTTTCTACAGTTGGCACAGTTTTGGAAACCTTCAAAACATGCAGATACATTATCAAGCCATCAGCAACTCAAACATGTATTGATTTGTTTACAACGAAAGGAAAACGAAATTATTTTATGATACTGTGCTGGTCAAAATTAATAGACTTTTCATGGATCTTGCAGTTGAGTTCTATACTTCTGTAAGACCTTCCTACATCACACTTCCGCTAGAATCACCTATAAGTAGACACATTATATTATTGGAACAAAATATAAAACGTGAAGTTAATGAATTAGGCATAATAATCTAGCTGTTCTCACATACGAGAACGTACATGATACAACATTTAGTCCTTTCTCAAAATTTTCGACTACAATCCCTATCATAGAATATTTGGTTAATATACATTCTCGCAGTGTGTATTTCTTTCAAAAAGCAATCAGTACCATTAAAACAATATTGTTCCATTCCAGAAACGTAAGTAATTACATTATTAATATATTACAATACATTATAGTATTAATTTTAATATTACTATATTATTATTGATTAAAAATGGATATGTCTCCTGATCTCATGCATAATGTTTAGTAATTTAACCGAGCTTTGGGTACAATTTTGGGACTGAATACCAGCCCAAGATTTCTCTCGACTATACACAAGCGTGATTTTGGAGCTAGCACTATAGTGGTTCAATAGTGGTTATCTGGCTGTCCGGGTGACGCCGCGTCGAAGGCTGGGGTGCCGAAATTTCGACCGACATATTGCGGTCCTCTTCAAGGCTGTACTGCCCTGGAAGAGGACCGCGATATGTTGGTCGAAACGTCGGCACCCCAGCCTTCGACGCGGAGTCACCCGGACAGCCCAGATCATGACTGGCCGCGGAAGCCTACGATATCATGGTTCAATAGCTTTTCTGGATAATTCACGGTCGCACACACAATCATACATACTCACACATAAAGAAAGACCTAGATGAAAAAAAATATCTTTAAGAATATTTCAAATGCTTTAATGGCCAACGTCTCGTTTGGGATTTTTTTCAATGTCACTAGTGTAATGATTTGTGAGACTAGCCCGCAAGAATGCATGGAACACGGAACTTTTATGTAAGCAAAGAGGAACTAACAATGAAATAAACAATAGACAACAGCGCCGCGTAATAATAATTATTAGGAAAGTTATAGAAAATATAAAGGGCGGAAATAGGCGTTATGAACAGTGAATAGAACCCAAATTTAGGAACATTTTAAAACAAGAATCACATTATTCGAGCCACAGGTTCCGTAAATATCATAAATTGTGTAAATTGTATGTATAACACGGCGAAGATTGAGAATATGGCACCCATTGTTGTACTTCTGGAAGTATACAACAAGACGGGTTTTATTGAATATCCAGTGAATGCCTGGGTGGATTTTGGCCAAACTTTCGGAAATTATAGAGAAAAATATTTAGATCAGGGCAAAATTAGTCACGGCGCGGGGGAATTTATGTGGGGCTCAAAATAAATTATTATTCAGTTTCATATCATAGAGGATTAAGAAAGAATTGAAAGAGCGACCGAAGATGTAAATGACGTCATTACGAGCTGTGAAGACGAAAAATAAAGGTATTTTGGAAAAAGGAAAACAGGAAAAGGGAATTCGGAAACATGACAATTACAAAATAAAAGTAAGTAAAATTATGAAGCAGATAGTAAGACGCAAGACGCCCGAAAACAGTGAAAATGTAAACGTTTTCGAACATTTCTTATGGTGATGGGCATGTGTTTGAAAGAAGACAGTCACTTGGATTTTGTGGACCAACAATGTAAAATGTGTTACAGACAGAATCAGGTCGAGCATGATGATGATCGCACGCGTTTGATGCCATGTTAGATTTTTGGAGAAATTTCGCGGAAGTATTGTGCAAAAGTTCTTAATTTATATTCGGTTGTGTAAAATCAGTTGTTTAGATGAAGTGGAACTAAAACTTTAATTCAATTTGTTTACAAATTCACGGGAAAATACGCATGGACATTATTCACGCAAGTTAGGCGCAGGGAACATGAGCGTCGTAAAATTTAAATACGTCGCGAGAAATCGAAAGAACATTTAGTGAAGACGCAATTAATTGCAAGGAACAATAATTGTGAATACATTTGGTAATTTTAAATGAACGAGTGCATCTGGGATCTGATGGCAGCTGCACGGGGACTCCGTGCATGGAAAATGCACATTACAACTAGCAACGACGGGCGCTGACAGGAAGTGACATCGTTGCGAAAAGGGAAGTAGCACGATTTGTGCAATTACTGTATTTTTTGTTTGTTCACGCGCAAGTCCGAAAAAAAGGAGAACTCTGTCGAAGACCAAGTCCTGATATTAGGTTAAGGATAGGATTATCAAAAGGTCACGACAGAATGCGCATTCTGATGTATGTATGAGATTTTGTATTATATTTTCAGTGTGCTTGTTTGTATTTTTTTTCTGTGTCGTTTATATATTTTGTGTTGTCATGTTTCGCAAGTCGGAGGGGCATATTGTATTTATGTTTGGGATATAAGAAAAGGAAATCCGACATAAAATGTATGAGCATCCCACATGGCTCATAATTGCCTCGGATCCATGTGTTATTATTTAGTAGTTGTATAAAATTTGACCCAGGCACGAACGAAACGGACCCTTACCTCAAGTCCGTATGGAATGAGCGCGCGGACCACGACCAGGTAGGATATAAATAGTGATTCGTGCTAGCAGAGGTACGGGCAACCGATAAGCAAAGGTATTGTGGCACCCAATTGTAAGTTAGAGCTAGGGCAGGGCAAAGATAGTTCACGTGGCAAGTAAACAGAAAAAGACATGAATAGTTAGGTTATTGTGCTCGCCGTGTAAGAGCATGATTTACGAGGGTAGTGAGTAAGTAGGAGAAATAGAGAAGTTGTTACATCAGGCGCCCGATGTGAGGGCGTAAATATAAATAAACGGAAATAGAATAGGCGCAGCAGGCAGAGAGAGAGGAAGAACCACGGTTGCATTGGGCGCTCAACGTGTGGGCGTGATAATTATAAATAGAACAGGTGGCAGAGAGAGAGAGAGAGAGAGAGAGAGAGAGAGAGAGAGAGAGAGAGAGAGAGAGGACCGAACACCGGTTGCACTAGAGGTTCATTAATCCAAAGTTGGGATGGTTTCATTGTTCGTCGACATTCAAACCTACTACTCCTCACCTGTCAAAAGTCAGATGCTGTCATATTAAAAGTTCATATGTGTGCAAAACAATATTTCTTGATGGTTTTTTACTGTTTTCTTATATTTTTCACTCTAGAATGCAAGTTTTCGAGATCGAGAAACTCGTTTTCCTGAAAACGGGGCGACAGGCTCAATGAGCTTGTATCGTGTAGCTGCTGTACGCCTCTGTCGTCGCCATCTCGACCGCCATCCTCTCCGTGTCAGATGGCAGATGTGGGCCTTGAGATTAGGCACCGCGTGAGCCCCCTCCGCCCATCGCTTCCCACGCCCCTCGCCCACGCGCCATCCTCCCACGCACCCGCCCCGCCCCGCTCCACCCCGCCCCGACACGCTGGCGGCGTCCCGGCCATTCCGCTGAGAGGCTGGATACAAAAGATACGAGGGTAGCACTTTTTGTTAATGAATGTCTTTGTGGAACATCTCCGTGGAATGTCTCATTCATGTCGTCTTTGTGGAATATCTCATGTATGTCAATATTTTTGTCACAATGCTAATGTTTCGTCAGCACACAGGATAAGTTCTTCAAAGCTAGAATATTTTGTTAAATTAATACAAAGTATAATTTTGTAATATGTACTACAACTAAGTCATTTATTATTACCTTGTTATTATGTTATTATTATTATTATTATTATTATTATTATTATTATTATTATTATTATTATTATTATTATTATTATTATTATTATTACCTTGTTATACGTTCATGTCATTGTGAGACTATATTATGGTCAGTACTCTTCAGGCAACACTGCAAATATTTCGATATGTTAAAGATAAAGTCAATGTGGTCATGATAGAGGGTATTTCAATACAGTGAGCAAATCCGCGCTTGGTGTGCTTAAAAAACCGTAGATGTCAAGAGTCGCATGGCTAAAACACTGCCTCGAATTGACTGAAACGATAAGTGACGTTTTGTAATGAAAAAGTATCACCCAGCTATAAAGCAATAAATTTTTATATATTGTATATATTACACCTTACATATGCTGGATGAACCCCTACAATTACATTACACAAATAGAAGAAAGTAAGTCAAGTTATAGCAGAAATGTTCAACTTATGCACAATGCTTAAAATCAAAAATCCAAAAAATATTGTTTCCGATCGTTCAGCCCTTAAATTCAGCAAATTTGAGTACATTTTTCTCATAAACTATTAGCATTACAGCAACCAAATATTTTATACATATATTTTAAAGTATTTTACACTTACTGAGTTATTGTCAAGATGATATTTTAAAAACATTTTTATGTAGATTTAAAAAAAAATATTCAACGTTTTTCTGCGTTATCCAAGATTCATTATATTATTAAAATAGTGTCTTTAAACCTAGTTCAAAATAATTCAGTAAATAGGTTATTATATGCCTGAAATGTGGTAAAAATTTCACAAGTATCCTATAAATAGTTTCTGAAAAAATGTACTTTTTCACAAAAAATATAAAATTTCGGGAAACTGTATTTAAAGTTTCAGGCGTACCTCAGAATAACCCAGCTCCATATTATCCATTATTCTGTTGGATAATGCTGCAGCCTAAATCCAGCTCAATTAACAGCGTCAAAAATGGTCTTCCTCTTTAGTGTATTATTATTTCTTGCATCTAATTATAAGTCAACTTCTCCCGGATCTGATTTTTTCACGCGGAAAATGTCAATTTCCTGTAGCAGTTATAGGGTATCCCTTCCTGAGGCTATGCCCAAATGTTGCAAAAATTTAAATCCGAATGTAGAAAAACACAAATGTTGCCAATATTTTCCTCATTGAAAGTTAAAACTGAATAATACACACGCAACTACAATCTATCAAATCCAACAAGTACAGTTTTGGGAACCCTATTCCAAACAACATCGTTAAATCTTTCATTTAGGTTTTGAGTCTTTCCATGTAAACATTTGCACCTCTTTGACAACTAGAATAAGAAATAATCACTACAGAGCAAAAAGCGCTCAAAACCAGAAAAAAACGTCCAAATCACACCAAAACATACAGAGCGACTACAGAGCTGCCAACTTACTTATAACCTGGAAACAATAATTCAATCTCAGACAGAAAGAGAAAAATTGAAAAATTACGAAACCGAAGCAACACGCCATTAGAGCGAGCGTAGCACTGGAACACCCAGACCTTTATATTACCATTTCAATCATTAAAACGTCTTTCAGTGCGAAAATCTCTCTGAGCCATATAAAGTAGACTTCAAGCTTTCAAAAAATGTAAAAATCCTAAAATCTGATTTTTGAGCCCTTGGCACCCTAACACCTACCCTTAACCGAGGGAGGTTTACAATAATTTTGAAACAACACGATCACTGTTATCTGTAAACATAGAATTCAACATATTTTTAGGATTAGAAAAACAGGATTGCCAGTTGTAGTCGACTACAGCAGGAATTCCTGTTATACTCCTTAATTTAGAAACATATTTCGTCTCGTACATTATCATAATCATTATTTTTAAGTAATACATGTATAAACGATAGATTATCGTAGTATTTATATAGCCAGTAATCTTGTATTTAAAAACCTCTTATTTTCGAACTTCGAAGATTCGCTGCCATTCATTCGCTAACTATAACCTCAAATGCCAACATCGTACCTGTACAATAACAAATGTTTGTTCTAGACGACGAAATATCCACTTAACTCGATAGATCGATTGTAAGTTGCACAAGAAAATGACGTAATAACCAAATTACGGCAGATAAGCGAGCGTTTGTTCTATTAATTTTAATACATTATTAAAGTGTAGAGTGTATACTACAAATGTGTTAATAAACGAGGGATGTCATATATAGGATTCACTACCTTCCATTTAAAGAAAAAATCAGTAGGACGCTCAAATTTCTTTCTAAACGAAAACTATAATGTAAGTTTTTGAAATCGATAGGATTATCGTTATCGTGAAACTTCGAGATCGTAGATCGTGCTAAACACCCAACGCTTGATACCAGTTTTCAAGTTCTCAGACAACCCTGAGAATTCGTTCACGGCTCACTTAAATATTTGGAGGAGAGGCTCAATTATTAAATTAGCTTTACGCTCCCTATTTCACTCCCTACTTGTATCATGCCGCCGCTTCACCGATCTCACACGCTTCCCAGAGATTTTGTCGTTCAACGGAAGAACGAATTTCTGAGAACAGGAGGTGGTCAATCTCCAGGCTTAACAGACAGAAAGTTGAACTTGCTTGGCAAGAATCGTAATGACTAGTGCACACACATTTCACTACTGTTTGACCCATGGACAATCCGTATGGAATTTATGATGGTCAAAGCGAGCACTCAGAAGTTTTTTCTCAGGGTTCTCCTGTTTCCCAGACTCTCACTCCGCCATTGAACCTTAGTAATTCGGGTGAATTACTAAGGTTATTTACTATCGTTCATTTTCTCTTAGGTGACTATTCACGTGCCTTACTTAATTAGTTGAAGGACCGAAAATCGGAAATGAACAACTAACAGTAAGTAGTAGGCAGTAGTATCAGAATATCACCAAATTTGGACGCGCACTACCCAGAAAATAAGTTGCGTAGACTGTGTGGTCTCCCCAATGTGAAACTGCACATGTTTCCGGCTTCTTTTCTACATTCACAATTTACTTCTATGCATTTCCGTGAAAACTTTCTTGCAAGCATACGCGTGGAATGTAGGGAAATAGTTCTATTAGCCTTCAAGAAACCGCCTGCGGCACACTTCCTGCCTGCAGACAACGCCCGCGAGTCATGCACCTCGAGCAACATATTTACGCGTCGCGATGCAAAGCAGCATCAACCGCAGAGGCGGCGGCGCCTCGCGTGAAAACGGCATTTTCCTGTGCACGTCCTTGCCTCCGCGATGCATCACCGCCGATTACCATCTGGGAGGCAGAACGATTCCCTGTACGAAAGACGACCGCGCTTTCGTACTTTCTCTCTGTCACATAAATCCCTGCGGATCGCTATCTCGGGTGCGAATTTTTTTCCGCACCCGATTCCGGGCACGCAGCCGCAGAGGGACTCGTTATCTGCGGTCGCCATTAGTCGCACTCAATGTTCCTGACCGTCTGCGAGGGAAAGTAGTAAGTGTGTGTGTGTGTTGGTGCGTGTGCATATGCGTATGTGAGAGACCGTGAGATGGCAGACGCTCTAACCGAACGTCGGAAAGCTAATTGCTTGTCCCAGTTAGAGGGATCGTGTAAAGAAAATGACTTTCTGCACGGAAGCTTACTTTCTGCTCAGGCGCGGAATTGAACTTACAAAGCGTTTGCTGGTGGTTAGATAGCGTTAGATTTCCTTGTGCTTGTGAACGAGGTGTGTTTTGCGTCTGGATTTAGATGCAACTTTCTAAAGAGAAATGACTATCGCGCGGTGTGGATTTAGAGAAAATTTTTACGCTCTGAATAAACAAGAAAATTGGTAAATGATTGAGAGCTTTGTTTCCTTTGCTGAAAAGGTTCTAACGTTTCAGAGTTAAATTAATAGGTGTTAATGCTTAATGATATCAATTTATAATATCTATTTTGAAGAGGTAAAATTAAACGGAAAATTAAACTCCCTCTAACTAGCATTGTTAACGAAGTAACTAACTTACAAAATGTGCATCACTTAAAAAATATCGCATTGTTTGACTCATAAAATGATTGCATCTATATGAAAACAACTCCTGGAATAAATTAGTGTTAGTGAAATTAAGTTTAAGTAATCATTCATGATTTCGAAACTTTTCTAAGAACATTCATTTACAAATTATTGAGAAATGGAATATAACTTATTTCGTTATTATTATATTTAGCATTATTTATATCATTTTATAGAGCTATATTGCAAAGAATGAACGTTAATTTAAGAAATGTAAAATCTCAAAGTTTTTATGAAAATATTTATAATAAAATTTCGAAAATATGAGTCAACTCGAAAGAGTATCAAAATAACAAATTTAATACTGATTATACGATAACTAAATGACAACTTACACACCATTTACTGAGCGAGACATACCTTAGCCTTATTTGATCAAAGTCAATTGAGTTTAAAAATGAAGCGCAGTAAAAACAATGGTATGTATTTAAAAAATAATCGCACGATATTGCTCGAAACAAATAGCACTTGGAGGAATAAATTGAAAATATGGAAGAATAAGCAATAATAAAATGAATAAATGAACAATAAATAAGCAATTAACTCGCAATGAAAATGTTTTTAAAAAATGAAATAAAATTAAAGAAATAGAGTAAACACAACCAGCATGTAACTACCGCCTCAAAGAAAGGGAACTTCTGTTTCACTATCGCAATTGTCCTGAAACCTTTGTGATTGGCGACACACTCCTTTGACATTCGAACATTGCTCCACATCTGTAGAATATAAAACAAACATATTTTTCATTGTATTGCAAAAATGTTATAATTATTGACATAAATATTTTAATTTGTCTGTTTGTAATATAATTGTGTAATATTAAGGTTTAAAACTAACAAGTAATACTACGCTAATAGGAGCTTTTGGTCATATTTTCCTATTTACATTAATTTCGCGACGCACTCCCATAATTTTGCGTTTTGTTGTCGGTACACTCTTTGAATGACAACGTACTAACGGAAAGACTTCATTAGCCTCACATTCATGTCACCGTAGTCACACACTCTTGCTGTTCTTTTTTCCTCTCCAGTAAAGTCGTGCCGTTTTGGTTGCATTTCATATTGTTCGTTCCGTATGATTGATTAGTGATTCCGATCGCATCAACTGCCAAAATCATTAGTCCCATAAGTGCAGTGCGGGTGCTTTCTTGACAGGTGCCGGTGATGTTTCCCCGCTGGATGGTGAGATCGGGACTTGAAAAGACCTCCCGGTCAGAGGCACTGCAGTGACATCAGTTGATGCCTTGAGCCACCTCTCCAGTTACACTCAGTGTAACTCCAATTATCCAAATTAAGAAAATTATCCAATGATTGGGAAACTTCAATGATTAGATGAAGCTTAGAAATTAAGTACGAAATACGTCATATTGTTACTTCCGGTTCTTTGCCAATTTAATAATTTTCACATTTAATATACATTTTTACTTCATTGTTTTTTTCAAAAATCGATTCGTAAAATTGGAGATTCATATAATAATGGTATTCGCATTAATGTAGTTCTATTGTATACTATATATATATATGTAAATATGTGTAACACATTTATTGACTCAATATCAACAAAGATACAGTATATACACTTAATACTAAACAATTTCAATTTTTTATTTGTTTGAAGTGAGATAATTTATGAATATTTATTGTTGATTTTGAATTGAAAAGTTAACCAATTATGTTTTTTCTCGACTGCATTAGTTTAAGGAAACAATTTTTACGTAATCAATTAAATATCTAGTTTACCCTAGATGAAACATAATTTTTACGTTAAAAAAATGAAATTCTAATCTTTGTATGTCCATACTCGCTACCAACCCGCACACCGTCATCGCCTTCGCTGATTCCTCCTCCTTTACTACTTCTGCTGCTGATGCCTCTACGGCCGTTCCTCTTCGCCGTTCTCTTCTTTTCGTCTCCTTTGCAAAATCTCTGTCTGATGGAACGGCCTGAGAGGATGCGTGTTTGGCAGAATTTTCGTTTAGGAGAAGGAGAACACGACCGTTTACGACCGAATATTACAAACATTCACTCGGCCAGTTATGGCCACACTTAGCCGTTCTTCTCTCTTCTGAAAAATCGTACATCCGTAGACCAAGAAAAACTGTCTTCGTCGTTATTGCCTACCGTGTAGTTCATCCTTCTCCACACACGCGCGCACTCACACAAAATAAACGCCCAGCACCAGTAATGGACGCTGAGCAGTCCTTGCTGCAGCCGTCACCGCAGAAATCGCACCGTAGACTCGCCTTGAAGATAACCGCCGATATTTCCTTTCCACAATGCAATTCCAACTACACATTCCCTATCGCTTTGTACTCACTTTGAAGTACCAACTACACAGTGGCTGCTGTTCTAGAATAAACCTCACCGTAGAGTCCCCGCCAACGCACATCCCTGTCACATTGCCTCCACCCATATTGCTCACTGATCGTAAATAGTTCGTTCTGCGCCATTCCAGCAACAACTTCGTCGCTGAGAAAGAGTAATTATCGCCATTGCATGGTTCCTTCATTACAGATTTGCTTCATTGTACCAGCTGTATATATCTCAAAAGAAAATTATTGAATAATACCCGTGTAATTCCCCCCGTATAATCCGCGTTGAGCAGAAGAATTTACCCTGCCAGATTTCCCCTGCAGCCATCTTCTCATAATGCCCGCCACACTCTCCCCGCTTCATGGAATCAGCTGCATACACCCTACCAAGTATATTTCTCATCTTGTGATATATTCTGAGAAGGATATACTTCCACCGTACAGCCCCAGTCGGCAAAGTCAGTCATCACTGCAAAGGCCTCGCCTGAGTCATAACACCATGTGCGTAGTACTCACCGATCACAGCCAGTTTTCATCGTGCAATTTCCTTCCTGTAATCCGTTCTGCGTAACAATTCTCGCTGATTTGTCATCGCCTCGCAGATCCCGTTTCATTGCTCCAGCTGCGTAGTGTCAGTCGAGCAGAAACATTTACTATCGTTCAATTCCCTTCCTGCAATCCGTTCTGAGTAATAACAATTCCCGCTGGTCAGTCCTCGCCACGTAGCCCCCTTTTCATTGTTGCGTGTACATGGTACCCGTCGAGCAGAAACATTCAAAGCAGAACCCGCTCCATAATCTCCGCTCCATTATAGCAGCTTCATAGTGCAGAAGCATTTGCCATTCTGCAATTCTCGCCCGTAATCACATCTGAGGAGAAGCAATCCCCGATGCTCTGCCCCCGCTTCATTGCACCAGCTGTATAGGGCGAATCGAGCAGAAGTATTTAACGTCGTTTAATTCCCCCCTGTAATGAGTAGAAACAATTCCCGCAACTCAGTCTCTGCCACTTAATTATTGCACAATTGTGCCAATTGCGTAGTGCCAATCGATCTGAATAGTGAACTTGCACGCAATTCCCGCATTGTTATCCCTTCTGAGTAGAAACAATCCCTATTGGTTATTCTCCGCATTGTAATTCATGCGTCATTGTACCATATGCGTAGCGGCCGTCCATCAGAAACACCAACGCGCTATTCCTGCACTGTAATCACCTAGAAGCAGAATCAATCCCCGCTGCTCAGTCCCCGCTTTGTTGAATTGCTTCATTTTACCAGCTGCATGGGCTCAAATGAGCAGAACTATTTACAAACGTGCAATTCCACCCCTGTAATGAGTAGAAACAATCCTCGCGGCTTAGTCTTGCCTCGTAATTCTTACATCATTGTGCCAGCAACGTAGTGCCAATCGATAAGAAGTATTTAGCATCGTTATATATCTGCATTTTAATCTCCTCTAAGAAGACGCAATTCCCACTGCTGAGTCTCCGCTTCGTATACATCGCTTCATTTTATCACCCGCCAATCGAGCCGAAGCATTTGCCGGCGTGCAATTGCCGCACTGTAATGAGTAGAAACAATCCCTGCTGTTGTCTCGCCTTGTAATTATTGCATCATCGTGCCAGCTGCGCAGCGCCAATCGATCAGAATCATTTACTGGCGTGCGATTCTCTCGGCGTAATGAGCAAAAGCGCTCCCCACCGCCGCCCCCGCCACCACCGCCCCCGCCGCCGCCGCCACCACCTCCGCCTCCGTCACAACCGACGCCGCCACCGCAGCCGCCTCCGCCTCTACCACCATCACCCGCCACCGCCACCTTCCCCGCCGCTGCCTCCGCCTCAGCCTCCGCCACAGCCACCCACCCCCGCCGCCACCACCACCCCCGCCACCGTCCCAGCCACCACCACCACTGCCACCGCCACCGCCACCGTCCCAGGCACCGTCACCGCTGCCGCCGCCTCCACCACCGCTGCACCGCCACTGCCACCACCACCGCCGCCGCCGCCACCTCCATCGCCATCGCCACCGCCATCGCCATCGCCATCGCCACTGCCACCGCCACCGCCACCGCCACCGCCGCCGCCGCGCCGCCACCATCGTCGCCACTGCCACCACCACCATCACCGCCACCACTACCGCCACCGCCGCCGCCGCCGCCGCCGCACTGCTGGCGCGTGCCGCGTAGCCGGCTCGCCCGCACGGTGTGTCGTGGCGCACGCCAATCAGTTCTGCCTGTCGCCCATCTCGCGTTACCGCATCAAGAGCGTGCGCTCACGCTCCACATCTCACGCTGCCCTTTGTTTCGTGCGCTCCTACACTATATATATGGGTAGCGCCCGCCCACGCGCCAGTCTTGCAGTGCTTGCGGCGTCGGCCTCCGGCGCTCTGCGGCGCGCGTTCAGTGTCAGTCTGTGCCTCGTGTCTGTGGACGTGCCGTGTGCTCTAAAGTGCCTCATTACAAGCTCCCCCAGCGGCGCCGGAGCTACCGACCGTTGACGGGACGTTGATGGACGATTTTCGAGTGGCGGATTGAGACATGCGCACCGGAGTATGACGACGTGACGGGTCGTCGCTCCACGTAAGAAGACGGGGGTTGAGATAATTGAGACACTCTAGATTCCAGCGATATGGCTAAGTTGGGCGTTCAGCCATGTGGTGCGCCGCTTTTCGCAATTTTATTCGCCGTCTGCGTTTTCGCAGCCGCTCCGTGCGTCTCTTCCGGAGACACGCAGCCCGCCTCCTCGTCTCAGACGACGAACCACGCGGAGCATCTCAAGAAATGTGCACATATTTTGGACGCGTCGGCGGTCAAACGTAAGGCGTTCCTGGACCGCCTGCAGCTGCAGTGTAAGAAGCACAAAGCGTCGTCGTTCTTCTGCGACAACCTGCAGCTGCTGTTGACCATCACCACTCAGTCCGCCAAGTGCAACCAGCTGTTGTCCGTTGGGGAAGACACTCCCGTACGAGTTGCTCCTAGGGAGGGTCTCGAACAGATGATGGCTGATGGTGTTACCCGACAGCTCATGAGGGACAAGCGAGACGTGCCCGCGGAGGAACCGGGCGCGACGGAGAAGCCAAACGAAGAGAAAAAGGACGCGAAGGAGGAAGAGGACGTGTCGGAGGAAGGAAGAGGTGCCGGTGACGGAAACTGGGTTGAGGCCGACGCCCAGACCGGGTCCCGGCAGGGGCGTGTCCTCGAAGTTACCCCCACCCCGGCGGCCAGCGCCGATCAGCAACAGCACGAGCAACCGCGAGCGGCCTCCGAGCCGGAGACGGACAACCTCAAGGCCATGCTGGACTGGTCCTTGGGGTTGCGCCCGTGCGCGGGTGCCAACCAGTGCACCGAAGAAGGACGGCAGCTGAGCGACTGGCAAGCGCCGCTGCGCCGCTTCGTCCATTGGGCGGTGGACGCCGGACGCGCGTCCTTCCAAGTGCTCAGCCCGGCCGTGAGGGACGCCCTGCGATCCGCGCGCTCCTACGACGACGTGGTGAACCAAGGGCTGGACGCCGCGCGCAGCTGGGTGCAGGCGACCGCGCGCAGCGGCTCCTCGGGGCTGGAGGCCCTCAACGAGACTCTCGGCCGGAAGATCGAGAGCTGGGACCACGGACTAGACGGCGCCCTACACTGGGTCATCGACACCGGCAGCAGCTACCTGGAGGACTCCAAGATCTCCAAGGAGAAATGGTTCAACAACCTGCAGGTGGTGGTGAAGTGGGCGGTGCGCAAGGGACGCAGCTACGCGGAGGGCAGTGGGGCCAACGGCACGGCCCCCATGGACGCGCTGCTGGACAGGGCTGCCAACGCGCTGGCACGCGTGCTGCCCGAGCCGCTGGCCGACGCGCTGGCGGTGGACGACACCGGCGGTGACGTGGCGGAGGTGGAGGAAGGGGAAGAAGAAGAAGGAGACGACTCTCCTTTTGAATCAAGAGGTACACAACAAGTCTCTCGCAATACTCTCAGGGTGGGGTGAACCTTGGGGTAACAGTTACACTACTTGTCTTTCACGACTGGCATTGAGGTTCAAATTTCGATGGATTCAATTTTAATTTACGGTATAAAAAGAGAATCTACAGCGGATTTTCCATTTTTCTTCCGTCTTATCGCACCATTTCTCTATCATAATTCATCCTATTCCTTCATAAACATTTCTGTTTGATAATAGTTTACCCATTTCCAAATATGACCGTAAGACTTGGAACTTACATTACAATGAAGATAAACACAGGTGCCCTTTCATTTTTTTAGACCAAACAGGACAACGCACAGGGGGATGCATATTTAAACACTTGAAGTCGAAAATGTTGACAACTATTACTTACTTTTCATGTGACTAAATGAACTTCATGATTCTCAGGTCAATGATCATTTTGAAGATATGATTAATAGGAGGCAGTAATTACTACCGGGAGAAGTAAAGTACGAGGAGTAGAAATTAGAATGTTAACTCAAAGAAACATACAAACTCTCGAAAAATCTGATGTACATACTATTGTGAACAAATTCTAGGAACCTCTGCACATTAAGTCTGACTGTAAAAGCTGTTTTCAGAGAACAAAAGTATCAGTGTGGTGGTCAATTTCTAATGCTACCTGCATTGCAGACTTGCGCGTCATAGTGTATTCAAAATTAGTGTTGGGTGAAATTGACTCCACTTAGTTCACCCAAGATATGGTAACTAGAGCAAAACGAAACTTTAATTGGAATGTCCTTGTATGAAAATGCAACAGACAATGAACACAATGAACATCCACAACAGGCAAATTTACCTTATTACTGACGCGGAAATATGTGGAGATTGTTTATTTGAATGAATTTTACTGTTTTTCAATCGTATATTTGGTTTTAATATAATAATTCCTATATTTGAGAAAATCACTTAAATTTATAAGCATGGAAATGAAAACAAGTTCAAATTACAATGTATGTTAAAGGATTTTTGAAGCTGAAGAATATAGTAAGCTGTCTTAAATAATTGCATGCACTTTCGTTAAGGATTTTATAAAGATCGATAGATTAAATGCTGAGAAGATATCTTATCTTTTGCTCAATATAACGTAACTTATATGTCATGCAGTCTCTCCTGTTTTTCACCGTAATTAATCAATTAATAACTGATAAAATTATAGGCATTGATGAAATTGTATTTAATAACATTTTTCTAACAAAATATGGTTATGAAAACAGTAAAAACGGATAACTTTGTTTTTAAATTCACTATAAAATGCTAACATTCATTATTTTAAAAGAGTCGACTGTCTGTGCGTAGGCAAAGGAGGCAAGATCATCGGTTTCGGAGGAAAGAAGAAGAAGAAGAAGTACCTGAAGTACATTGCGGTGGTGGCGGCGGCCAAGGCGGCCATGTTGAAGCTGGGCGCCATCATGGCCATCAAGGCGCTCACCGTGAAGGCCATGGTGGTGAGCTCCATCGCGCTCACCATGGCCATCGCCGTCGCCTTCAAGAAGCTGGGCGGCGGCGGGGGCGGAGGCGGCGGCGGCGGACACAGCAAGGTGCTTACCTCGCTAATTCGCTTCCTATCGTCCTTTCGAAATTCAGACATGATGACCATTAAGTGTCTTTTTCTTTTAGACTCATCTTCTGTCTTCTTTCAGTCAACTCACTCTTAGCCATATTATCATTCCATTTCAATTTTTCTTCTTTCCCCTTTCCTGCTTCCTCTTCTTCTTTTTACCGCTCTTTTCTTTAGTGTTATTTGCCTCTTCCTTTTCCACACTATCATATTTTCTATTCTTCTCCTCTTGCTTATTTTTTCCTTCACCTCCATTTTTTCTTTCTTACACTCCTTATTCTTATTCTTCCCCTATTTTGACCCTTTTTCTTCTCGTATTCCTCCTCGTACTTCTTATATTTATTTCATTCGTGCCTCGTCCGTAATAGGCATCCTTTTACGAATACTAAATAATGAACTTTACGTAAAATGATTACAATGTAATGAAGTTTGCATCTAAATGACATAATGGCTTATATGAGAGTTTGCTTTTGACTATATCACTACAATTAAAGGTACATTTCCGTTACTAGGGGGATTCAGACTCATCGATAGTGCAGAGAGTTTGGTGCTGCAGGTGTTTGCATTATAGACCACAAAGGGTATTATGAAAGAACGGACAACATGACATTTTGATCGTACTGAAATGGACTACTTTGTAATTGTAAAGTTTTTGAAGCGCGACAAATGAAGATTCGTTATTTTTATTTTTTACAAATAAAAATAAATGCTATGAAAATTTCGGACCAAAGTCTCTAGAATTTTTTGCGCCGTGATACACAAACTTATATTTTACACATAATTATTTTTCATGGAAGTTATTTTACCCCATGTTTATGAACTTGAATACAAAATACTTTGATTGAAGACGTGTAAAAATATAAGTAGATATGAATGTACAAAACAAGCGGTAGTACATCTTTTACATTAATGATATATTGTACGGAGTTTTAACAGATAAAGTTCAGCTCACGTGCATTGCAGTATTGCAACTCAAGCGTATTGGTGCAGTGCTTGTATACATTCGTACAGCAAAAATTATATCAATATCATTTCTTCTAGTAACAAAATGTTTAAATCGACAAAATGCCACAAGTCTCCAACACTTTGAGAAAAACACATTTCCCTCCAACTTTTTCAATAAACACCCTCACAATTCCACCACATGTGCAAAGATGATGTTACTGTAAGACTTTTTATAATAGACACTCTCTCTTACGTTTGTAATACAGAATAATTAGACAGGTTAATGAACATTTTGTTGAAACTAATCTCCATTTTTCAATGATTACAAATAAGATAAATGATTGGATTTCAACCTGATATTATGTTTTACGTATAATCGGGAATGAAACTTATACAAATGATAGCTCGATATCTTAATTTGTTTTTAATTTAAATGTTTTTCTTTCCTCTCTTTTGATTCATACATTAGGACAACGAAACGAAATATTCTTTAAAGATTTGAATTTCATAGGTTCCCCTCCACTTCTGAACAAAAGATTTTCAACTACAGTATATTTTATATTAGCTATTCTCCAAAAGTTTCGAAAATGAATATGAAAATGACGATTTTCCGTTCACTCGTTCAAAAACAATATTTGAAATTTAAATATTTTCTTTCTTTCGTTTATTCAAATATTTAAATTGATTACGAACGGTTTATAAGAGATTCTGACTTGATGCTCAATATGCCATATGATCTGAATGTTGAAACAGCTATTACTCAAAATTCAATATCTCAAAATTATTGATTTTTCAAATATCCTATTCTCCTTTCATTTATTTATTCGTTTTGAAAACAAACATTTCAATTTTGAATATTCAGTGTAATGACCCTTAAAGTTTCCTTATCAAAATCTAATTAGCGAGATTCCAAAATATCATATTTGTTTACACGTTGTGTTTCATTGGCTTTAAAAATGAATGAAAGTAGTTACTCTTGTTAACCATTTCACTTGCAGTTAAATTTTTGCTTATTTTTCTCTATAGTTGCATTTAAAATTTTTCGTAATTCTGTACTGTAACGTTAAGAAGAACCTAAAAGAGAAACTAACAGCCACTCGTAAAGGCTGACATCTCGAACACTCGAAACAGATGAGTTGTAGCTAAAGATGGCGGATGATTACACATCTCCCAAGAATGGCACTATTTTTCTTATAAGAAAGTGGTATTAGGAAAAGAATTGAACGACACACGGGCGAAAACACAAATAACACCCGTCTACCACCTCAGTTAAAAAAACTTCAACCGCGTCTGTTCTTTGCTGATTATCGGCCTAATGACTTTAACCCTTTATTGCATAGTGTAATCCAGCTGTAACATATAGTTTTTCAGGTCATAAACGCATTCTAATTATTTAATTATGAACAATTTTATATTTCACGTCATGTACATAACGCGTTTATGTCACTCCATGCATTGTTAGGCGGCAAACGCGATAAGATAACGATATAAAGTGATAGTAATCTAGAGGCGTCGTGAATAAAAAGTTCCTGGTAACACACACTGTTTCTGTATACCAGAAACGAAACGTTTTTAGGAAAATAATAAAAGTAAAATACGAATGATACTTATTTTATTGACTTTTTTTATACTTATTTTATCATATAAACGATTTGAAGTATTATTTTAAGTTGTGAAATACAGCACATTTTGTCAGAGGAGTAAGACAATTTAGTTTTGCGTTTTTCTCAAGCAATATTTACTTTTGATTTTTTTCCTTAATTAAAATTAATAAATTTAATGAAAAATAATTATTGCAAGTAAAAATTTAAACAAATATGCAATGAAAGGTTATTAACTGTTTCAAACGGGTTTTCCGTGGTTTCTCCGATCAACATCAAGCGAATACCGGAGCAGTACCCAACCAAATGGGCCACGGACCGCGCGAGATCTTTCCTTATTCTTCCTTGTCCTATCCTCTCCCCTTACACACACACACTCTTTCACTAACATGCACTACACTAGCACATATTCCGGGAGACCGGTCGGGACCTTAGAGCTTGTCCCGGCTGGGGTGGTGTCCCGCTGTTGGGGGAGTCATGGTTAGGAGGAAACCCCACTAGCCGACGGTAGGTCGGCGCCGGATCTCGCCATCCAGCGGAGGAAGATCAGCGCCATATCCCGGGTAAAACATGCACTACACTTAACGGGAGTAATGACCGAAGCAGTTGACGCGCCCGGAAACACGAAAAAAATGAATCAAATGTTTCGAACGGTTGTTTCTCTTTGTTTAGGTGGTGGTGGCCAGCCACCACACGAGCACCGGCTCCAGCGGCCACGGCTGGGATGACGCGTGGGAGAGCAGCTCGCAGGGCGGGCCCGGGCCGGGCGTGGACTCGGACCACGGCGGCGGCGGGGGCGGCGGCTGGAGCAGCGGGGGCGGCGGCGGCGGCGGTGACGGCTGGAGCAGCGGCGGCGGCGGCGGCGGCTGGAACGGCGGCGGGGGCGGCGGGGCGGCGTGGCAGCCGTCGGGCGGCGGGTGGAACGGCGGCGGGGGCGGGGGGTGGGGCGGCGGCGGCGGGGGCGGCTGGGGCGGCGGTGGTGGCGGCTGGGGTGGCGGGGGCGGCGGGGGCAAATGGAACCGAGCAGCTTCTAGTTGGAGACCCGGCACGTACGGCCTGCAGACCATCACCGCTGATGTGGAAGACCTGTACAGAAGAAGCGGGAAGGTTACGCCCACCCCAGTCCCGCACGAAGTGCCCATCGCCAGATAAGGTAACATTCAGATTGAAGCGACGGCTTACGCGGTCTGAGTCGAACGAATCACGGCTGTTCAAGAGACGCTGCGACCCAGGCAAGGTAGCAAACGTTTGTCGTGATAGTTGGTCGTCAACCTCGCAGTGCGGCGTCTCAAACGTTAGCCAATCTGCCTAAAGCTCAACAACTTTGAAAACCCTCTGAGGCGGGGCCTCAAGAGGCGTACTCGGGCAATTCGCTGCTTCCCCTCGAGAACACTAATTTGCTCTGTCATTTGCGTAAGAATAATTGGCAGCAGCGGAAAGGGAGTCGCCTGTTTTAATTACTTGTCTTCACACTTTCGTTGCCTCCAACACCCGAGAGAAGGGCAGAGTCTGGCCAGGCAAGACCGCCCCTCATTCCCGTTTGTGGAGGAGGCACGACTTCTCAGGCAGAAACGAGGGGAAACCTTCTGCTTCACTACATTTCACGCGTGCACAGTCAAGCCGTTTTTCCAAAGTTGTCGAGCTTATAAAAGTCGGCGTCTCACGGACAACCGAGATTCTATGTGAAGGCTCTCGACTGTCCGGGTGTCACCGCGTCACCCGGACAGCCGAGAGCCTTCACAGGGCTTTGGTTGCGGAAGCCTACGATTGCAACCAAGATTCTAATCAATCAATATCCCTCACTCAGGTTTCACAACCCCCGCTTATAAGGAACGCTTCTTATGATCTGGTACAATAGGCTCATTTAATTTATTATAACAGCTTCTGAAGCAAAACATCCATTTAAATGTCAGAATCGTAATATACCAATGAAGGGAAATGAAGGTAGCAAGAAGAGAACTGCCAAAGACTGATGATATTTATGTGAACGGGTAAATGTGTTAGGGGTGAAGTGAGAAAGGACTCATGTGCAAGTCATATACCCTCATCCATAAAATACAATATTACTTCTTTACTATTTACAGATTAAAGAATAATAATATAACGAAGCTTGACTAATGTGAATTCCAATGAATTAAAAAGTAGAATTGTCATGAGAATGCGTCGCCATTCATACAGTTAACTACAATGAAAATATGTATTTATTCAAGTATACTATTATTTATATAATATTTAATTAATACCAATAATATTTTGAAAGTAAAGCTAGTGTGTTTGCTGGAATGAAGTGTAAATTATTTGTAGGTATTAACAATTATAAAATTTAAATTGTGTTTTACTTTCTTCCATCCACAATGTATTCCTTCCTTACTCCTTCCAGATAAGCTTGCTTCTTTGGAAAAAAAAGTGAGTTTCAATAATGAAAATATAAAACAAAAAATATAAAATAACAAGGCAACATGCAGTGATAAAAAACGCATAGATTCTACAACAATTACCTCGTCATTATGAGAAAGTCACTTCCAGGAGATAAAGCAGAATCAAAATGTGCAACTAATGAAAAAATTAAATTCTTTATTATTTCCCAATTTAATTATTTTCTATTTCCCCCAAAATTGAAAATTAAATAGAACATATATAATTTATATTCAATCTTTAAACCCATTACTTCATGTTTCAAATAAATCTAATGTGAACATTACTTTACATTGTAATATTTCTTATGAAGAGTTCTTAACGACAATAAATTAAGACTTGAAAAGCAGGTTAACGGGGCTTGGTCAGAAAAATGTACACTAGTTGTTTGCCAACGTTTCGGAAACTTTTATTTCCATCCTCCATGTTGTAAGCCCTGAGGATGGAAATAAAAGTTTCCGAAACGTTGGCAAACAACTAGTGTACATTTTTCTGACCAAGCCCCGTTAACCTGCTTTTCAAGTAATATTTCTTCTTGATTTTTTCAATATTTATTCAGGATCCCGGTCTTAGCAATCTAGTCTCACAAGCATAACAATACAATTCGTAATAAAAATCGAAGTTTACAAAACAGCTAATTGAAATTCGAGTCAAGAATGAATAATTTAGAAGAATCTGCTTAAAATTAAAGATGTAATCGGTTCATGAGCCGAATACCTCAAAGCACCATTCGTGAGTTATGAGAGATTAACAAGGTGAACTTGAAATCAAACAGACCATGTAGTTTGAAAGAATACCGTTGCGTGTAAAGAATTGGCAGGTTGTGTACATAACAGAAGTATTTACATTAAGCAATTATTACGACTTATCTAAAAAAACATGTAGCATTCAGGAAATAATTAAGAAAATTAATAATTAGAATCTTCTTATTATTCTTTCAAAAAGTTGTAAGTCGTTTAGTGAAAGACTTCTGGCTGAAAAATTGAAAAGAAGGTTTGGTTTTGTTTAAAATTAATTTTCTGGAAACGTGTTTATTCTATAAAGTTTTTTTGTTGGGGACATCATGCAATAAAAAAGAAGATAGACGAAGAAAAAGTTATGTAAATTCGAAAACAAGGTCGTTACTCGCTCTATCCCATTGTGTTCATTTGCCAGGAAATTGAAAAGAATTAGATAATAAAAGTGAGAAGACGAAGTAATATTAATTCAATGAAAATAGTTTACAACAGTGTATATACAAAACAGTTCACACAGTTATAAAGTACTGCATCTAGGAACTCAATATTTGATGTGTTTGAGGCCACCCGAACAGATAAAATTCTGTAAAGGAAAAGGCTGCCATGTGTTTCTACTGATTAGATAATCATGGACACGAAAATTCATGTTTCTTTAAAACCAAAAATAAAAAACATAGATATTTCTTTCGAAGGATTAACGTAAAACTATTTTGAAAAGGGAAGAAACGCCGAGAAAGTAAAACTATTTTTGGAAATAAAATATTAGGCACACTAATAAATACCTTGTCTAAATATTATTACCATTAATTTCTTAAAAAGAGCTTCTTTAAAACCTAAGATGCTTCTTGTTGCAAATAACATGATGACGGTGATAATTATAATGAAAATTGTGGTTGCGACGACGAATGAAAGTTCTCAAAAAGAGTATGAAGCCTCACGTAGGATTTGTGTTAATATTAACACACGACGTATTTTACGAATTTATAATTTAATTAAAGGTGAAATCAGTTCAATTTTTATTTTTATTATAATATATAATTTATTAATTTATAATTTAATTATAGGTGAAATCAATTCGATTTTTATTTTTCATTGAGAATAGAGTTTGAAAATACACAGTAGTAACGGTATTTGTTACAAATAATCAGAGTGTTACTTACAATGGTTCTTTGTTTTATTTTTGAACAATAATACTTAGACATGTTACATATTAGCAAGAAATATAGGATATCCGAACAATATATGTTCTGCCAAAGCTTATAATATAGAAGAGAATACTTAGAAATGATTAATGTAATGTATCTGATATCATTAGAATCGATGATCAGTAAGGTGATCAACATTTTACAATGAAATGGAGAACCAAAAATTGAAGAAAAATTACAACGTTAACGAAACATTTTATTAATTTAAACAAAAATAAACTAATTATGTTTACATCCCCTTTAATTATGTAATGAAATAATAAAAACATTAATTACTTATTAAAATTAGTATTTTTCCTTTCAACAGTTGCTTTAGTTCTAGGGCAGCACAACATAAATTGAACAAGATCACAGTATACTTTGACTAAGAATAACTAAATTTCATATGGAATGTGTTCATTCTTGAAATGGTTAAATATTTTCAACCACCTTTTATCAATTTTAACATGTCGATTTTCCCATTGTTCTAATTTATCAGAATTTCAATATAAATTCAGCCTTCTAATTTCTTCAAGCAAACAATTCTCATCAATATCAGGAATTTCTTTCGATAAGAACTCTTTACCATTTTCAATATCTGCCCAATTTATTTGTCAAAAACACACTAGACAAAACACCATTGACAACTGTTATTTTTTTGTAATAATTGTTGCAGAATATTCTTAGATATATTACACATTCTCTCGTCTGCGGATCGCTCCGCACAGCACAGCTCAACTAGCGCCGACTAGCGAAGTTTCTTTACTCAGTGTCGTTCCTGCGCCGACTGCAGAGGTGCTTGCACAACTGCGCGACGAACAGTCAGTCTCTATCAACTCGTGCATAACCAAACTTATTCAATGCAGTGGTTATTTCTACTAGTGCTCAAAAGTTGTCACAGTGCTACATAGTGCTCAAATCCAGGCCCCCCTAGGGGGGCATCCCTTCCCTGATGTCTCTGCAATGTATCACCATCAACTCTATCAGAACTCAACCGCCAACAACAACATTCAAGTACTAAGGTCAGACGCGAGGAAACGCAGCCTTGACAACCTCCAGGTAACCGGCGCCAAACGCAAGGCCAATTCTCTCCCCGGCGTAATGGATCTACCTTTAAATAACAGATTTGCCCCGCTCGGGCCTCTGACTGACGACGACCGCGAGGAAAATCCCCAAAATTCGTCTCACCCAAAAGAGCCTGTGATCAAAAAGCCCCCTCCAATATTCATCCACGAAATTACAAACTATAAAGAACTCATCAGTAAATTAACCTCCGAGATAGGAGAAAACTTTAACACTCAAATAAAAGGAAATTCTGTTAAAACTATTCTTAATTCAATAGAAGATTTCAGAAAAACAATTCACTTTCTAGATCAGAATAAGTGTCAATATCACACGTTCAAAGACCCTTCAGCTAACATCTTTAGTGCAGTTATTCGTGGAGGGCCGATTGATTACGAAGAAGATGAAATTACTGAAGAACTTAGCAAGGTTGACATTCTGAACGTCAAAGTAACCCGCTTGTTAAGATTTGATAAATCTCCCATGCCATTATGTGCAGTTTTAATGAATGACAGATCAACCTTTGAAAAACTATTTAGCATCAATAGACTTTTCAGTGCCGTGGTTTCAGTAGAACTCAGACGCCGTAATGCATTTATTGTGAGATGCAAAAGATGTCAGGACTTCGGACATACTAAAAATTACTGTAAAAAAACTTCCAAATGTGTAAGATGCGCTAACTCCCATGAACCGGGTAAATGCAACTTAAACCCCCAACTTAATCCCACTTGCGTTAACTGTAACCAAGCTCATCTAGCATCGTCACGCAAATGTGAATATTTCCAAAGACGACAAGTAGCATTCATGAAAAGAAGTTCATCTAACTATCTTTATTCACAGGCAGCTAACAGTTTCCCTCCCCCTCCCCCCGCCTCATTTCCCCCACTTCCTGCTAGTACCAACTATCGTCAGTCTAGAATCCCTCCACAACATTACGTTCCTCCTCAGCTCCACAAAAACATTCCCCCTCCCCCACCTCCTCAACAAAATATTTTTCCATCTTATTCACAATACCCATCAACAAACTCTGCACACCCACTTCCCCCCTCCCACCATAGCACCTCTCTACATCCTGACATAATTTCAGAAATAATACACCAGGTAATAAAAGCCCTCATTCCCATAATCAACAATCAAATTCAATTAGCTCTTGCCTCACATCCATATATGTCCCAGATCCATAATACTCAAAATAATCAAGAAAATGTCCCAAAATAAATTTTCGTCTCTCACTCTCCTAAACTGGAATATAAACGGAATCATCCCCAAAATCAATTTTATAAAATATCTTCTAAATAATTATAATATAGATATTGCTTTCATCACCGAAATGCACCTCACATCCAAAGATAAGGTTAATGTTCCGGGTTACTTGACGTACAGATCCGACCGACCTTCTCGAACTGCAGCAGGAGGAGTAGCTATTTTCATTAAAAAACGGATTCGACACGATCCTCTGCCACCGTTTATCACCCCAGGACTTGAAAATATATCAATAGCGCTACATCAATCACACGATACGCCAATTACATTAACTGCAGTATATAAGCCTCCTAATATCCCCCTGAAACAAACACACCTTAATACTCTGTTTTCTAACCCAACTACAACCATAGCCATAGGCGATTTCAACGCCAAACATGCCGCATGGGGATGCAGAACATCCACCCCGAATGGAAATTTCTTACTCAGATATGCTATCAATAATAATTTAATTATCTCTGCTCCACCGGAACCCTCACATTATCCGTATAATCGCCGCATCCTTCCGGATATCCTAGATATTGCAGTTTGCAAAAATTTTACGAAACCGTTATTTCAATCAGTTCTAGCAGAATCAAACTCGGATCACTGCCCGGTGCTTCTATCCTACGATGCTAATCTCGTAGTATCTAATCACCCCAATCAACGTATCCATAAGAATATCAATTGGAATCTATTCGAAGAGTATCTTTCGACATCTACCCCCATACCACCTTTCTTATAAACCCCAGATCAAGTCGATTCAGCTATTTTCTTCTTCGGCAACACCATCTGCACGGCAATAAGTACGGCTACACCCAATTACAACCACCAGAGGCACCCCCCATCAAATCCGCTTCCACCCAACATCCTGAATCTTATTAGACATAAGCGATATATAAGACGACAATGGCAAACTCTCCGGCTACCCCAATTAAAAACCGCGTTAAATCAGAGTTCACGAAGAGTTAAGTAAGTTTCGCTATCAGAACTTCCAAAACCTTCTTCAAAATATTGATAAAAACTCCAATACTTTGTGGAAACTCTGTCGTCATTTCTCCCACCCCAACCAAGCAATCCCCCCATTATCAGCCAACTCTGAAATCGCTTACTCGGAAGTAGACAAATTAGAAATGCTTGCCAACCATTTCAAAGATGCTTTCTATCCCAATACTTCTACTGATTTGAATTTCCAAAATGTGGTAGAGGAATTTGTAAGATCCCCATTCCATACAGCTCCATCACCAATTAGTTATATCTCTCCCGCTAATGTCAAACAAATAATTAAGAATACAAAAAACAAATCTTCTCCAGGAATAGACGGTATCCCCAACATAGTTCTAAAACATTTACCTCCTCATTCCATTGCTTACTTAACTGCCATCTTCAACAGTTGCCTCAGAATAGGCTATTTCCCGGCAAGCTGGAAAAATCCATTGTAATTCCAATATTAAAACCTAAAAAATCTCCGAAACATCCCTCCAGCTATAGACCCATAAGCCTTTTACCCACTCTGTCTAAAATCTTCGAGAAACTGATCCTAATCAGACTTAACAAATTTCTTCAAGTTACGAAAGCTATTCCTCCTTTTCAATTCGGATTCCGCCCTCTTCATTCGACCACCCACCAGCTTCTCAGAATAGTAGAAAACATAGGACAAGCATTTCAAAATAAGCAGTACTGCTCTGCAGTCTTTTTAGACTTCGCCCTTTTTAGGCTTTGGATTCAGCAAGTTCATGATTTAAAAAAGTATGGTGTTTGTTTGTGAAGTCGCTTTTAGGAGTGAGATACTGTCTTGCTATTGATAAAGTCGTGTACGTTTTTGTTGTAATCTTTCTTGTCCAGAATCACTATGGAGTTGCCTTTGTCAGATTTCGTAATAATAATGTTATCTTGAGAGATATTGTCTTTCAGTTTTTTGGCAATTGATTGTTCTAACGAGATTTGTGTGTGTTCTATTAAATGTGTTTTTTGATTGTATGTGTAACAGTATGTAATATTTCCGTAGGATTTGTCTCATTAGGAAGGACAGTGCCTTCGTTAACGTACAGATTTTTGAGAGTATTGACATTGGGTGGGAAAAAAGGTGAATATTCGAGACCTTTTTGTAAGAATGTGGTTTCGGTATGAGAAAGAGTAGGGGATTGTTGGATATGTTTCTTATGTGTTGGATATTGTGATTGGCTGCAAAATAGACGTTCCAGCTTGATTACCTGCTTTTGTTTCCGGCGGCTGAAAATTCTGAAGATGCGGCTTCTGATGGAGTCCAGGAGCACATCCCACTCAGCAGGATGTGGTGAAGAGGCCAGGGGAGAGACAGTTCATACTTCTGCAGTGAGAGACGGTCACGTGAGGCGTACCATCGTTTCCGCTCCCAACGTAGCCAGGATGAACGAGCCGCAGAGGTTGCTTTTGAGGCGGCTAATGACGAGCCTTTGATTTTTACGCGGATGAATTTGGGGGTTACCCTCCTCACAATGCACTGTGTAATGAACCATATGTGTAAGTTTGCCAGCGCAAATTTCAAGGATGTCTTGTAAAGGTTGGAGACCAACGAGGCTTGACTTGCCAACATCATTAATTAGATCGTTGGTGATATAGATACCTTCTTATATAAGTGTAAATAAAAGATGTCTGATACCTTTTATATATATATATATATATATATATATATATATATATATATAGGGATGTATATTACAGGAATACACAAAATATAAAAATTCAAATTAGACAAATTATCTACAAATTGTTATACACAAAACGTACTAGCCAGATGCGTAAGCAAACTAGGTCACTTTGCACTAGGACTACTTTGCAGCGTCTGAGCGAAAAACGAAGTCCTGCGGATTTTTGAGTGTGAGGCTTGCTTATGAGGGCAGGGCGTTTGTCGGTGTGTGTGGGAGCGGGGCAGGGGGACGTGGCCATATTAAAAGTAATAAAGTTTTCTGCCCGTCTATCCTCAGAAACAGAAATTTACATGAAAAAGTATCGATAGAAGTACTTTTTTAAAAACAGTTGTGTGTTTTATTATCATAGCAGGTTTAAATATCGTCAGTATGCTGAAAAACTATCTTCAATGTACTTAATTATGCCCTGTAAGGATTCACTGAACTGTAAAGACACATTAGAATGATTACACATGATTTCAGCACAGTAGGTGCCTCCAAAGAATAAGCTTTCGCTTCATTTCATGCTTAAAACCTCTAAAGCATGTTTTTTCCACAATTCCATCGGAATATTTTAGAAATATCTGGCTAAAAATAAAGTTAATTGATTCGTCTCCTCAACAGTTCTCGTGTGAACCATCTTTATAGGTGGCTTGAAAGCTCCCTCAAAACGCGTGTTAGGGCTCGACCCTACCCCTAACATTTTTTCGACAAATCATTGCAAAATTAGGTTTAATTATTATCAATGTGATCAATCAACTCGCAACGATTCATGTGATCCCGGAAAGAGAGTACAGTAATTGACAACGGTGCATACAGATGCATTGAAATAATAAAAACCACGTTTCTAGATCTCCCTGAGAATATTCCAGAGGAATTATCTAAGAATTGTGATAATCGGGAAGCGTCGTCGAGACGAATCGAATAAGCTATTGTTAACCTCTGTAGGTGCGTAAGTCTCTTAAAATGCGTTTCTCTTGTTTGGAGACGCGTTTTTAGAGACATTTTATAGATTCTTCTGCATGTATCCGCCAAAACCTAATAAGTTCCTCTCTTGAAAACCTAAACGCGTCGTTGCTTTTGCCTTGTTTCTGTACCAGGGTCTTCTGGTGGTGATGGTGTTGGGGGACTGCAAAACTAAGTGGACGACCAGAATATAGGAGTATATGGAGAGAAGAGAAGAAAAGAAAGAAAAGAGACGGCACGTCTGTTCCTTCGTATAATATCCGCTCCAAGTATTAATTCTAAACATCTCATACTTAGGCTGCGGATTTTGCATATTTGCATGCTTTTTTCCTTAAACATAATGATATGCAAAAAGTACACAAATTCATTTCTTATTGTTTGGATTCGATGTACAAGTTCTTATAGTGCAAATTTTTGCATATTTATAATGATTGGGCGTATTTTAAGAGCATATATTTGATTATTTTACATTTTTATTTTTTATTTTATTTGTTCCTTTATAAAATTCGCAGGTACATTAAGATGGCTTTCGAGTTTGCATCATTTCTTTGTGACCATAGCGGTACAGTTCATCAGGAAATCGATCCAAACATGTACGTGGGATGAAATATGTCCGACTGAACTCTGTAGCAAACTCATTGAACAATTTTCCAGGACAAATGGGACGAGTCTTAACAAAAGAAATTAAGAAAATTCAAATTAAATTCAATTAAAATTAATAAATTAAAAAACTTCTGGTTTGAAAACAATGAACAAGTTATGAGGTATTTTACAGGGTGAAACGTATGGCGTTGAATATTACTACACAACTAAAGAAATTGAAGCTTTTAAGTATTGTCTCCTAAACTCAAGCGAAGTTGAAAGAACTTCATGTGTATAATAACGCTCTTTTAGGTAAAAATGATTCATTCCATTAAATTTATGAAAATTTATTATAATCTCTTGCAATTGAAATTAAATTCAGTGTGTATCATTCAACATTTAAACTGAACTATTTTGTAGAGACTAAACACGCAATTTTCTCTGTGTATATTTTTTCATTTTAAGTGCATATTTTCCTATTTTTAAAGCATATTTGCATGCATATTTTCAGGATTTTTAGGATATGAACACGCACCCTACTTATACTCAATCATATTGACGAGATGCGGTTTGATATCTAAATCATGTTTTCGTGGCCAGAAATGAAACGGGACACAGAGAAACGACACTCTCACCCAAAGAATTCTCACCCCGACACGTCGCATTTGCGGAGCGTGCTTTTGTGCCCACACCTGACGGCTGGGCCAACCTGACTTTTGGCTAGTCGACGTGGGCAGGATTTAGGAACTCGTCAGTCTAAGATGGAATACTCCAAGGAATAAGCTTTCCCCTTGTTTCATGCACTTGGAAAGCGCATAAAAGGAAATGGGGACTGGAAATGCGTAAATGTGTTTGAAACAGATAAAGTGATTTTATTTTCAACATCATAATTGATCTTGTTTTTAAGTTGTTTTACTCGTTAAGGAATACATCGACGCCCTGCGCCCTCAGTATTCGATGTCAGCCATTTTAACACTCTGGGGCACTTACCCCAGCCTCCCATTCCTTAACGACGTCATTAGACTCTTCACGACTCGCACCCACTAGGAGGGTTGTCAGACTGGGGAATTTTGTCCCCAAAATGGGGATTTGTTTTCGTTGTGGGGAAAGAATGAGGGACATAAATGGACGGGGATATGTTTGAGGAGTTTTGGAGGAATTTTTTTTCATCCAGAATCGAGTTAGAAATATTATTTTTTCAATAATTATGAATAAAAAACAAACGATAGACATTATTCTGTCTCATTAATATGTATCAAAGAGAGAAAAATAAATGCCAAGCATAGAGAGAGAAAAATATCATAAAAAGAAAATAGAATAGGGTCTTGACCTGCTCAAAGGACAATGATTGGTTTACTTTAAGTATTTGAATTTAAGGAGACAGCCAATGAAATAGTCAGAGACAGCTCATGTCGTTGGTCCATAATTTAAAGAATATTTTTCAGATCTGGAGAATTTTATTTCGTTGGATAGGTTTTTGGGTATTATCTGAAAAAGTGAAGAGGAAAGTGGTCGATACACATCTGGCAACCCTGTCCATTTGCGCCAATGGTAGCTTGCTCTTATGACCAATCACCAATGACCGTAACATCGTTTGCAAGTTGTTCTAATTTTGAAATAATATAAAATTTAGAAGTTTGGCATTCATAATATTCTATTAAATGTATGATCAAGAAAACATATGAGTACCAGGCATACGAAAAAATAGAAAAAATATATAAGTCATTGTTGCCTCACAGTTAACAGACAAATAACGAAATATTGCTTGGCTTCGCACCCTACAGTTGTCCAAGTAATAGGCAGCTGTTTTAAAGAGAAAATTTTTTCGCTATGAAACTATACAATAGCTTTCATAGGGCGCATTTATTTCAAGCTAATGAATTTAAAGCTCGCTAAAAAACCCATTGCGTAGCACATCCAAATTCAAATCCCATCTATTCATGTCGAATTTGTGATGGTTAAAGCGGATTGGAGGGAGGCTGTCTCGAGGTTCTTCCATTTCCTCTCATTTCACTATCACATTATTACTCATGTAGCATCCGCGACATCACTTACCCGACTATTTCATTATTTAGGAAGTCTCACAGGTTCAGAGGCTAGAATATTATTATTATTATCAGGCGGTGTATGCTCCATGACGTGAGCGGTGAGAAATGCGGTGGTGCACGGCTGGCATGAACTATATTTCCGTGCGGCGCCGTGACCTCGGCCGAGGCCGCGTGGGAGGCTTCGCTTGGCATTCCGGCCGGAGCCCTGCGCCCTGCCTGGGCCCGCGCCAGGAGACTCCCACGCAAGTGCTGACCGGCGCACCGCCTCCTTTGCACTGGCGGTGCAGTGCACGGCGCACGCTTTACGCTGGGGCGTCTTTCTGTTTGTGGCTGCTCGTCTCTTCCTACACCTCCTTTTCCTTCTCTTCCTCTCTTCCTGTGTTTCTCTTTCACCTTTCTTCTCTCTCCCTCTCATATTTCCTCCTTCCTCTTTAGCTCCATTTCTTCCTCTTTTGGTCTACTCCTCTGGCTGTCTCACTCACCCTCTCTCTTCTTTTCTTTTTCATTCTATTTTATTCTCTTCTATTTTTATCCTAAATCTTTTCTCTCCCTTCCACTTTCTCATCTACATCACTTCTGCTATCACCTCTTTTCCTATTTCCCCTTCCCATCCTCGCATTCCGTCTCTCTCCACGATCTTCCCCACTCTCCTTTTCCTTCTATTTCTCGTTTCTATTCTCCTAATTTCCTACGTCCGCTTTCCTCTTCCTTTTAACTTCCCATCTCATTCACTTCCATTCTCTCTCTTTCTTTGTCTGATTGCCTCTCTATTCTCCCTCACTTTCTTTCTCTCCCTCTCCTCTCTCCATCACGTCTCCCTCCCAGATAAAGTTATAGCTTAGTTCGTTCTTTGTTCTGACATCCTTGTTTTTCAGGATTCTTACAAATTAAGGAGAATACTACGTACATGAATTTCAAAACTCATTCCTTAAAAAATTACATCCAGACTCAGAAAAGTGTGTTCGTGATCATCATTTTGCTTTCCGAAGAATGCATTGAACAGTTGAACTTGTGCATATAGTGGCGGACGTCTAGGACGTAGTGGCGTTACAAGGATTTTACAAAAACCAGAAAACTTTGGAGATCATTCGCTATCTAAAAAATACGAAAATTTCTGAGATGCTGAATGTTGGAAAATGATTATTTAGGAGGTAAAAGAAACAAAGCAGATAAAGTCTCAGGGTTGATCCTAAGATCTAACGCTCGGGTGAGGAAGAGCGAAAGAATAAGAACGAGAAGCAATGTGATAGTTATATTTTTCTCGAAAAGGGAGAGTGTGGATATAAATGAAGGGCGAAGAGTAATTTTGCAATTCAATGCGAAGCTGAAATGCGCAAAAAAGGACTACAACAGAAGATTGATTTTATGACATAATGCTCAATGTGCGACAAAACTGAAGTCACAAAGAACTTGGGAAAGGTGACATTATAATGAGCAAAAACTATTACGTGAAGTGTGTATGGTGATATTGCTATTTCTCCGAAGGCCAAGAAATAAGGGAGCGAGAAAGTGTTTGATTCTGAAATATAACGCATACTTGAACGCGAGAAAACTCACGTGTGAAAAATTATATGAAAAATGGCTTTTTGGATAAAAGAGAGCAAAGAAACATGTTAGATGAAGTGTGAAGAGTAATATGAAGGTTCTAAACGAAGTTAAAATGCGAGGGGGAAAAAGCACATAACAGAAGTTGGATGATTCATTTTAACACCCAGGTGAAAACGGCGAGAGAAATCGGAATGGCAAAAGACGTGTAAAAGACGAATTGGTCTAAAAGCGAACAAAAAGTCATGTGCTGGATGAATTGTGAAGAGTAACCTTACGTTCTACACGCGATAAATTGCGAGAAAAGCATAGCTAATGATGTATGAAGATTGATCATACGATCCAACATTTTGTTGGAAGCTTGATTGATGATTTAGAGCGCGTCAACAGCTAAGAACATTGATACTGTAAGTGAAGTGCATCCTTTTTACCGCGATAGGTGGCGGTGATCTTCCCCCATTGGGTGGTGAGATTCAATGCCGACCTACCCCTCGACTTGCGGGATTTTCCCCAACCAGGTATTTCTCAACAGCGGGGCACCACCTCAGCTTGGACAAGCTCTTAGCTCCCGAGTACCAAACGGCCTCCCGGCATGTATGGTACTGTAATGCAAGTAAGTGGAAGGCTGTGTGAGGGGTGAGGATACGATAAGGAAGGGTAAGTATATATCGTGCGCAGCCCGTGGCCCGTTTGGTGGGGTACTTCTCGGGCATTCACCTGGTTTTGATTGGAGAAATCCCGGAAAACTAACGATCAGAGTAGCTGTTCGCTAGAATTCTCCTCCAGAAAGCGACTGAATTCGACCTAGCTATCTAGCCTGTGTCGAATGTCCTGCCACCATCGGGACTCGAACTCTAAGGTCTTGGGCAATGCAGTGACATCAGTTGATGCCCTCAGCCACCTAAGCCGGTGCTCCAGTTAAGAACTGCGAGAGAAACTCTAATGGACAAAACAGTGTCAATGGCCCAAGCGAGTGAAACGAAATATGTTAGATGAGGTTAGATGAGGAACCTTACAATCTAATGAAGATGAAATAGCATGAATGAAGCAGCATTGGAAATGATGTAGGAAGATTCTACGATCTAACGCTGCGGTGAAAAACGGCGAGAGAAACATCGAGTAGCAAAACAGTGTAAAAGGGATCTTTTTTGTCTAAAAACGATGATGCGTGCAGATAGATGAAGTGTGAAGAGTAACCTTACGATCTACTCAAAGATGAACAGTGAAGGGGCTGCTCTGACAGGGGGAATGACCTACTCTCCGCTGAAGAAAGGTGAGAGAAACTATAAATGGCAAAACAGTCTGCATTTTTGGCCGAAAGCGAGCGAAAAGACATGTGTCAGTCGCAGTGTGAAGCCTGACCTTGCGACCCAGTCACTGCCCAGCGGCTGGCATCCATCCGCGTACGCACGGGCGCCCGTCCAACGGGCGCCGATCACGTGTCGGGATGCACGCCGCATGAGGGATATCGGTGTCATCGACCACGTCGCCGCCTCGCCACACTTTGTTCAAATCCAGGGCTGCCCCTTCCATCCCTCAGGAGCTTATCTATTGGCAGCGGCGCCGTCTCCCCTCCCATTAGCGATAAAAAGCTGCGCGACGGAGGCGCGTGTCTTCATTGATTGTCGCGTGGCCCGAGGGGTGCGTCGTTGTTTGTGGACTGTGCGGAGGGTGTCTACCGGTCGCGATGAGGATCCTGTGGGCGCTGTGCCTGTTGGTGGTGGTGTGTGCGGGGTTGCAGCCGCCGGCGGGGGCCGGGGTGGAGGAGCCCATCCTCCAGCATCCCCCTGAGGACGAGGAGGACAGCGTGGAGGCGGAGGTGGTGGAGTTGCTGAGGCGTGCCGAGGACCTGCCGACGGTCGAGGTGCTGGGCGGCGCCGCGTCCATTGTGAGGACGGAGGACAAGGACGAGGACGGGGAGGAAAAGGGCGAGAGGAAAGGCCGCTCCCAGAACATGACGCTGGGCGAGCGCGTGGCGGCCTTTCTGAGAAGTCATGCGATGCGGCTGCAGCTGCCGGGAGCTCAGGGCGACGTCGAGGAAGGTAATGATCGAACTTTTTATTTTTGTAACATAGCATTTCTTTTTGAATATTTGTTTATTTTTGGACAAATGCTAAACATTTGGTGACGCCCCACCCCAGCCATTCCCTCATATCGTGGGTTCTCGAGGTTGATCGTCCCGTCGAACTACTATTTATACAAAGTGTCTATAAACGTCCTATCCTGGACCATTCTCCTTGTTGGCTTCTCAAATAGAACTTTTATTTTGTTTCTTTAATTAAATTGTTGACAAGAAATAAAGAAATTAAATGTAATTGTATACAAGAAATAAAGAAATTAGACCATTGGAATTTACGAAAATTGTATTAGATGTCAAATAAAATTCTTATTATTTGGTGATTTAGTTTAGTAGTGAATAAAACAACAGATATTTGTGTTTCCAAAATATAAAATACTTGATGGTTTTTATAGTTCAGAGGATAGAAATATTGATTAAGCAAAATTAATCGGAACTATTGTATATAGTTATTAGGGGTGTCACTATTAGTAAATAGCCCATTTCATTGGTGATAACGACTGTGAATCATTCAGTACTCTTATATAAGTGTATTGAATCATGACATTTTATAAGAAAACATTATACAAAAAAGAAACACCTTTTCTTAGGTTAGGATAACTCATCCCCTACTTTAGCTACAACTACAACAAATTATTTCGATTGTTCATAACAGATGTGGGAGTATAAAAAATCTCTAACGGATGCCAGTTGCTTTTGATTCCTGTGTTTGTGACTTCCAAAGTATTTCGATCAACTCAATTTTGCAATTGCCTCCTTGGACTCTTTTTCCTTTAGATCGGCAATTTTTAATACAGAGGAAAATGATTGAAATGCATCTGAAGTTTGAGATTGACATTTAAGAGATAATACTGAAACATTTTGAGATTTCCTGAAACAAATGAAATGATTTTCATAGTGCATGGATGGGTGGATGGATTGCTTGATGGATGAATTGATGGAAGTGCCGTCGGATGAGTGGATAGATGGTGCCGTGGAATGGGTGGTAGGACGGGCAGAACAATGGGTGAATGGACGTGTGTATTTGTGTCATGTATACCAAAAGCACATTATATGCAGATCTCTATCATGGTACGTACGTTCGGCATAAGGTCTATTAGTACCCTGCCGAAGACGTTAAGATTAATAATTGATAGATTGATTAGTGATTCCGGGCGCGTCAACTGCTAAATTTAATAGTCCCGTAATTGTAGTATTTTTTATCGTGGTGACGGTGATATTTCCCCGATGGATGGTGAGATCCGGCGCCAACCTACCGTCAGCTAGCGGGGTTCTAGGTATCTCCATCTAGGTATCTCCCGCCATCAGAGCACCACCAGTGGTGCAAGCTCTATGCTCCCGACCGGTCTGCAAGCATGTGTGATGGTGTAGTGCACGTTAGTGTAAGTGTGTGTAAGTAAGTGGAGAGAATAGTACAAGGAAAAAAAGATCGTGCACGGTCCATGGCCCGTTTTCTAAAGTACTTACTGCTGTGGCATTCGCCTGGTATAAATAACAGAAACCATGATAAACTACCGATCAGAGCAACCGTCCGCTAGAATACTCCTCTAGCAACGGCTAAACATTAAGATTTCGCGCAATTTTGTACCATAAAAACTGCAAAAAACATTAAAAGAATACCATTTTAGCTGAAGATGTAAATTCATACAACAGGATAATTTGTTATGCTAGTCTCCTTAGCACCAATCCACTTCAAAAGCACTCTATTCCATAAGACTTAATACACGAAATAATTTGGAAGAGAAAACAATAGTTGTAAAGTTCAAGTGTAAAGTCTCCAAAACTTCAAATTAATTTTTAGTTTTAATTGTATCTAACCTACGGCTGTCAAATCGACTGTTAGACCAGTGCCATTGTATTTGCGTGTTAATTCACCAATCACTTCACTCATATCATTTTATTCCATGGAATTGATGCGGAAGTAGATGCTGAACACTCGACATTGTTTAGCTAGTCTCCGTATACACAATGCAGCATTTCTTACATGGCGATACTGGGGTTCGAGTGGACACTAGCTAGTTGAATGGAATTTAGCTGCTGCTGACTACAGGAGCATTCCAGCGGCAGGCTGCTCTGATCGGTAATTTTCCGTACATTCTTCGATCAGCACCACACGTATGGCGGAACAGTACCCAACAAACGATCCACGGACCGCGTGTGATGTCTCCTTCCTCTTCCTCGTCCTACTCTCATCCCTTACTCACACATACTTACACTTACATGCACTGTACCATCCCACACGTCAGGAGATCAGTTGGGAACTTAGATCTAGTCTACTAGATCTAGTAAAGATCTAGTATTAGGTAGGGAGTTTCTAGGATTGTGGGAGTATCCCGCAAACCGACGTGTAGATGAGTTCCGGATCTTACCATCGAGCGAGCGTAGATCACCGCTACCTCCCAGGCATAACACGCGCACTACACTTACGTGAATATTGACCTTAGACGTTGAAGCGCCTGGAAACATCAATTCATAAATCAAACAAGATCGAACTCAAGGTCTTCTAACTCAAGGCGTTAACAAATCGTTCCCTTCTACAAGCAGTAAAATTTATAACGCGTAGAAAACGAGATTAGAACGCAATTTTGACGCCTCCTTTGGCAAACGATTCCGGAATTTTGGCATACGCGCGCGTGTGAATGCACAGTCTCACTTCAGAAAGAAGTTGCGCACAATACGTAGTCAAGTGCGCATGCGCACATTCGCCGGAATCGTTAGCCGAAACGATGTGTGGAAATTGGGTGTAAGGAGGTGCTGTGCTATTTCTTACTCTCAACTCTGTGAGCGAGGGAAGGCTCCCAGGAGCGGCTTCTACTACTGCGCAAATCGCGCTATTTTCTAATGATGTTTAATGCAATCGTTCTCAATCCATCATCGAATACGAATGCGTAGACACATCGCTATCCATAGTCGAAGTTCTCCGGTTCACCTACGGGTGCCACTATCGGGTGCCTCAGATAAAAGTCAGAAGAGTCAGTGCCCACACGCGCGATCGTTAGAATCGATGAACAAGAAGCGTGAAAATCGGATATATTTAATTACTTCACGCAAAATCAGTTAAAAAACCTGTGTGACGTGCTGAGGAGAGAAGGGTATTCTGTGTTCATATTTCTGGTATCCCTACTCTAAACCATATACAAGTTGAGTTCTGAGTTCAAAACAAATGAGCGTTTTTGCCGACAATGAACAAAATATTCGCTCCAATGTAATAAAATCTATTTTCAAGAACTAGGACACGACTTGTAGGTTGGTTATTCTGGGAACGTTAACACCTTAGGTCATTAGTCCCGTAAGTGTAGTGCATATTTTTTCCCTCGGGAGATGACGGAGAATTTCCCCCTCTGGTTGGCAAGATCTGACGCCGACCTACCGTTGGCTAGCGGTGTTTCGCCCTAACCAGGTCTCTCCCACCATCGGCGCACCGCCCCAGTCGGGACACGCTCTAAGCTCCAGACTGGTCTCCAGGAATGTGTAGTGCATGTTAGTGTATATGTGTATGTGTAAGGGTTGAGGATAGGACAAGGAAGAGGAAGGAAAGACCGCACGCGGTTCGTGGCTTGTTTGTTAGGGTACTGCTCCGGCATTCGCCTGGTGTTGATCGGAGAAACCACGGAAAACTACCGATCTGTGCAACAGGCCGCTAGAATACTCCTCCAGACAGCGACTGAATTCAACCTAGCTGAAAACCTAGTGTCGAAACTCCTGTCGACGTCAGGACTCGAACCTAGGACCTAACGGTTAGAGGAGCTACAGTAACATCAGTTGATCAACTGAGCTACCGCTCCCGGTACGACTTGTAAGGATACGACTAGTTTGTTGCGGCATAGCGCAGGGCAACTGTTCCTTACTTCAAACTCTCTGAGTAAGGGAAGGTCCTCAGGCCGGTAAATACCGGAAAGTGTGTACGGAGCAGTTAGTTTAATTATTTTTACATTTTTGTAAATAAAACTTGTGTATACTTTTTAATGATAATGTGCTTTCATCCACGACATTGCACACTGTCAACTGTCGCCAAGGAATTGACGCTTGTGATGCAGTGGCGCTTTTCATGCGCTTTTCAATCTATAATCGATATGAAACACGTGGCAGCATTGCTTTGTTTGACAAATGGCAAGTTGCAGTATGCGCGGAGTCCAAGCTATTTTTCAGGCTGTTAATCTGTAGTTTCTTACTGATAGAGGTAACTTTATTTGTGACCAGCCTTTTTGTTGGAGGATACCAACAAAATCTGAAGTTAGTTTTCTCATTTTCTGGCTCATTTCTACCTTAATATATTGCTATTTTTCAACTAATAATTCTAAGTATTGCATGGATTATTGTTGGGTAGAATATTGCACAAAATGCAATTTGAGACTTCTGTAATTATATTTAAGATAACTCTTCTAACAACCGCTTTTCCTTCTCCTTTAACATTCTGTTATCAAACACTTATACTCTTCCAAATACGTTTCATTAAGGTGTAAAGTATTTATAAAATCAAGCCTTAATGTAAAACTGAGAAGCTGTCGAAAAAACTCTCGCATAACTGGTTCTAGGCCATGTCACTTTTCTTTGTAAACTGTATTGATCATTACAATATCATTCATGGAGATTCGCCTACTATTGTCGCAATTCTTAATGTGTGTAAGAGTTGAGGCGTATGTAACCTGTATTTTCATTCTGTTTAAGGTACTCTGTAGATTGTGCAGGTATTTTTATTTTCCTAGTGTTTATATAGAACAAAGGGAACATACTGAAATCACCAAGGAGTCAAGATCGAAATTGTGATGGAAAAATTCATTTCTCAAACAGAGTCAAAAAAACATCACAATGTTTTCAGAGATGGTTGTTTCTATGATGTCTGCTTATAAGAATGGATGTGTGGATGAACAAGTGTGTCCAAGATGTCTCAGGTCAATTAGAAGCACCTGAGCTCGAATTTGGTACACACAGCATTACTAAGCTCTGTTTGTGATTTTTTATAGATCTTTAAGTTTAGAGCATGAGGCAAGGAAATATTTGTAGCTTATTTCCCAAAACAGTACAAAAATCCTAAAAAATTGCAATTTTAGCAAGAAGTACGGACGTTGTGTCAATAGGATATTGCGTTATCTTGTTCTCTCCATTTTAGATTCCTCCCACAATCACTTTTTGGTCTATAAGACTTCGTTCGGTGCAATAAATGGTAAAATAGAAATGCAAAGTATAAAAATGCAAAGGGTAAAAAACACGAAACATTTTTGTTTTACCTAATCCTGCAATATCGGAAACACTGGTATCGGTTTTAGTGGGAGGTAGGTGACATCTCTTACACCTTCCCTTGGTATCCCTTTAATTTGCTTTGGCACTTTCTTGGAAATCACATTATATTATTGGCATCATTGTAACCCTTTATTTGTCCCTAAATTATTCCAGTTAAGATTAGCCAAACTCTTTTGACAAGATTAAACGAGACGAAATATGTCGGTAAGCTACGCACCTCCTCGTTTATTTGAGTATTTCTCATGAAGCCATGAATTATTCTTGAATAGAACAAAGAATTAGCGCTATAAGTTGTACAAAAAAGCAACGAGACAGCCCTAGCAATGACTGTGGTCACAAACGCGACAAAAATATGAGAGCGCTACTCGCACATACCCAAATCGGGAATTAATGGGTTAAGTCAATATAACAATCGCTCGGGTTAACACACAAAAAGTCATTATCGCCAAAGATGATTTACTCGATAAATTTTGTTGAAACAATACTCAATTAAAATGATTCTACAATTGCTGTCGTAATTGAAAGGTTTAATTTTGAACGCTCAAAATTTCACCAGTCAACGCTAAAAGAATTCGTACATTTTTGAAACAGAAATAAATAGGCTGAAGTTCACTTTCTATACTGCCGTCCAATCATTTTGAGAATGGAAAGAATTGATTGCTGACAACCATCGCCTTCATTGCGTAGAATCGTTTCTAACGCACATATCGCGAATTAAGCCCGAAAAATAGCTAATACTAAAGGTATCTGGACAATTCATATTATCCTGTCGATGTGGATAAAATTGAAGATAATCGGATCATTTCGCACTTCATCCAGCTAATATTGGCATTACGTACAAGACGCTTCATAACGTACTTCACCTGCCCTAGTCTCCTCTTGTTAGCGAATGAGCATTTCATCCGGCTAACCTCCGAAGTAAGCTTCGAAGCTGGTCCTGCTTTGGGCTTTGTTCACCAATTTTGAATAATATAAACATTCACCGGCTAATTTGAGAATTAGTCAGAATCGGATCATTAGCCGTAATATATCGATTTCATTAATAATGGTGATTTTTGTAGGAAACTAACTTTTGTTGTGTCAGAGCGGATTATATCATTTTAATCAATATACAGCTCTTAAAAGAAATAATGGAAATCGGGTGATTAAAAAACTGGTCGGTTAAACAGGAAAATTGCTAAAAAGCAACACAAACTAAATCAAACCAGTATTTAAAAGATAATTTTTTGAATTTTTGATTGGAAAAATTTCACAGATGATGGGCAAATAAAGAAAATAATTTTAAAAAATAATTTGGAAGAAAAATGAAATGATAATCCAAAGAAATGAAGTTAAAAATAAAAGAGAATTATGTCAAAGAAGAATATGCAAGAATAATATGAATATGGGAAGAATAAAATTAATATTTCTCCTCGCAAACTCTTACATCTGGTTCTCAGCTGGAACAATTGAAAAACTGACACATTTTTGTAAAACGCTCGTTTAAATGTGTTGCATCCTGGCGAACTCTTGTGATTGAAATGTTGGGATACCAACTCGAAACAAATTAATCCAAGTCCTCTACGTACTTCAGTGACTTTTTTCTTTTTTCCTTTCTTTGTCCCTGGTGCTTTCTTTGTGGCACGTACTTTCGCTTTTTCATCTTCCTTAAGCTTGTTGACTTTTTGCTTTTTGGCTTGTTTTGCAGTTCATATCTCTTTTCTACAGGTGTAAAAATCCTGCTGATCTTTGGCCTTTCATTTTTACATTTCCCCGGTTACTCGACATGCCACTTCATGGTTTATCCAATTGACAGTATTCTTCAGGTACAAACATTGTTGTAACACAATGTATGTTTTTTGTAATAATTCAATAACATGTTCAACTTAAATCAAAAACATGTAATACTTCAACAAAACACTTTACTCAAACTGATATATTATTTATCCTTACAATTAAAAATACGAAGGGCAAAAACTAAGTACAAAATCTTTGAAAAGAAGTGTTTTAAATTTATATTTTTCAAGAAACATGCGACATGTCATGAAAAACTCCTTACGATCAATATCATCATTGCAAATTACAAGGTAATAACCTAATGACATCATGACTAATGAAACCAAACACGACTATTTACCCGACGACCCATCCCCTGTATCTTTGAAAATTTTATTTTTATAACAGTTGAGGTAAACTTTCTGTATGATTGATTCAGTGCATTCTCGGGTATGCAACACTTCTAACTAAAATGATCGATGGATTAGTCATTCGGGCACTTCAACTGCTTAGATCATTATTCCCGTAAGTTTAGTATATTTTTATTCGGGGGTGGCGGTGATCTTTCCCCGATGGTCGCTGTGATCCGGCGGCGACCTTCCCGTCGGCTAGCATTTCCCCAACCAGGAATCTCTCAGTAGAGGCCCACCGCCCCGACAGAGACCGGCTGTGAGCTCCCGGACCAGTCGCTCGGCATGTGTGGAAGTGTAGTGCATGTACTAAGGGATGCGGATAGGACAAGGAAGAGGAAGGAAATATCGCGTGCGGTCCGTGGCCGGTTTGTTGGGGTTCTGGTCCGGCATTCACCTAGTGTTGATCGGAGAAACCACGGAAAACTACCGATCAGAGCTACCGGCCGCTAGAATTCTCCTCCAGACAGCGACCGAATTCGACCTAGCTGGAAAGCTAGTGTCGAAAATCCTGTCGCCGTGGGGAGTGGGAACCTAGGACCTCCCGGTCAGAGGCACTGCAGTGACATCAGTTGATGCCCTCAGCCTTCTCTCCCAGTCATTGTGACCAGAGCGTGCATTTAGTAACCCAAGGGCATGGCTATTAGATATGTGTAACCAAGCATTAGATGTATTTACGCAGGCACAATTATTTCTCCAATTATATTATACTTTTATTTTGCATTGTTTAAAAAAATATTGTATTAGTTAACGTAATGTTCTTCACTTTTTGTGATACTAATGATCTAACATTTCTAGCCGCATCATTAAATAAATACAAGTAATTATTCGCAGTTACAAGTCTTTGCTTATCAAGACAAGTAATCAAATACTTTATTAATAAATGAGGTGGTGTAACAAAAATGAAGTCTATTGAGAGTCTCAAAAATCGCAACTCACCTACAAAATTATTTTCGCTTCTTTATCAACAGATCATGATATTATCAATAAGATCTATCTCTGCAACTCGTTCTGAACAACACAACAGTCGCTTTCTGAATATTTACTTATGCAATCAGCCTATCATTATATACTGATTTCATTTAGCCACTAAATCTTTGTCTAATTTGGACGTCATTTAAATAAAGAAACTTTCTCGTAAGATACACGTAGACATTCAATATCATTTACTGTACTATTTCTATCTGGTTCTTAAATTTCTATTGAAATATGGTTATAGCGTCGAATTCTGAAGGTGATTTACACATCCACATGCTTCATTTCAAAATTTACTCAAAAAGTCTCCTCGTTTCTTCTTTCTTTATTTTATATAGAGAATCACAGAAAGAAGAGATACGAAGACAGAAACACAGAAAGGAGGAAAAAGGGATAGAATTATAGAGAAAGAGAGAAAAAATAGAGAATGCGATAAAAAAAGAGAATGAGAGAAAGAAAATTAGAGAAAGTAATAGAGAGAAAGAAAGGAAGAAAGAGAGAAAGAGTAAAAAGGGAATGAGATAGAGGAAAGAGAGAATAGGGGAAGAAAAAGAGAGAAAAATATAAAGGTAAAAAATGAGAATAAAAAGAAAGAAAAAGGTGGGGAAATGAGAAAAAAGAAAAAAGGAGAGAGAAGATGGAAAAAGAGAGAAAGGGAAAAAAACAGGAACATAGATATGTAATTAAGATTTTGCTTCAGCCTCTTTGCTTCCAAGATTTTTAAACAAGATACAACACAATACAAATGCACGAGGAAGATCAAAAACATTAACAGACAACTCTGTAAAACAAAATTAAATCTTTAAGTATTAGAATGATAAGTATCAATAAACACAAATAAAGTTAGTTTTAAAAATATTTTAAATTTAATGTTCGGCAAATCAAAAGTCTCATAACCTGAGTGAATACTTTTGGAAGATACTTCTTACATTTTAATTGCCTTTGGGAGATTATTCTTACATTACAATTATCTTTTGGAATATTCTTCTTTTATTATAATTTTGAAGATTTTCTCAGAATTTTGAAGAAATCAAAAAACTAAGGCACGTCATGTCTTACCAAGCAACAAGTGCGGGTTCCTGGCTGACGTCCCACCTGACAAGATCGGGCGGCAACAGGTGCGCCAAACGCGCTCGTGCGGCCATCTAGTTGCAGACACTACAACTGCATGCCCAGTAATGCAGTCGTGGACGGGGACGGAACTAACTGCCCCTCTACAGTCAGAGGCTGCAGAGGTTCATCTTAACAATACAAATTTATTATCTTCATTTTCAAGAATCGCATGTTTCATTTTCGTCGTTTATAGCGTTGTATAACACATTTTATTAAAAAATTATGACGAATTTGAATTGAAAGACGTAAATATATAGATGACAGCAGTGCCTAACAGGGCAATATTGGTAAATTATGCAGTAGAAAAATGTTAGTGTGAAGTATGTACAGAATACGTATGTCTTACTTTATCAAAGATGTTACAAAAATGTAATTTAATCATTCTACAATGATTACCATAAAGAGTCTTATTAAAAGTGGTCCTTTCATTCAGACTTCTTGATAATCATTTTTGTTATAATTAGTTTTTATCTTTTCTAAATCTTTTTGGTAAGACTGATATATACGGTGGGTAAGAATATAAAAGTTATAAGGAAGATAATATAAAATTATCAATGGTCAATTACCGTTACGTACGAGAGTAACGTGTAGCTGTTGACACAAACTTTTTTTTACAGTCGCTTTTCATTATTTTCACTTATACCATTTTGACTATTATCAAATATATCATTAATAAACAAATAAAAATAAAGGCAATATTTGATGTTTATATAAAGTCTAGAACGCATGCTTTATAAACGTTCATACCCTTTTTTGCAAAGAGAAGGTTTGTCAAAATATCTCCAATTAAGAACGTACCTCCGTTGCAGAAACAAATCTCACATTAGGTCTCTGTATAACATGAGAATATGTATGCATTCCTTTATTCTTTTCTATTCTATGAGTAATAATTCCCTTTACTCAGAACCAAGCCAGGGTGTAATGTGGGTCAAATCGAGATGTGTAATCAAGGCTCTCTGAGAGGTGCTTCTATGTTGAGAGTAATCAAAAGGCCAAAGGTAATAAACTTAAAGCGAATACACCCGTTACCTACATCGTAGAAAGTGTTAGTATTATTTTTTAAAATAATACATATCATTTTAATTTTACATAACAAGTGAGGAATCATTTAAGAAGAGTGGAAGAGAAAACTGATGAAAAAAATGTGGATCATTTTCTTACGCCATTGTGCGATGTAATGAATGTAATTGAAAATAATACATGCCTTAAATATCACGTTTTGCTGAAAAATACGTTTAAACTGAGAAGACAGGAGATTTTTGTTACGAAATGTCAGGGAAGTGGGGTCAAAACAGACATTTTTGTGTACGTGTTTGTTGTGTGGACACCTACAAGAAACCTTATTTATTTGAATATTTTTAATTTGGCGAGACCCAGACTGTACTCCCTTTAATAATGAAAACGCCTCTCTACTCTTTTCTGTACAAAGGACAAGCGAGACCAAGTTTTGTATGTGACAATGGAAGTTAACCATTCCATTGCGTAATAATATGTAAATACAGTTATCATTATATTGCAGCTACTTCTATAGACAAAAAGTAGTCAAATTTTTCTCTTTTATTTATTTTAGGACTCAGCGTTTACACGTCTCAAACAAGTTTTTTTAGAGTATTAATAGTTGAGACACCATTACTCAGAAAAATGGAATTCAATGGTTCAATCAATATCGATGAAAGTGATTTTATTCCATAAATGGTTTCGTTCCTGGTCTGGGTCTAAAAATTAACTTTATTAAGACCTTTATCACTCCTCCCAAATTACTACTCTCTTAGTATAGCATTACCACATTTATTATTACTAGTAGTTCTCTTGAGAATAATTCCCACAGAATTCAGTATATTTCGAATCTTAAAGAGCATTTAATCTCAAATTTCCAGCAATTTCCATGAATAATCGTTCAATTTCTTTCAGAATTATAATAGAATGGCCACTTTCTTTCCGAACCTAATAGATTTACTGGCTTTGGAACTCTGTTAGTACGTTCTGAAACTCCGTCCAATCACTGTTAACTCCTTGCAACTGATTTGCCAATTTATTTTTTGCACAATTCATTATGCTATTGTTACATAACTTTATTTATACATTTCTTTTTTCGACAGTCACTAGTAAAAGATGTGAGAGCATGCTCACTGTGCTAAAATTTCAATTGTTATCCCGAGTGTTAAAGTGAGATGATGCTCAAAAGCTCGGGTAAAACCATAGTATACGTATTTATATTTAATTTTACGTTTTACTTAATGACTTGTCCTTAAATCCTAGGAATATAAAACCACTACGGCAAGAAACAACACGAATAATTCTTTAAGTTTTTAACCAACTCTTAATAAACGTGACTTCACAAACAAATCCGTATACTTCAGAAGCAACTATCCGAAGTTTTACTTTGCCTCCACCAGAACCGCTAGCTATACGCAGGCGTATCCCTGACTATTCAAAAACGAACTCAGCTATGCTACTATATGATACGTATATTGTGGTAAAACTATGAATGCAAGAAAGAAAACAAGATACTTTCGTCTGGGCTCATCAGCTACTATAGTAGTCCTCTACTATGTATAATAGTACCCAACTAAAAGATTTGTACACTTGAAAATAAATGGCAGCTTTCTAAAATGTGTATGACAGACGTGGTATTTCATTTAGGCTAAAATGTAGATTATTTATATCAACACCACTTTTCTGTGACTCTACAAATCTAGAAATAATGAATAGAACAAAAGGTTTTTTCAATTTACTTTGATTGGTCAGCAGGCTCTCTGTAGCTGGCAACCATTATTGGTTGTACATTTACAGGGTTCTATATTTTATAGACTGATGGTTCCTTGAGTTATTTAATTAACCTGTGGAAAGGTACATCGCATGAATGTCATTTATAGTGTGCCAAAAATACTGAGATGGGAAGTTTCTTTCTGATCGTTTAGGATGTGAAATCTTTTGCGAATTTTGTATGTGCAGTTGAAGTAATCGTTTGAATTTTGGGATGGAAATAAGAGTATATGAAGGAGAATGAACATAGATTGGAGTAATATCTAATTCATTATGAAATTGGGACTTAGGTACTTATTTATAAAATTACCACCAAAAGAGTTAAGAAATTTGTAAGAAGTTCTATAAGAAGAAGTGCTATAAACTGTATGCTTTTGTAATGATACGGAGGATTTGTTTTAAATCTGGGTTTTTAGAATATTGGATTAGTTTTTGGGCTGTAATTTAAGAAATTAAAGCTTCCTGAATCTTCTATCACATTTTTCGTAGCTCTTCTGGGTACATTTACAGTTACACACGGGTGGATATAAGCATTCATACTTGCAAATTTTCTGATGTATTTTGTGCTATTTTTATATCGCACTTCCGCTTCTGTTTATTAATAAACACTTCGCAGGACTGCGATATTAGAATGTTCAATAGTTTTAGAGACAGTACGAGGACTGTATGTTGACAACGTTGCCGTTAGAAAATTGACACGAAGCTGTTTATACAACAAAAGTGCAAATGTTCGGACGGATGCACTGGTTACCTATTATTACACTAATCTGCTTAATTTTATTACTTTTTCCCAAAAAGGATGGTATTCATGTATCTCTCATGCGAAATATACGACACAGATTAAATCTGAAAGGTAATTAAATATCGTACAATAATAACTTGAGAATTTGTCATTTGACAGAAAAATGTGTGAATTTCTAAAAACTGACTGCATAATTAATACAAATTGAAATTGAGATTGTTTAGAAATTGTGTATGCTCTTATAGCGAAGTATGTGAAACGTTTTTAAGTTAATTTGTGTCTTTTCTAAAACTAAATTGTTATTCAAGTGAATTATACTTTATTTTTTGAAAATGACATTCCTTGTAGATTCATATTTTAAAATGAAAATAATTACAGGCTTTGTCTTTGTCCACAGTCTACGAGCCTACCATTCAAGTGTATATTATCTTAAGTGAAGTCTCACTTAAAAGAAGTGAGAATTGAAAACCTTGATCCTGAAATATGATGAAAATCACACAATTTGAATTACATAAAAATACAGTGTTCAAGCGTTTCCAAACAGAGTTAACATTCAAATATTAAAAAAGAAAATATAAGTACAGGAAGCAATCAACGATGAGACGATATATTAGAAAACTGTAAATAAAATGACGCAAGACACTAGCCTTGTGTTCCAAATATCCTATTCAAAAATTATATTAAAACAGACAAGATGCAGAATAAAAGTAAATGAAGAGAAATGAAGGAAAAAACAAATACTCGTTGAGGAATGAAACATCACTTCTAAGATAAGAGTGAAGTTATGAGGTTATGTGGCATAAAAAGGTCCTTTTGAGGAGGTAATGATGAGTAATAGATTATCCAAATAAAGAGCAGAAAATGAAGAAAGGAAAAGAATCATTTTACGCAAAGGGAATATAAAACATTGCTCCTGAAGAGTGAATGCTTTCAAAAGCTGCAGAAGCCATAAATGACATTCGTATAATATAAGATATATTACAAAAACGTTGGCATAAAATCGCTAAGTAGAAAAGCTTCTGTATCAATGATGTCCAACTACGCAAGGAAGCGAAAATGTGAGTGCCATAATCACGATTTCTGTGTCACTATTCTTGTGCAAAGACGAAATATGAGTAAAATGGGACACCTAGTTGAAATTCATTTTTTGAATAACTCAAAGAAACCAGATGAAACGTAGGAAAGGATGATGAAAAAGGGAAAAACCCAAATTACGAGATTGGGTTTGCAAGAGATTGCTCATGAAATATTAGTGCAATTGTGAACGCTGTGTTACATACGAACGTCATATCGATTGATAAAAGAACACCATATTCAGAAGACAACTAAAGTAGTTAAGAGTTAATTAAGTTAAAGTAGAAAGGAATATTTTATAACAGAGTCTCGACGCAAAAGGAATACGAAACATTTGTAATAGAAATATGAATAGCTTTGCACCAACTGTTGGTTCTATTCAGAGTTTGTTTTAAAAAGAATAGTGATCAAGCACCTTTCAACAAAATTCTTTGCCAACCAGCTTGAGCAATTTTAGAAGCCGAATAAAAATATTTTTAAGGGAAAGATAACGAAAACACCTGTGGAATGGGAATACGAAATGTCAGTGAAAAGATTTGTGTTGACCAACTTAAGAATACTTCAATCGTGAAGATTTTCTCAGATTAGACTAATTGACTCGTTTATTTCAGAATCCCATCAAACGCCAAATTTCTCATGTCGTAAAAATTGAGAAAAAGTGTTCCAATTTTTCCGATTTCAAAAAAAAAATTAATATTAAAGCAGTTAATTAATGAATATTTTTCTGGTAAATATGGAATAAGCAATGTGTCTATCCTCATGAAACTATATTCCACCGCTAAAGCGCATTTTAAATTTTGAAGTTAGACGGGTTTCTGAAATATACGATTCAATTAAAGGAAAAGGAACGAACGAAAAAAGTGTTGTAAACAAAGTTAATACGAAATACTGCTCCGGAGATATGAATAGCTTTGCACATAACAGCTGAAGATTGTTCCGAAGAAATGATTTCAATAAAATCTTCCAACCTCAACTCTTCGTTTTAGTTAGTCCGTTTAAACTATTTCAGTATGTGAATAAAAGAGAAATAAAAAATAAAAGCAGAGATGTGTATTCAAAGTAAAAGAAATACGAAATATGAATGAAATTTTGCATGTTCACCAACATAAGAATATCTTATTCGAGAGGTTCTGGTAAAACTAATTAAAATAAAAAAGTAAAAAGAAAATCCTGTACTGAAAGAGAGTCCCAGACATTGCCTCTGAACTGTGAATGGCTCGCCACTGCCCGCCAACGTGCGGACTAAGAAACCACGAATTCTGGAGATCATTTCTAATAATAATAAATGAAGTAGTTTAGAGAGTAAACCTACAACCTGTCAATGGGAAATTGATCCACACTTTTTGTTTTGATCAGTCTCTTTGAGCTATTTTAGAAATTAAATAATAAATGAACGAAATACCCTACACATAAATACTCAATTCACTCAAAATACTCTACACATTAAAAGTAGAGAAACTCAAAATACTCCATACATTAAAAGTAGAGAAACTCAAAATACTCTACACATTAAAAGTAGAGAAACTCAAAATACTCTACACATTAATAATACGAAATGTGAATGGAATTCACATTTCATATTATTCACAAGCTGTATTTTTGTCAAAGGCTTCTGCGGTGAGCGTCGTGCGAATCCTTTCGACTGTGTGCGTGTCTCAACGTCAAGCAGTGTGACCCGGCGGCACAGACTTTGCCGCGGCGTCCCCTGGACACCCGAACACATTCGAATTATGCAAGATGACTGTCAGAAGTGTAACTTATTCGAGAGATTCTGCTAATAGTCGAGTTACAATAAAGGGAGAGGGTCGAAGAGGAAGAAGAAAAACAGGAAGAAAATGAAAGGGTGAAGAAGAAGAAGAAGAAGAAAAGAAGAAGAAGAACAAAATATAAGAAATACTATAAGCCTAGGGAGTAAACCTGAATGGCAAGGCGCAACCCGCCAACGAGCGGACTAAAACGCCAAGACTGCTGCAGATAGTATCTAATTAATGTCAGCTACAACCTCTCTACCTCCACATTTGTTGAGCGAAATAAGAATAGTTCATTCGAGAGGCTCGGCAAATAGACAAATTAAAACAATGAAGAGGAAGAAGAAGAAAAGAAAAAGAAAAAGAAGAAGGAGAAGAAAGATGCCCTGTTCTCGTAGGGAGTACCAAACATTGCCCGTGAACCGTGAATATCTCTGCGTAGCGTGCCAACGTACGGACTAAAAAGCCAGGGGGAGATAGCCTCCGTAATGCTACATCCTCTGAGTCTCAACATTCGTTGAAAAAAAAGAATAACTTCTACAAGAGGTTCTATTCACTGTGAGCAGGAGGAGAACGAACTTATTGCGACTGGACCATGAATAGCAGAGCGCAGCCCGTCAACGTACGGACGACAAAGCCAAGGTTGCTGGGGACAGTTTCTAACTAATGTTACAACCTCTCAATCTGAATACTTGTTGATCGAAAAAAGAATAGCTTATTCGAGAGTCCCCGCTAATAAACACATTAAAATAAAGAAGAAGAAATGATATGCTTTGTGCGTAAAGGGAGAACGATTGATCATGAACTGTGAGTGATTCCGAGGAATCCGCCAACGTACGGATTAAAAAAACCAAGGTTGTTGGAGATAGTTTGTAACTAATTCTACAACCTCTCCATAACAATTGTTGACGCAAATAGGAATACCTTATTCGAGAGGTTCTGCTAAAAGACAAATTAAAGTACAGCAGAAGAGGAATAAGGAGCGAGAAGGGAGAACGAACATCGCCCCCGGACGGTGAATGGCATCGCACGGCCTCGGCAGCCCAAGGGCGTCCGTCGAGTGGCGCTGGTTCATCGTCCCGCCGCTGCACTCGGCCGTCGCTCCCCCACTCCGCGCACTGCGCAGGCGCGAGGCCTTCACCTTGGCGCAGGCGCGGAAGGAGGCCAGCAGCGCGCGACCTCCACGAGTTCATTGGCTGGCGGCGGGCGCGTGGAGGGGGAACAGTTCCCCACTCCGACGGCGGGCGAGCGACCGACCGGTCCAAGAATGCGGCACCGGAGAAACCGCGCCGAGCCGGAATCAAGGGCACGAGCGCGCGACGCGGCGCGGCGCGGCGCGGAGCGGCGAGGCGTGGAGCAGAGTGGAGCGCAACGGAATCCGGGTAACCCACTTGAGGCTGCAGCGGCGGCGGTGGCGGTGTTCGGACTTCATCCGGCGACCTCTTTTTACGGCGGAGCTAAAAAGTTGTCCAAAGTAGAAAGCGAAGCCCCTGCACGCCGGGGAGAATATACAGAAAGAGAAAGCAGCTCCGAGACGGGGAACGAGGTGATGGGGCGGCCTAAGGCGAGATGGAGGAGGAGGAGCTAGGCGGCTTCATCTAGGTGAGTGTGAGTCACCTGCTGAACATGGGAAAGAGACGAAGTAGGAGAAGTGGAAGGCGGACGGAGAAACGCTCTTTTCTCGGCACGGCGCGACAAGGAGACTGACTGCAAAGAAGCGGGCGACCTACCGAGGGAAATGGTAAACATTAAAGTCGTCTAGCATAAGCTCCCTTGTACAAATCGACTGTTTACGGCACACCTGCCCGGACGCGCCTCGTAGATAAACCAAGAGCGCGCTCCCTCGGCCATATACGTACGAACAAACACATAAACACACACACATGAACACAAACACACATCTGCTAACGCATGAGCACAAACACAAAAAAACGTTCCAATAGAAAAGTATATTTCATCGTAATACTAAATTATTCTTCAAAAATTCAAAATATTTATAATTGTCGCTACTTTATTTTGGGTAACATTTCATGTATCTTTGAACAAGTACATATTGAATATAGACTCACAAGAGCGAAGCTTTAATTTACAATCCAAGTCACCAGCAGGAATCTAAGGTGTACCAAAAAAGCATCACTTATTTAGTAAATGTGAACTCACTCTGAATGGTTTTGGATTCATGAGGTTAGTACTGGGACGTCGAAAAATACATTTATTTACATCATCTTACCGTACGTGATCATTGAACATTGGAGAGACATAGTTTTGAGTAGTTTTTTGGACTTGAATATTAAATTGAAAAGGAAATTATGTGTTTATATTTCAGTATCATTTAAGTACAAAAGCGTAGAATTTACATTTTGTAAACACTCTTACATTTATTTTTTTTAAATTCTGTGTTTTGTAAATTTCAAAATAAATTCAAATGGAATCACAGATTGTTTTTCCCTTCGCAAAATCCACTGCTGCGCGTAGCTCCTTAGGCGCAGATGTGGGAGGCTATGTTATCACTTGTACTAAAGAAACACGCAGTATTGAATGAACGAGTGACTATTTCGTATTTCCAGGCGCATCAATACTTTGGTTATTAGTTCGTTGAGGGCAGTGCATGCCACATCCAGGGAGTAAGGGTATTCTTCCTCTCGGTGAAACGCGAGACCCCGCGCTGAATTTAAAGTTTCCTGGAGGGTATTTTGCATACCCATCTTCTTCATACCCATTATCTTCCCATCAGGACACCGTCCCATTCAGGATAAGCTCTAAGCTCCCGACTTGTCTCCCGATATTTGTGGTGGTGTAGTGCATGTAAGTGTGTGGAGAGCAGAGGACAAGGAGGGAAGATCGCGTGCGGCCCGTGGCCCGATTATTCAAGGTTCTTCTTTGGTGTCGAAGGGTGCTTAGCTAGTGTCGAAAATCCTCCCCCGTCTATAATTATAATTTCGATTATAATCGAAACCTAGGTTCTCCCGTTTAGAGACGTTGCAGCAAGAACATCTGTTTCCCTGATCCATTTGACCCCGAAGTCATCACAACTGACGAGAAAGATCGAGTTACGCCCATTAAACCAACACATTAAACCAACACATATCGAAGTTTATGAAGAGCGGTGCTATGGAAACGAGTAATTAAGCAATGCGTGGCGCGGCAGCAGGACCTAGCTGGTGCCGAGGACTTAGCTAGTGCCAAAGATCAGTCACCGCCGGACTCAAAACCTCGGTCATCCCTTTCATTGACGCTACAACGGCAACATGTTTCCCTGGGCCATCTCGGTTCGGAGTCGTCATCACTGGCGAGGAAGATCGAGTCATGTACATTTAGCCAATCCGTATCGAAGTTTATGAAAAGCGCTGCTAAGGAAACGAGTAATTAAGCGATGTGAGGCGCGGCAGCAGGACCTAGCTAGTGTCGGGGACTTAGCTACTGTCGAAGATCAGTCACCGCCCGGCACGAAACCTAGGTCCTTCCTTTCATAGACGCTGCAGCGGCAACATGTTTCCCTGAGCCATCTCGGTCCGAAGTCATTATCGCCAGCGAGGAAGATCGAGCTACCCCGCACGTTAAACCGACGCATATCGAAGTTTATAAAGCGCGGCGCCGTGGAAAGGAGTGAAAAAAGCGACGCGGGGGCGGCTGCCGCCTACAAGAGGCTCCTTTGGAAAGCGGCGTAGGGCGCAGGGCAGCGCTCCGCCAGGTGCGGCGGGTGGAGTCCGGAACTGCGTTCTTGGCGGGGCCGGGGGAGGGGGCGTGGCGGATGTGGGACAGCAGCAGCGGCGGAGGGGGGCGCCAAGGAGCCGCTCCCTCCTCCACGAACAGGTGGGAGGGCGTCGGGGAGTGGGCTGGACGCGTCCTCGCGACCCCGTTAGCAGACGTTGACCTCGAATGCCGCATACCAGGGGCTCCCTCTCCATGAATATTCAGCGGCCCCCCGTCCCTACGCCCGGCCGGCAGCCAGCAGACGCCGCTCGCGCCGCGGCCCGTTAAGGCAACAACGGAGGAGGAGGAGGAGGAGGAGGGCAAGGGGGGCAGTGAGGCGGCGGCGGCGGCGGCGGCGAGACTGTGGCAGTGGAGGTGGAAGGGGTGGAGGAGGCTGGGCCGGCATCGGCGGCGGCGGCAGCGCTCTCTCCATTTCCCAGAAGACGCGGTCGTCTGTAGCCGGATGCTGCCTGGAGCATATCACACACCTTCTTAAGCCACTCTTTACTCGCCTCCCTCTAACAAACGCTGCGCTCTGTAATTTTCCCTCGTTTTTATGGTTTGTCTGGAACTTCTTTTTCGTTCTGTTGACGTCAACGCGTCCCTGGCAATGCCCGTTGGAATTTCGAACGAAAATTGGAATAATTATATGAACAAAACTTGGTAGCGTTATTGAGAGTTTTTTTTTTTTTTTTTTTTTTCATTCACAGTTCCAGTAAGAGAAGATGCGGCTTCCTTGTGGCTAAGCTTCTGTGGTTTTACCTATGTTACTGAGTTCAGAAGTTAAAAAAGACAGTAAAAGTAATTGAGCGTCCATAAGCACACCAATGTGGGGTGTCGTTTTGTCAATATGTTGGGACTTCACATATTCGTAAACAGAGATGTAAACTTTCTGTAAAAACATTTCCACTTAATCGACACACTATCATTAAAACATTCATCATGAATAATCATGAAATTGTTTTTTCTTGACTTGTTTCCTTTAAATTGTCACGATCACCTTGCATAGTTCTTTTGAAGCTACACTGTTGGCTTATTTCTCTCTTATGGACCTTTCCGTCTTCCTTTGACTGATCGAAATATTACGTTTTTCCCTTTATTTTTTCTATTCGCTAGCTATATTTATAGGAAAACAGCAACACATAATTAAATAGTCATAATTTATTATCATGTTCTAAGCAATGAAAATGTAATGTTTGTCCTGGTTGTCTAGGTAGCGGGTTCTAGGGCTTAAGTCCCACCGACAGCATGCGTGTTTATACTTGTCTACGTCGTCTTTCACAATTCCCTCTCATCTCCCATAATTCGTATCAATGTAGTATTGTGGGTGTAATAGTGACAGTGAAGTCGTCTCTAGAAACTGATTCCCTCGCCTCCAATATTCACGAGAAACCGTCATGTGTGAGTGAGATGAATTTCTTTCTGGCTCATGTAATGGATAAAGTGGGTTTGTCACACATTTTCTCGGCGTTTTCTCGTTTCTCCTGCCTCCTTTTACATCATTCCTTTACCATAAATCTTATTACATCATAGTTTTCACCGATTATTCAAAATTATTCACCCACACAAGGTACGGCTATAATTCTTGAGAACTCGAATCATAAAAAAGTTTATAATTTTTAGTTTACCTTTAATGAATACTTCCGTTATTTGCAGTTTCCTTATTTCTGTGATTTTCTGCATAAAATGTTCAAAAACATGAAATATTTATCAAGTATTTCCTTACTTTTAGCCAGTTTTTTTCTTCAGTTGTATTCAATTGTATTTGCCCATTTTCTTGTGCGTTTTTTGATATGGACTTCCCTCGCTTTCTCCCGGATACTACGAGTCGCCCGCCGAACAACAGACGCCTCTCTTGAACTTGAGTGGCTGCCCACCGCCCCTCGCAATCCCTGCGAGTCTCGAACGACGCCCCCTCTCACTTTCGCCCACTCGCCCACTCGCCCATCCCCTCCCCATGGGCGGCTTTAGAAAATATTTCAGGTAGAGTCATCAGCCATTTACTTTTATATAGCACAAAAGTTAAGGAGTTCTAATGCTCTACTGTTAAATTGAATGAATGCATCCACGAAGTGAAAAGAAAATGCACTCCTAAGAGCCGGCATCCGTTAAGGATATTAACAGCCCTCCGTTTATTAAGGTCAATCCAAATAAATGAATGAGTAAATATTTAGTGTTTCTAGGCGCTTAAGTCATAGGAACTACTTTAGTCAGAAATCCCGTAAGGGTAGTGTCTGTTAGATATTGGAAAAGCCAGAGTTCTTTTTCTGCTGGAATGACTGATCCGGCGCCATCCTACACCCGGGTTTCCACGTGCAGGTATCTCCCCCAACGGTGAAGCATCCCAGCCGGAACACGCTCTAAGCTCTCGACTGGTCTCCCGAGATGTGTTGCGAGGGAAGAGGAGGGTTCAAAAATGTTGGAGAGATTGCGTGCGGGGTCCGTGGCGTTTGTTGTGTTACTCTTCAGGCATTTACCTGGTGCTGACGGGGGAAATGGGAGAAAACGTTATCTATACTTAGGTTTTTCTTACGTGGCAGTTGATGTAAATCAGCTGTTGAATGTTTGGTCCAATTGAGAGCTCAAACATCACCACAGTGACGTCACCGTAATGACGTTTTAGTTCGTCACCACAGTGACGTCACCGTGATGACGTTTTAGCTCTCGATTGGATGACACCGTAACAGCTGATTTATGTCAACTGCCATGCCTAAGAAAAACCCAAGTATAATAATCAGGTGCAAGGTGCAGGCGCAAGCAACTTCTTTATAACAAAGTTTCCATCACTTGTTCATTGTCAATATGTGATGTGCTTTCATCTGTCTACATGTCTGAGAAGTTTGTAACATTTATTCTGAGGCTCCTGTAGATAAAAGAATACTCTATTATGAGAAGATTTCGATAGTAACAAAAATTACTATCATTATTTCCAATACTACTTTACAATGTTGTTAAGCTGTGGTAGGTTGTATTTACCAAATTCAAAATATGTATTCTGAAAATACGTCTTTATTAAGCAAGTTGTAGTTATTAACGGCTTTAGCCCGATAAACAGCAAATAACCAATTACGTCTGTTTTTTTTGCGTCATCAACTGTGTGTCATTCAATACTTTTGTAATGCCAACATTTTTATCAGAAACAATCAAATAAACATAAAATATCATTTTTGGAATAACTGTGATCATCCGCCACCTTATATGCCATTTATCTGTTTCGTTTATTCTTAATGGACGGCGAACTGTTTAATCCTTAACGGTTTCCGGTCATTAGAGTGTATTTTCGTTTTTTTATTTTGGCTGCGTTAAGAAGGTATCATAAAGGTAGAGCAAAAACAGCATATTTTCCAAGTTAAATTTTTTCAAACAATTGTGACCCCGACCGGAACTCGAAGTCAGGTCTCCTGGCTTATGCCCAGTTGCTCTAATCACTAAGCTACCAAGGCGACCCACCATTTGAACAGTTTCACGGGATGGTGACAATTATCTGTATATAAATAAAAAGAAATGTGCGTATGTATGTCGCACATAGACGCAAAAACTACTCGACTGATTTTGCTGGCATTTTCAGACTTTGTTCTTATTAGTAATGGAAGAGTTTAAAGAGTGTTTTGAATTAAATCTGACATGTGGAGGCGTTTTCGTGATGATTTATTCGTTTAATATGCCTCAAGCGCTCCTGAACACAAAGCAAACTGCCGCACAGTTAAGGCTTAAGCGCGACTGCACTGCATGCAAGTAATCTACCTCAGCGATTATGAAATATCGGCAGGAATTATTATTGAATCTTAGACAAGTAAATCAAATTTCTCCAAGATAGTGTGTGAATGTATGCCCAAATTTGAGGGAGAACTTTTTAAACAATAGGTACTTGACAATCATGTCCAAACCAGGTCATAGAACAAACGCATACTTGCGATAAAGTCTTTCATCTATTAGAATGTTCGCACAGCCTAACGTAAAACGTGATTAACAATCACGCGACTATACTTGGGTTTTTCTAACGTGGCATCTGTGGGTAGTATTTCCAAGATGGAATTCGGCACGATTTTTTGGGTCTTTCGTGTCACAAGATGTCGCATGATCGCGATCATGTCAAGCACTGCTGCAGATCAAGCGACTCCATCGGCAGGACTGAGAATGACACAAAAAGTCGTGTCGAATTCCATCTGGAAGATACTACCCACCGATGCCACGTTAGAAAAACGCAAGTATAGTAATGTGTGATGTTTAATACAGTGCAACAGCGGAACATTGGGTCCACTAGAATACAATTTTTTACTTTCTCGTATACGGGCGTATAGACGGAGTAACATTCGTAGTATAGAGAATATTATAAAATGCTGCGCGAAAAAACGGCGGATTTTTGGCAGAAAAAATTCTTTGCCGGGCTCTGGTGGCGAAAAAGTGCATAAAACCAGTTGCTAAATAAAGAGAAAAAATCTTGTAACACGTGGTGTATCCAGAATCCCTGTTTTGTGGGACCTTGATGCCGAAAAAAAATTGGATGCAAAATGTCCGTCCGTCTGTCCGTCCGTCTGTCAGTCCTGTCAGTCCGTCTGTCAGTCCGTCTGTCAGTCCGTCTGTCAGTCCGTCTGTCAGTCCGTCTGTCAGTCCGTCTGTCAGTCCGTCTGTCAGTCCGTCTGTCAGTCCGTCTGTCAGTCCGTCTGTCAGTCCGTCTGTCAGTCCGTCTGTCAGTCCGTCTGTCAGTCCGTCTGTCAGTCCGTCTGTCAGTCCGTCTGTGTCAAAGCTCCTAACCATTCAACGATCTTCTCCGATCTTCTCCAAATTGAAGAATCCCCTGTCCATCTGGCTCTAGTTTCAATGATCTAAACGGTGGTATTTGTGTGGTGCAGGTCGCGGCCGCCTGAAGCGCCTGCTGCTGCCGTTCCTGCTGCTGCTGAAGCTGCTGATGACGACGGTGGTGTTCCCGGCGTTCGCGTCGGGCATCGCGCTGCTGGCGCTCAAGGGGCTGTGGGCCGGGCTGGCGGGCGGGCTGGTGGCGGGCGCCGTCGCCCTCAGCGAGCTGGTGGCCAAGGCCGGCTGGTCCCCGCCGCGCGTCACCCTGCTCCGGCCGCAGCTGCAGGTGCCCGTGGAGCACGTGTACCACAGCCCCGTCGACCTCCTGCACCACGGGTGGAGCCGCACCTCGGGGGCTGCGGCGGGCGCGGCAGCCGCCGCCGCGGATCCGTACCGTGGGTACGGCCCCTCCGCCCCCGCCGCCCCCGCCACGCACGCCGCCCCCGTGCCCGTCACCACGTGGCACCTACGGCCCGTCGGGCCGTAGCTCCAACCCCAATCTACCCTATGGACTCTTTTCTTTACCACCCATGATACTATGATTTTATCGCGAGTGCAGAAAAGGAATTAAGTTGAGTAGAACTGTTTTCCAATTCGTTCCACGTATTTAAAAAAGATCTGGTTGCTTCTGTAGGGTTTGTCTGCCCTCCCCTGGCAAACACGTGTTACCTTCAGCGTATTTGGCCCTAGGCGGGCCCTCTCAACTCAAATCTCCCTTACTCTATGGACTCTTTTCTTTACCACATATGATACTATAATTTTATTACGATTGCAAAAAAGGAGTTAAGTTGAATAGAACTATGTTTGCCAATACGTTCAACGCATTTAAAAAGATCTGGTCGCTTCGGGGGCAAACACGTGTTACCTTCAGCATATTTGGCCCTAGGCAGACCCTCTCAACTCAAATCTTCCCCACTCCATGGATTGTTTTCTCTTCAACACATGATGCGGTAATTTTCTGATCGCATAACTTACCGTTTCTTACAATATTCTGATGTTCCTTCCATTACTCTGATTGCAGTAAAGAAATGAAGTTTAGTAGAACTATATTTCCTAATCAGTTCGGGACATTTAAAAGGATCTGGTTGTTCCAAGAGCTTCTGCTGCCCCAATCTCGGTGCCCATGAGGAATATGCGGCAGATGGTGTACTAGACGTTTGGCAACTGAACCTCTTCTACTCTATTAATTCTAAAGCTTTTTAATTCGACAAATACGTTAATTTCGTGTCAAAAGTTAGTTACTTTTATTATTCATATTGCAGTAATGAAATTAGGTGTTGTGTAATTTTTTTCCAATCAAATCATGGTTTACAAATATGTCCACTGCTACTATAATTTCTGTCACCACACACACGATGACTATGGCATCTGCAGCCCTTAGCGCACTAGATGGCTGCCAATATGTGACTGATTGCGAATCTCCTCTCTTCTATAAAGATTAATATTTTTGAAGAAACGACATCTTTTCATGACAACATAATTTGTTGTTACTTGTTTAATTCTTGATTGTAGTAATAAAATTACGGGTTGTAGAATTATATTTTCAAATCATTTCTTCATGTTTTACAATTAGCCACGACTCATCATATCAACACCCGACACTATAAATTTAATAAACGGTTTTTTAACATTTGTCTTTTACTCCTAGCAACTACTTAGCACTCGTTTCCGGGAGAGCTCTACACGGGTGGCAATCTGACTCGAAAACTCTCATTTGCTTCTTGAAGAATGATTTTCAAATCAAAACGTCACTGTTAATTCAAGAACGATAAGTAAACATTATACTGTCGCAGCCAACCACTTCATATGAATAGCAAACTTGTGAACTGTTGACTGGAGGTCCTAAAATCTCCGATTGTTTGTCCCGCAAAACCAGTCCTTCCTTACGACAAAATCTCTCTAAACATTCTATAACGACTTATTATTTGATACACGATACACGATACACGATAAATCTTCTACTGCAAGCAAAGAAATTTGGTTCTGTGTCTTTTTTTTTCTAGGTTTCCATTAAAGTATATTTATTTATTACTGTGTAAAACTATTTTCAATTCTCACTGAATGTGATCTCTCTGTATTTATATTTATTAGTCATGTGATCAATAAAATGAACGTTACAATAAATATGTTCTGTAATGCGAACCTTATTGTTAATCCAATCACAAGTGTTGATGTTATGATAAGTTGACTGACAAACTAGCCGTTTCAGCAATGTTAGTGCGCTGCGTAATTTTCAGATCATCTGTACAGGTATGCAACTTAACTGCAACTCATAGAACAGATTTTGAATATAGAAAATCTCATCTTTCCTGCTGCTGATAACATAATCTTACTACTACGATGACCACGTTTTAGTACATTTTCTTTAGTCTCTATGATATGAAAATGATCTTAAGGAAGGATATTCAAGCCAAGCAGTCTTTGAAATTCCTCAGATCGTGAGTGTTCTTTTCAGAAACAATTAAAGCAAATGGATGAATGAAATAAGTGTTAAATGCACTATATAATGAACGGTGATTCAAAAGGTTGTACGTATTAGGGTAGTTGGATGAAGTTATCGTAGGAGAAAATATTTTCCTACGATATGTGACCGCCGGCTCCGGAAGGGCATTTCATTTGCGTGTTTCCTAAGAAGAACCCTTCGGTGCAACTACTACAAACCAAAATCCGTACGCTCCATAGCTAAATCGACATAAATTTTTAATATACACTCTTCGGTAGTCTGAACCAGACGTGTAATTCTGAGATCGAATATATATATATATATATATATATATATATATATATATATATATATATATACATATATATATATATATATATATATATATATATACATATATATATATATATATATATATATATACATATATATATATATATATATATATATATATATATATATATATACAGATGAGAAACGATGTACTAAGCGAGAATTTCCGTATGGAACTACCTGGTGTTAATTCCCGTTAAAACCACAGTTTTACTACTTGTATGTGTGTCCTCACGCACAATGTTTTGATTCCACGCCGGGCGCACATGTGGCAGCGGGGCTTGGCAGCGAGTGCTTTCGTCGCGCGTGGAAGAGGAAGCGGGAGGAAGGGGGGAGGGGCCGATGTCGTGTGCTATGTGCCCGTGGAACTGGCCCACTTGGGCACCAGAGGCGGTCACCTCGCGGGAGACTTACTTGGCCGTGCCCCGCTCCCGCCCCGCTACTAGCCCCGTCCTGCTGACTGATCCCCGCCCAAGCGGCGCTCCCCACCCCGCCCCGCCCCTCCGCCCGCTCGCCGCTCGCCGCTCCCGCCCCCGCTCCCGCCCCGCTCCCCGCCCGCTCCGCTGCTCACCCACTCCGCCCCGCCGACCCGCTCCCCGCACCGCTCCTCGCGCCCCCCCCCCTTCCCATGCCCTGTCCCGCCCCGTCTCCCGCCCCGTCTCCCGCCCCTTCCCCTGCCCTGTCCCGCCCCGTCTCCCGCCCCGTCTCCCGCCCCGTCTCCCGCCCCGTCTCCCACCCCTTCCCCTGCCCTGTCCCGCCCCGCTCGTCAACGCCCCGCTCCCCGCCACGCTCCCTGTCCCGCTCCCCGCACTGTACCCCGCCCCTCTCTCCGTCCCGTTTCCCACCCTGTCCCCCACCCCGTCCCCAGCCTCATCTTCCGCCCCGACTCCCGTCCACCCGTCCACCGCCCCCATCGGTCTGCCCCCGCCACATCCCCTCCGAGGCCGATCTTCCCTGGCGCTCGGCCGCCGCCGTCGAATAAAACGGCCGCCTGCCTCCTCTGGGCCTCCGTTCTACGCCCGGTGCCCAACGCTACTCCGCCCGGAGCCTCCTCCCACGGACGCAGCAGGTTCCAAACTATAGGGGCATGCAAGACTTGGGATCAGGTACTTCCATGACATATTGCTGGTAAATTGAGATAACTATCTACAGAACTCTTAGATTTCCTTTTGGGGTTCCGTGAATTCAATTTTGGTAAGAAATGGCAAACAAATTTGTTTCAAAACGTTTATAGTGATAGTAAATCTATTGATACGTTTCTTCTGACGTAAACGCTTATTGAACAAGCGAGAAAATTTTATTTAATAATATTTAAAGACTAAACATCTAGAAAAAATCTATCAATCTGAATAAGAGCAAAAGGAATATTAGCAATATAATATACTTGTTGAATAAATCAAATTTTAATCGTGAGTAAAAAACAAATTAGCACCCAAGGCAACGATAGAAGTATATGGCACTTCATATGAATGAAATCTGAGTTCTGTGCAGTTATTCACTGACAATCCATTATCAATATGAAGCCTAAACAACATAGAGAAAGAGAAGAAATACTAATGGTATGTTGAATGGTACTAGTGCATAAATAACTGAACGTTATTAGGAAAAATAGAGAGTGACATACTTATAATTGAAGAAAAAGACGTAATCCCATCGTGATATAAATTTTACTCAGCAATTGGTTGCTTAATGGCAGCTTCACGACAATCACAGCTGAGTGAGTATCTACCTTCCCACATGCATTAAAACCTTGCTCTGGCAACAGCGTGAATAACGCGAAAATACTTGCAAGATGTAGTGTTTGCAATCATATTGGAGTCATTTTGGTTAAACAAGAAATATAGCACATATTTTTTTTTATTTATTAAATTAGTACGTATATTTATAGAAAAGTATTTGTTAAAATCGTTCTGCTTGTGAAAGTAATAATGAAGTTTATTCTGAAAACTCAGTGTATTCAACAAATTTTTCGTATATGGAATTTACATTTTATTATTCGTTACTTTCATAACAGCCTCTTTAACCAAAATACTTGAAAACCAAATTTCATAATGCATTCGAAGAAAGAGTTAGCTGTTGAGTGAAGGAAAATTCGAATGTTCTGGTTCTGGAATGTTCTAGGCTTTAGTCTTTACAGTTACGGAAATGACTTTGGAACGACCGGCGTGTGTGCTTTGTCCCAAGAAGTGTTTTTCGTCGAAATACATTGTCGGAGGTTTAAGCCTCAGAGTCAATGCCAAGCAGTTTTATTTACGGTCTGATATGTTCCAATTTAATATATCAGATATCACATTTAACTCTTTGGAGTATCCTGGGTCGGAATTGTTGGAAACTCGAGAGCGCGATCATACATGTGTGGCGTCATATAGGGTGTAATAAACACACAGACGAGAGTGGGTTGTACTCACAGCTGATTTATTACCAACTTCGACCGTGGTCACAAAACAATCAAAGCACTGTAGTACAATTAACAAACTAAATTGACCCCACTACAAGAAATGATATTTGAACGGCTACCACACCGCTACCCCATACTAACGTGCGCTGTGCGTAGCCCCACTCGCCCTGAGACCGAGTTACATGTCTCCTTCGTCACGACCTACGGCCGGCTTCTTGCGCCGCGTGCCCAAAGCACCACCTGCAACGACCTAACACCTCGCAGCCAGGAACACAAAGAAGAACGTCTATTGTTCGCTCGGCCCTTAAATAGCCCCCTAGCGACGCTGCCCGCCGCCTCCATTGCCTTATCCAAGCGACGCGCACACCGGGAAAAACCTAGTGCGTCATGGCTTGCTATTGTCCGAGCCTGGAGCATGCCACCTGCTCATGCTGTTGGTAGCGTCATGACGCTACACATGGTTAGTATTCAATGTCCTGTTTTCAACGATGGTTCTAAGTAACTTAGAACTTGAACGTATTGACTGTCAGAGGCACGTAGTCCGTTTAAGACAACCAATGGAGGTAATGTAGGTGACAGCACAGAAGAATGATTTTCTTTCCTCTATGGTGGAAGAGAGTTCCTCCTAACTCCCAGCAACGACTGTAATAACAATCATAAACATATCCAGCCAACAGCGCATTACTGATTAGGTATACCTGCCTACAAACCCGAACTCAAGGGTGTCATGACTACAAATGGCTACAGTGACACTTGAAAAACAAATAACGTTGACTTTTCAACAATCCTGAAAATAACTGACTGATAACACATGCCCAAAAACAGTTGTCTGACCCAAAGTGTTGGCACATGCTTCGCTATGTGTTTTCCAACGCACTGAATCCAAATCTGAAGCCATAATTGCGAACTCTCTTCAGGCAGAGGTTGGGTTCAATTCAACTCAAAAACAGATGCCGAAAACATGTCACCATTGGGGCTTAAACAGGCTAAGAATAGCTCTCAGCTAGCATTGCCGCTGTTGCTACAGTGATTCTGACACGGAGACCCTGAGCTTTAATAAACATAATAATAATAATAATAATAATAATAATAATAATAATAATAATAATAATAATGATAATAGTCTTATTAATATCTAAAGCGCTAGGTCGAATCCAACTACTGAGTGGAGCAAAAAAATGCAGCGCCCGGCTGCTTTGATTGCTAGTATTCCGTTCTCCGATCAGTTCCAGACGAATGCCGGAACGAACCACAACAAAGAGGCCATGGATCTCGCGCAACCTTTCCCTCCCCTTCCTTGACCTCTTCTTTCACGCACACGAACACTTGCATGCATTACTCTTCCGCACATATCGGAAACCATAGGGAGCTTCGAGGCCGTCCGCGCTGAGCCGGTTCCCCTAGGAGGAGAAACTTGGAGAAGAAAGTACTTCAATAGCCGACGTGTAGGTCGGCGCCGGATCTCACCATTGATTTAGGAACTAAACCATCAGCACTCGCGATAAAACATTCATTACACAAGCGGGACTAATGACCGCAATAGTTGACGTGCTTGGAAACATCAATCAGTTAATCAATCAATGAACCTAGGATCGATTACTCGTAATTTAAAAAGTATCACTTGCGGAATCCCAACTATCGAACTTTTGAAACTATTCGTATGTTACTATACGATCATGCAAGCAAAGACACTTCATTGCTCATGATGACTCGCCGCCTACCTCTTACCGCTCACCATTCACCGCTCACCGGGGATGACCCACCAGCTATAACCCTCTACCCACCGCTCATATCTACTCTCCATCACCCATCACCCACTACTCATTGCTCATCACCCACTGCCTATTGCCCATTGCACATGCCGCACCACTATCAGCCCAGCGCCCACTACACTCACCGCCTATTGTCCATCGCTCGCATGCAATAACCCCCAATTCACCGGTCGCCGCTCATCAGTCATCACTCATATCCCACCGCGCACTGCTCACAACCCCGCTCATTTCCCACAGTCCACCACCAACCGCCTATCATTCCTAGCTCATCATTCTTTGCCCATCATTCCCCACTCACCGCCCTTTGCCGTCACCACCTACTGTGCCCCGCCCACAGCTCCCGCTCACCTCCCACCGCTCAGTGCCCAGCGCCTCCGCGTCGCTGTCCATTGCCCGCCCACCACCCTCCTGCTCGCCGCTCGCTAATTACCAAAAATGTGAAGCAGCGCTGGAAGCCAATTAAGGCGCCCACGCGCTCTGATTGACGTCTCAGGAAGCCCGTTCGGCTCCAGGAGCTGCCAAATTCCCTCCCGAGGACGGGATTACACTCCGCCGTGGCTGAGACATTCCACCCGGACCTCAATCCTCATCCTCGTCGTGTTAATGTGTCTCCCTGAAATGCAGAACAAAATACAATTATTTTTATTTTATATGATTTTTATAATAATAAAAATACTAACCATATTTTAACATGAACAACAATGAATACTCCAATGTTATTGCATAAATATTTAATATGAGGTGATGAAATATAATACAAGAAAAAAAGTTTTGAGAACAGGAGATAGAAAGATAGAGGAAAAGAGAGAGAGACAAGCGAGAGAGTGAGTGTGTGTGTGTGTGAGAGAGAGAGAGAGGGAGGGAGAGATAGAGGGAGAAAGAGAGAGAGAGAGAGAGACAGACAGAAAAACGAAAATGAGACAAGCTGTTCTATGGGCACTATTTCCCGGACATCAAAGGGAAGGTGGTTGATACTCTCACCTATGTCTTGTCACTATCGATGACAACCTTACGAAAGAGACCGAAGGCCTTGACGTTTCATGGAATAATTAGGTTTAAGGACTGAAACCACTGAGGATTGATCGGAATTGAGTGCCACTTGTGTTCATCTCTACCTCACATCCCATGAAGATGACCTTTGAGATGAATAAATTGAACACCTGTATTAATGAGACAATATTCTATGAGTTAACTAGAAAAGATAAAATATTAATTAGCAAATACTCGGAAAACTTCTGAGACTCCATTGTGTGAAGTCAAACTCCAAGAAGTCATTGTTATGCAGATTTACTTGTGATCTGAATTAAATGGATAAAGGCTTTTAACCCTGCAGGACCTGTTAGCTAGGAATTTATGGCAAGAGAGAAGAGTTTATTATTTTTCCGTATGTATTTATTGGGGGAGAGTTTCTGTTTGCTTTAAAGGTACAAAAATGAAAATAGATTCTTTTAAACGCCAAACATTTCTTTGAATCATCAAAACAAATTTCTATTTTCCTTTAATTTAATGGATATCAAAGAATTTACTAGTTTGGAGTAGTAAATAGGGTAGGTTAAGACTCCAAAAGACACTCCCATTGCAATTTTCTCAGACTCGCTGTCAGCTCTGATTGACATTCAAAACAGATTCACTTCCAAACCAATTATCAAAAAATTCAGGAGGTTATCGAAAATCAAGCTATAAGTGCGATCCCATATAGAAATAACATGGATCCCCTCTCACATAAAAATTATTGGAAATGAGAAATTTGATGCAGCCGCTAAACTAACCACATCATTTGCATGCGCCGACAACCAAATTCAAGGCACTTTCCAAGACTTCAAAAACTTTGTAAAAGACTCCTGCCTCAGTTATTGAGACTCTAACTGGAAGCTGAATGTTTCCAAACTCCATTTAGTCAGACAATCCATCCTTGACCCAGTTTTCTCCGGAAAACACTTTATGATCACAGAAGAGGTTATAATTACAAGACTAAGGATAGGTAATTTCAATCTATGTTTTTGCCTTTTATTCAAGAGGTCCGATCGAGAACCCTGTCGAAAGTGTAGTCCAGCAGTCTCCCCCTCATTCTTGAATGCCTTGCTACAAATAATATAAGAAAATTTCTTAATATGGAATGAACTCTAAAATCACTACTAAGTTCCACAGACGGGTGTACTAAAGAAATAAAACGTTTGGAAATTACAAAACTGAAAAACCTTGTGCAATTATAAATATTGTAATACCTTATATTGAAAATAACATACTGTAAAATGTAACTATTATGCTTCCCATACAATTGTATTCGTATAATGATAGTGGTCGCTGATGAGCTAGTTATAAAGCGACCTCAAATAATTAAATAAAACAAGAAGGTAGGTTTCCATTTTCGGCCGGGAGCGACCGGGTGCTCAGAGCTTGTCCCGGCTGGGGCTGGTGGGAGAGTCCGGGTTAGGGGGAAACCCCACTAGCCGACGATAGGTCGGCGCCGGATCTATAATCCAGCGGGGGAAGATCACCACCATCTCCCGAGGGGGGGAAACATGCACTACACTAACGGGACTAATGATCTCAACCGTTGACGCGTCCGGAAACATCGGATAATTAATCAAACAAGTTTTATCTGAAAGTCTGTGTGAAAATATTTTCAGTGTGTTGAGGAATGAAAGAGCATATGAATTCTGAACACTTTCTGTCCCCGCGGTCCTTTCCTTGGGGTCATAGCATTCATTATGGGGTTCCGATTGCACAGCTACCATCTATATCGACATTCTTAAATAAGATTGTAACGTATCCATGGGCAGGCCAGGATAAAGAAAACGCCGGAATATTCACAAAGCGATTTCGCATAGCGGTAGTTTGATTTTTTTTAAAACATCTTGTAAGGATTGAAAGTCGATAAGTCATTGAAAGTATCCCTTTTAATTCAGAAAGCTTGTAATAAGACCTTCACGATGAAACTCCTTACTTAGGCTCGTTCCATAGCCGCAAAAAACTATTTTGAAATGTAATTAACTTTGCTTTGCTGGTACTGTTATTCATCATTCAACTTTTTAGGTTCAAAAGGTGAGGAAATGATTACAGAGCTTAAGTAAACGTGCGCAGATTGTACATCTCCCCCATACGTCACATACAGTTTTTGCTGTTCATTGGCAAAATAAATCAAATAGTCCTGAACCAATTCATACGCATATTGTCTAGTGAATCCTCATTAATATCAAATCACGAACTACATAATGAATTTCGGTCTTTTCATTCATCATATTGCTTACGTGTCCCATGATTTCTTCTTTAATATTCTTCACATCCAACATTTACCTCCATTCAATCTTTGTAAAATCCCCACTCATTCTACTTGCATGACAAATATTGAGATATACAAATTTTTCTCTCTACATTAATTTCTCGCAAAGATCTTAGCGTCCGGCTTGCTGGGTCAATGGGTCACGATATATTATAATCCTTATTACCTTTATAAGGGATTATAGGATCCGCAGACTATACAGCGCTGCTGGGAATCTGAAATAGAATGATTCTATTTCCTAGCTCATTACTGTTTGGACTGACTAAAGGAAAGATCACTTTCTTTTCTAAAGAACAAAATTTAACAAAGTTTATTGTTACCTTTTTGCAAACAATATAGTGAATTTAATAAATGATTTTGATGTTAGGCCTTTTATTAAGATATCTTCGAATTTAGAGTTTTATACCGCGGTTAACTTATCTATTCTTCGTTGATGTCCCTCGAAGACTTCTCAGTCGAAATATCTTGCGAGCTTGCCGTAGTCCAAAGTTCCAAGAAATCCTCTTCTGCTCCTATCCAAGATGGTGTCAAACTATCAAAATTATCAGTCCCGATTACGTCCTATGACATAGTCCCGAAATCTATAACTCGATTACCACTCCCGACAAAGTCCCAATTTATGCGTCAATGTTACTTCCACATGCAATATCTGCAATATCATTTACTGTCCTTACACTTTCACGATCTGAAAAACCCGACTCTGACTATCTGCATTACACTCGCTGCCTCTCACAACCTACGATCCGTTCAGACACGCGATGCCGGTCAGAAAAAAAAATCTTCCTGCATGATTCACCCCTCGAAGCTTCGTATTAAACTACCTTCTTTTTTTTCATAACATTTGACCGTCCTTCTCTCACCCAGCCAATCCATGCGTTCGTTATATTTTGATGTAGCTGACCTTTCGATCGTCTAAACTTCTTAATGCATATTCCACCATATTGTCTTCAAATAAATGTTAGTTTATATTCATGTGACATATCGGTATGTCACAATATATATATATATATATATATATATATATATATATATATATATATATATATATATATATATATATATATATATATACATACATATTTCATATTCTCTGTAAAATATTTTCAGACCTTGAAGAGAACTCGTGAGGCGCCATCGTGGTTTCCTCAACTTTTGTGTGTACGCTTATGTTAAGCTGAAATTGGTAAAACACATATACATATATGTAGTTTGTCTAAATGATCTATGTACGACAAGATAGAAAAATGAAAAAAATTAATTTCTTACCTAAATTACCCACTTTCACTCCTGTCTTCTCTGTGAGAAACCCTCCATCCAAATTGCCCACGTATTTTTCATTGAATGACTTCCTTTTATTACGCACTAATGTAATGACAAATCCGAAAGTGGTCAGGTGGAAGAGCAGGCCAAATGGTCTGAGCCTCACCATCAATAAAGACTATTTAATTTAATTTAGTTTAATTAATTAATTAATTTGTTTGTTTGTTTATGTTTGTTTGTTTGTTAATTTATTTATTTAAACTAAAAAAATACACTAGGGTCTAGCGTTGACCATCTCCCCATCCCCCACCGCCCTTACACAGATAATAGAATCAGTGTCGACCTTGAATTCGCGAAAAACAATGTTAGTGGAGTCCATTGGGTGTCACCGATGAGTAACCGTGCGCTTCCGCGAGGGCGAGGCCGAATTCCAGCACGCGACCTTGACCCTGCGTGCGCCGCGCCGCGCCGACGCCTCCCGGAAGGAACACGGCCACGCGTCGTGCCGCCAGCACCCGCCAGGGCGCAGCACCCGCCTGCCATCCGCTCGCTGGCCGCTCCATCAATAGAAACAGATTTTTTTTTTGTAGGTTGATTAGTGATTCCAGGCGCGTCAACTACTCAAGTCATTCTCCTCGTAAGTGTAGTGCATGTTTTTCAGCGGGAGGTGGAGGTAGTCTTCCCTCACTGGATGGCGAGATCCGGCGCCAACCTACCGTCGGCTAGTGGGGTTTACCCCTAACCAGGACTCTCCCACCAGCGGGGCACCACCCCAGCCGGGACAAGCTCTAAGCTCCCGACCGGTCTCCCGGAATATGTGGTAGTGTAGTGCATGTTAGTGTGTGTGTGTGTGTGTAAGGGGAGAGGATAGGACAAGGAAGAGGAAGGACAGATCGCGCGCGGTCCGGGGCCCGTTTGGTAGTGTTCGGCTCCGGCATTCGCATGGTGTTGATCGAAGAAATCACGTAAAATTACCAATCAGAGGAGTCGGTCGCTAGAATTGTCCTGCAGACAGCGACTGAATTCGACCTAGCTGAAAAGCTTGTGTTGAAAACCCAGCCGGCGTTGAGAATAGAACCTAGGACCTTACGGTGAGAGGAATAGAAATAGCAGTAATCGTACTTCATTAAATGATAGTTTAATGCGCGCAAATGTTGTAAACAATAATATTCCAATAATATAACATTCGGATGGAAAGCAAATTTCCTGATTATCGGTATAAATATTTGTAATAGTGGAGAAGGATCCGATTTCTTTCGAGTAGAACCTAGTAGTCTGGAATTGTCACATTCATTACCAGGAAAGAGAAACAATGTTGAAAGTAAGTCGTAAGGTAATTGGATATCGTATGTATTCTGTGATACATTTTTACCATTTAAATATGTATATAACTAAGAAATTGTCATTGCTGTTGTCAAACTATTTTTAAGTAGTAAGCAAAAATATTTTGGACTTTGTTTATTAAATAAATAAAATGTGATTGAATTTTGTAGGTCTCGTGTATATCCAATATTTTGTAACATGGCTTTATAAACTGGTTTTTATACGACAATAATTCGCATGTCATTAATTCGCTTGTCGATGTTTCAAATAACTGAGTCAAGCAGCTAAATTGAACATTTGAGGAAAGCTCTGTGTAATACGTGGTGATTGAAAAGTTTGTAAGTGTTAAGGTAGTTAAGTTAGCTAGGCGAACAATATTTCTTAATTTTTCACAGCCAATTTTGAATAGCTGCGCTTGCGTAGCATTTCCAAGTCGACGGCGATTCACCAGTCTTCGTCCTCCACGATTATTATTGAGACCAGCTAATCCAAATTATCCAATCCATTGTACATCGAAATACAGTTACGGAACACCTGGATTCACTTCCCACGCGTAACTACAGTTGACTCCGATTATAGTGATCTTCAGGGGAATAACACGTCTGGTTCACTGTATCAGAGGGTTACTATATCCGATGTGAAAATTAAATAGCAGTTTTCCACAATGATTGATTTTATTAATATAGAGGTACAGCAAAATACCTTAACAGCAAGAAACGGAAAATTTCAATGTATTTATTTGACCTTAAAAATAAATTATTTTCAATTCTTTGCTTTTGCTTATGCTTATTTGCAATTTTTCATTAGTAATTTCTCTAAATCCTTCTCCAGAGTTCGTGTTCTCTCCATACTTGATTCCGCATTTTCCTCTGTCTTCAAGTATCCTAAAGCAGTCTTGATACCTTTCTATGCCTCTTGCACTGTTGGAACACCGTTTCACTCTCGCCTAATTATATGCAAGTTTAATTAATTTCTAGGATTTATTTCCTAAGTTCACTATAGCCGAGGTTCAGGTTCACTGTAACCGAATCTTCTTATTCTTATTTCTAATGTAAGTGAAACGGGACCAATGAATTAAGTTTACTATAACTGAGAGTTCACTGTATCCGAGTTCACAATAACCGGAGTGGACTATATTACTAAAGTGTTTTAATAAAGTCTGTGGTTACCGCAATAAATTTTGTGAAAGTCTATATGGATGGGTAAATAGAATTAATATTTCACAATAAAATTATTATTTATGCACCAAGAGCGTTATAAGGATTCTAATAATCGAGAGGTGACGAAATGCCTGAAGGCCCTTGGCCCGAGGGCTTTTTGTCGCCCGAGATCATGAGAACCAGCTAACGCTCGTGGTACACACATTATTTGATTTTTTTACTTACTTTTATTCATTCAGATTTACTTATTTACTAATAAACTAGATGTTAACTTGACTCCGTTGGTTTTTATATTTCCCTCCCATTTCGTAATTCCCTCCATAAGAGAACACATGGCACCATTCAACTGTTTTCATATTTCTCTCGTAACCACGTTCCTTTCGATCCAGGTAAGTTATGCATGATATATTGAGCTCTGTGTCGAAGGCAATAACAAGTTATAACGAATCAGTAAAATACAAAATTATTTTACACTATTTTGTGCTCACAATGACGCCGGCAAGGGTGCAAGTTTAACAGTCATGTTTTGTTCCTTGTTACTTGGGGAGCACTGAGGGTGAGGTAAAATTCATGGAATCATGTATAATGGAACACAATATCTGAATTTAGTATAAATGCAATTTTTAATTATGAACGATTATTGGGGTTTACCCTGCCATAAAATGTTTTCGTTAATTAAATAAGCAAGCAGGTCAGGTCTTGAGATAGAATTCAGCTCTACTTCAAGACAAGCATAAATGCAGAAGAGACATCATTAAAACATCAAGAACCCGCTCTCCAAATTATTATTTAATTAGAAAATTTAAGTTCTGAAAGGTATTTATTACAATTATTCTTGATCTATTTTAATATTTTATTTTATGCATTTTAGTATTTTTATTGTAATAAAAATATATTAAAATGTTTTTTTGTTTTATTTTTAAGATGTCTAAATGAAAAATGAAAGTGGCGTATCAAAATAACTATGACAATAAAATACTTACAATTTTTAAAAAAGGTTATACAAATTTCATAAAATCGACCCTAACCTCTTAAATATTTCGCTTGCTCTTGTTCTAAGTTTTGATTACAATAGGCTCTGAAAAAATCATGATAGAGAAAATAAAATATTCTTCCCAAAACAAAATTAGAATACCGATATAAAAAAATGCCACTTGCAAAGATTTTTTGTGCACATAATATGAATATAAAACATGTTTAAGTTATTTTATTCCTTTCCGATATTAACCTTTTATTCCGCTAATGAACTTTTCTTTCCACATTGTAATATTTTTTCTCTTTCATTGTAAAAAATTCATCTTTGCTCTTCTCTACATGATAATCAGGTTGCGAATTAAAAATTCTCTTAAGTGGGTTCGTTAAAAAATAAAATTAATGTGAACAATCAGAGGTATCATGACTAAACCAGAACCAGGGAGTTATGCAATTCTCAAAGCCAAGTTAAAATGTCCATCTTCGTGTCAGTGGTGAAGACTAAACTGATTTCATTGGGGGGACGTTTTGTTGTCAAGCTTTTATTGATTCGAACATTTAAAACTGTAAAATAGAAAGTTTTAGAATTGGATTAATTGTGGCACTGGACGAGACAAATTATTAATTTTCAATTTTAGAATTCATAACCATTGGTGAAATAAGGTATGTAGCTCACGGGATTGGTCAGTAGAGTTATTGAAACAATTAGTTTGCCAAAGTTACGGAACTTACAATTCCATCATCAGGGCTACAGAACAGAAAACCAAAACAAAGCATGAAGACAATTACCTAAAATTTCTTTTTTTACAATACACCAGAATATACCTGTTTTAGTTAATTGAGATATAATCTGGTGTATTGTAAAACATATTTTTAGATAGTTTTTTTGTACTGTAGCCCTGATGATGGAATTATAAGTTCCGTAAGTTTGGCAAACTAATTGTTTCAATAACTATATTGACCAATCCCGTAAACCACATCACTTATTATTTTCCTATTAACAAACATCACTCTACTGTATGCTTCTCAACAATTTTTACGATGAACGATACAAGATTTCTCTAAGAAGAATATCACCATTGGCAATGGATGTACTCTTGTCCCATTCCCCCACTCTCTTACAGAAACAGAGTAAATTGTGGCTTCCAAGAGTGATTAAATTCATTTCGTCGTGTTGTCAGAATATAGAAATTATGATTCCTTGGTGGAAGATATTTTTGTTACATGAGAAAGGGGGCGACTCCAAGAGCCTGCTAACGGCGGCATGCGCGCCATCTACCATCTTTACAGACAACCACTGATACTTCCCGTAACCACCGCTGCCATCCGGAAGCGCTGCGGAAGCAGACTGCAGTGTCCCAGACCACTTGACGTTGAAGAAATCCTCCCACAACCAGTTCATTCCGTTTCGATGTTTGGAAATGAATGTCCTGATCGGATAACTCTTCTAACTCACCAAGGGCACAGAAATTTTAATCGGAGAAAAACATGTGACTCTTCTGGTGATGTGTAGTCGGTAGAAAGTACACGAGTTTCTATTTAAGTCAACAATGTTCTGAATGTTATATATATTTTAGAAATTTACGTACGTTACTTGTAAATAAATAATGAAAAAACTACTGATATTGAATATGGACATAGAAACATAATAGACTGAAACCAAACAACTTTGGCGAATAATTACTCATATTGTTCTTATATTGTGAATTCTTGTATTGTGGTTAAATCACAATTTAAGAATAAAATTTATTTTCAAAGCAAATTCTAGATATTAACAAAGTAGGCTCTCCTATTGTAATAAAGCGGAAGCCCATCAATCTATTTGGATATTTTGTATAGTCTAGATATTTTGTCTTATTTGCATACATTTTTTACATTAAGATAATGGAAATGTCAGGAAATTTAGAATCGTGAAACGTTTTAAAAAATTCATTGTTTTGAATTATAGTTACAATTATGACGATTAAAAAATCTATCACAGGTAGAAAATTTCCTATTTTTCCCAGAATAGCATTTCAAACATTTCAAACGTTACAAAATTTGAGTAACAGATGAAAATAAAAAAAATAATGGTGAAATAAAATGGCACATCCTTTCTTGCACTAGTTAGTTCTCTATCTTTATAAACTCGTAAAGTTTTTTGATTTCGTCCACCCTGTTCTGTCACTATCTAATTGTTAACTGTCGGTATTCACAATATTTCATTTTTTCTTAATTTTTTCGGTCTCCCTCAAATGTTACCCCCCTCTTTTCTATTTTTCTATTTCCATATTAAGCCTCTAATGTATCTTTTTCTTCAAGACCCTCTTATCCTTCGTGTAATTCATATGGCCTCCTTGTAATTCATAACATTACAATTTATCCTTGTCTATACAAACAATTCTTATTTAACTTTATTACTGAGCAAAGAGGTAAGCCCATGTAATTCAATTGCGTAGAATATCAAGTAATTAGTTTCATTTCGCATACAGTTGCACACTCTGAACAGGTGAGATAGAATCGGGAAGCGTCGAATCAGCAAAAATGTAATAGAATGTTCTAGAATATCTCATCCAGTATATTATGGTGTGAAAAACGTTTTTTTTATTTTTTTTATTTTTTAGTTTTAAGGCTCTAGAACCCTTCATTTAGAAGTTATTTAACGAAATAGATACGAGAATCTGACCCAGTGTTGCGGGTTGCATTTGACATGCATATTAGAATTTTTACTTTCTCGTATACGTAGTAATATACGTAGTATAGAGAAAGTTATGTAATGCTGCGCAAAAAACGGCGGAGTATCGGCGGAAAAATTCATTTCCGAGCTCTGGTGACGAAAAAATGCATAAAACCCGTTGCTAAATTAAGAGAAAAAAATCCTCTAAAACGTGGTGTAGCCAGAATTCCTGTTTTGCGGGTCCTTGATACCAAAACAGAATTGGAAGCTCAACGTCCATCTGTCCGTCCCTTCGTCTGTCCGTCTGTCCGTCCGTCTGTGAACACTACTAGCGCCTAAACCACAAGTACGATCTTTTACAAATTGAAGAAATCCTCGTCTCATCTAGCTCTAGTTGAAGCTTTGAGATTTTGAAAAACATTCTTTAAAATTTGGGGGTACTTTACATGAATATCCCCTGACATTTTCAAAATTTTCTCAAAAACGGCTTCCATTTTTTTCTTTCAATTTTTGGTATGGCTAGTGCCAAACAAACCATATACGATGACATAAACGTGATATGGCTCTATTCATTTGTTTTTTAAATTACAAAAATGTATTTTTTATTTGTCTCTCACGTCCGTAATATTTAGATTAGAGACAATTTCTTTACGTTATTATATTTGAGTACATGTGCTTTAAATAATGTCCAGTAAAGTTTCGCAAAAACTCAACAGTTCAATGTTAAAATGAGCTCAAAATTCTGCATTTCCAGAAACGCTCAAACGCCGTTTTCTCAAAAACGGTTCCAAATTTCTTCTTCAAATTTTTTAAAAGCTAGTGGGAACAATACTGTTTAATATGAAATAAAAGTTATTTTGGTGTATTCTTCTGTTGTTGTTTTTCTCACAAATTACACAATGTAATTTTTTTTTAAATATCTCTCACGCCGTTAACATCCACATTTCCATCGATTTGTATTCATTACTACATTTATGAGTGGGAGTGCTTCAAAGGAGTATAAGTCACGTTTTTCGAAAACTCAATAGATTCCTTGAAAAAGAGGATCAAATTTCACATTTACAGTATTGCTGAATTGTCATTTTCTTAAAAACGGCTTCAAATTTTTCAATGAAAATTTCTATTTAGGATTTTACTGTTACTATTTTCTATTGGTTCTACTGTTCTTTAATATTCTTTAAGTCATATTTCGGTTCTACTATTAAGAAACCGAAAAGGTGAGAAAATGTCAAAACCATTGTATCCGTATTTTGGCCAGCGATAGACGGAACCTGGCAATAGAATGAGGCAAGACCGTAAAGCCAGTCCACACCAAGGAAATTAGAAAACTTAACTACAAGAAAGTCTGTGCCATTCTGTAGCACCTTTAGTTTTAAAAACAAATCCTTCATATTTTTAAAGTCAAAGTGCAATTCGTCATCTCTCGATAAAATTATTATTCTTTTAAGATCTCATTTATAAAGATTCTGTGTTTTGGAAACGTCCATAGATATTTGTAAACTAGATATAAAGGAAATTTGTAAGGAAATTTGTAAAACTTATTAGTTTTGAAACTTAGCTAGAAAATTGTGTGTCATATGTGTGTTTTTTGGTAACATTATTCATGAACAGTGTTGTTTTCATTTTCTTTCATATTAGCCCTGATGATGGAAATAAAAGTTTCCGAAACGTTGGCAAACAACTAGTCGTAAAATTTTTCTGACCAAGCCCCGTTAACCTGCCTGCAAATGTCTCCCGGTTATGTTTCCTGGTGGGGAATTGATCATATTTTTACGGATCCATTCACATGATTCTAAGAATTTTCTTTTAGAAAACATGTGTTTAAACGTGATTTGGGTAATTTTTGACATCTACAGTAGTGGTCAATACCTCCACCTATTCCTCTTGACAAGACAAATCGATTATCTCAATTCTTATCCAGTTCTTTCTAGGATAGTCTAAAAGATTTCCAGAAAAACACTCTCTTTGATTGTTTCAAATCATCTGAGACGTTCATGAAATGATATGAATTAATTTTCATTTTCCCAGCATTTATATAAACAACTTTAATCTTCAGTTTGGTAATTAAACATTTTTAATGAAACTCATATTTTAAAAAATGTTTTAATCGATTCATTTTTACGAAACTTTCTTCATGACTGAAAATATAAAATATATTTATTTTTATAAATTTTAGAAAGATACTCTCTGGAAAGCCTCTCTAAGGTTATGTAATTAAGTCATTTGCATCAACGTTTTCGGTAAGAAAAGAGGAAACTAAATTTCTTAAATAGTTTTTTATTTACGCCAAAATTTTAACAAAACAATTCATTACTAATCGCATATATTTTCCTGCCATTCATATTTTTATTATTATATTTTTATATTTATATTGTGCCAAGGATTTTAATATTTGCCTTGGATCGTTTCAAAAGTGTGCTTGTTTCGCTTTTCAACTAATAACTGCTCCTTTCAAGTGATGTTATATCCCAAAGGTGCTCGGGTTTAAGTTACTTCAGTGCCAACAACGAAACGTAAACTATGATTTGATTTCTTTAGTAAATTTATGGTAATCACTTGTTAATATCAATTTTGTATTGAGTGAACTCATTTATTTGAACTATCCATACAAACCGCAGAGGGTGTATCAAATACGAGGGTAAACGACCAGCTGCGTTCACTGCAGCTGCAGCACTTGCGTCAGCTGGCGAGCATTAGATGTGTTGATCGGATGAAATATGGCTCGGAACGAAAGAGATTTGACCAGTCACCCAACTGCTTCCAGTAACGTTTATCATTGAAGAGTTGTTGCAGAATGACCGCACGCTCCGGACAAATGCACAGGCGACCTGGCAATGCAACGGGACGTTGATTTATGCTGGTTATGGCAGATGCAGTTGTAGCCATCTGCGTCAGGAATACGGATCTTCCAATGAAGAGATCTGCATACAGATATTTTCTTCTACAAATGTTTGTCAGCAATCGGTACATAAAGACCTAACTTCCACGGTCTCAAGCACAATTCCGGTGCTAGTTTTGTCATAAGCTCACCGACGTTCTTTGTCATGGTTTACTATTGTTCAGGTTAACCGTCTTAGAAGCCACATATCTCAATGAACTTTGATGCTATTAACATGTGTTTGAACCACGTAAAGATTTGGATGATTTTGAAGTGATGTGTTCATGAACGGCAATAAACGTAAATTAATCGAGACCAGTTGTGCATACAACTTTTCCTAGAAATATCCCTGTATGGAGTCAAGAAATACGTCGTTTTATGTGGAAGTGTTCGATTTCAACCCCTACATTAAGGGTGTCCAACTTGCAAGGCCTCAAGGGCCACCACCAGTAGCGAATCCTGAACATTATTTTAAGTACACTGCTCTTTATGGAAGCTACCTCTACCGTTGCCTTTTAATTTGAGCTTCTCTGAAATCCAAATTCTATGGAATTCCGTCCTTCAAAATTGTTCTATAATACAATTACACTAACCATTATCTTCTGGAGAATTAACACACTTCATTTTGACAAAAACCTGAGAGAAACGTAACTTACGAATTGCCAGAGAAGGACTGTTCACCGCAATATTTTGCGGTGCCTACAGACCGTCCAGACGCGCATCCTCTCCTCTCCGCGCCCTTGCAACATAAGGCACACTAGGTTACCTCGGTTGACATGCGGTGCCTTCTTCTGCGCTAGCGAATTCTCTGGACAGCATTAAGAACTGTTTGAAACTTATCACTCTACCACACTTCATAGCGCTTACGGATGCGGAAGACTGACTGATTCTGAGTAGTAAAACAGTTATTTTTCGCATCTGCTTCAAAATTGATTGCGGGCTATATTTGCATTACTCGGGCGATCCACATGTGAGCCCGTATTGTTGATGTCAGCAGTTTTGAAACAGACTGGGGGAGGAAAGACCCATGCGTGACATCAGGCTCTACCATGCATAACGCAATAAAACACATTGGGTTGATTTTGAATTTCTAAATTTACTAGAAAAAATTCTTAAACCTAAATTTATCCTATTTTTACATTAAGAGGCTGTTGACCCCGACACAGGGCGCGTGAGCGAGGCGAAAATTTTCGCCTGACATGGATCCAAATTACCTTCACGTTTGTGGGCACGTCCGGGGGGCATATAAAATTGCACCGCGGGCCGCTAGTTGAACAGCCCTGCCCCACATGTATAAAAACGCAAACGCGAAAATTACGTATTTGGTTCGTTTTTAAGAAAGTATCGACCAAACCGAAGTATACTATTATTGGATAATAAATTATTCTCTAGAGTCCATCAAACAGATTTAACACGAAAAACAGAAGTAGGCAGATATTGCATGATTCGGAAAACAAAAACACACGCAACCCGCAACACATAGTACGCCGCAATACATTTTTACCGCCGTGCAAAACTTCTAAGCCGAACATCTTAGGAGTTTTCGTTAAAAAACCACGTTTTTGTCCATCTTAAACGGTCAAAAGTGAAGCTCTTTTCTGTGTCGTAGTCTAGGAAGCAAGAATCTATTGGACGTCGTTCCGTATCAGGGGTTATCAGAAACGTTGGAATTTAGGTTCCAGTCTGACGATATTTTCTCTTTTAAAAATATGATTTTGAAGATTGCAGTAGCGTATATAGGTTTTCGAAGGACTTGGTGCCGAATGTTCAAATGAGGTCCCTAACTGCGATTGTCAAATATGAAATAACGAGTTTTGAATTTAATGAGTCAATTACGCAATATCGATTAGATTTTTTGTCCTGTTTCCCTGACCCTTTAAGCGAATTCTGAGATGGCCCCTTGTTTCGCTTCTGAACATAAATATAATTTCACTATTTGTGCATGTTTTCTAGTGTTCATTGAGTAAAATAGTTCTCCATGTTCCCGCAGCAGTAAGTCGATTCTTTCACGAAGGGCACGATGAGGAATAACAATCAAAATATGTAGCTTTTCCCTTTGAAATTAGTATTTATTACGGTAGCTAATATTTTCATATCAATTTTTGCGTTCATTATAGATTGTTAGGAAATATCAATCACTCAACCAAAAATAACACTGTACAGCCTTAGTAGCACAGTTTTACTTTACCTTAAATTTTTAACGTATAATTTGCCTATACTTTATGTAGGTGACATTAATGGGGTTCTATTCATAGACATCAAAGGAAAAGGTGATAAATTAACATTAAACTACAACTTAATATTTTTTAGTTTGTCCCTTTTTATTTAACCCTTCAGACTTCTTGGCATTGAAGTTATGAATTTCTGGCAATAAAAGCTCCCAATTTTCTACCATTGTCGTATTTTTTTTCTTCTAATTACTTTTTTGGCTCAATGTTGTGTTTGGGAATTCTAATTTCTGATTCCTACTAAAGATTTTCAACGCGTTTAAGTCTGCAGATTGCGGTAGCGTATGGAGTATCCTGGAAGAAATTGTAGAGAAGCCATTCCCTCACAACGTGGGCCTAATATTTAGGGTCGTTGTCTTGATAAAATTTAAAACATTTTCTAATCCAGAGTTTAGCTGCATTCCTGTGCAAATTGGTGATGAGATTATTCGATTTCTACATTTTGTTCATGGTAGTACCATGAACAAAACTAATTTTCCCACACCACTAGCGTCTAGGCAACTCCAAATCATGACGCGCCCACCTCTATACTTTACTGTTGGAATAAGAGTTCTGGTTTTTAAGCGACTCATATCTCTTCGTTCTCACCATCCACCTACCATCTCATCTGAACACATTAAATCTACTCTCGCCCACAATTACACTTTTTCATGATTTTTTGTCTTTGTCTATATACTGCTAAGCGAATTGCAGCCTCTTCATTCTATTTGTCTCGCTGATGAACTGCTTTTTCCTAGTTACCCACTATATTCTACATTTCTTTGCACTTTGGTCACATATTCCGAATAGATGGACGTTTCAGTTGACGTACACAGTTCGGCAGATAGCTCTCGAGCACTGATCCTGTGATTTTTCTTCTTCTGTCGTATTAAGACGTCTTCTCTGTTACTGCCCTTGACTGGGTGATCCCTCTCTCAGAAATGGATTGAGACCGGTCATCTTTCTTATACCTCTGAATTGTGCCATTAACTGTACTCACACAAATATTTAATACTTCTGCCATTTATCTTTGCGTACAACCCTTGGCATGATGAACAATCACCAATTGTCATGTGTTTCCACTCTCTCCATCAAACTTGTGTGTTTCCGCTTTTGTGGCCCATCTTTATTAGATCTCTGCTTCTGCAGAAAAACAGTTACTGAACACAAACTGTGATATTTAGATTCATGGTTAAGAGATTCTTTCATCCCACCACCTTGTAAGAAAACAAAAATTATTTTCAATTAAAGGGAACTCGCAGAATTGCTCGAATATCAAAGTGGAGTTACATTCACCCTTACGAATGTACCCGTCGTGTATTTCACTAATTCTTTACCCTTTGGTACTCTAGTTGACTCCATTATTTGCAATAAAGGTGTAAATGTTTTATGTTTAAAAAGTTTGTATTGTACGTTAATATGCACATGAAATTAGGTTAATAATAATAATAATAATAATAATAATAAGAAGAAGAAGAAGAAGAAGAAGAAGAAGAAGAAGAAGAAGAGGACTTTTCTTAAATATTAATGTACTGAGTGTACACTATGCAGGGAATTTTGTGTTTTTGAGTTCACTGTTATTTTAAGTAGTAGAATCAGCCATTAAAAGTACAATTTTCTTTGAAGCGTGTATGTTGTTGTCTATTTTATAATACGCTTAGTTACTTTCATCCACTCGAGGGAATTTTACTTAAATTAATTCCTTGGGTGGAGAAAAAACATTTTAGAGCTTCCATATGAACGATTCCAAGACCACTTTAACCATGAAGAAAATCTATTCCAATTTTCAATGTAAGTGATGGAGCTATGTACAGCATACATCATGAGTCAGACTATCTTCCACAGAAGGATTATTATAACCAATTTGTGATGTGTTTTAGATAACATGGATGTTTCAGAATTCGAAATTATTACATTGAGCGTATGAATTGTCTGCTTTCTTTGATTCGATGACAGAGGTAAGATGCATATAGCAAACCAGAAAATGGCAATCTATCAGGAAATATGAAATATCTTCTTACAGTAACTGCGTAGTACACGGGACTGCGGCTACTTTAGAGTTTACTGCAGGGAAAAAATAAAATCAATTACTCTGTATGCATTATCTCAGTACAAGCTATTTCTCTAGACCCTCCCCCAGGCATACGTGAATTAGCGTCGCGGTGACCTCGTATTTTACCTTGCACGCTCGTGCATAGGCAACGCCCTAAACGCAAAGTCTAAACAGGAGGCTCTCAGCGCCACTTACTCGCATGAACAACTGATTTATGGACCTCGTTCACTGCGCTATTCTCCGTTACGCAGAAACAGCTCCGTGACAAGGAAAAGCCTGTAAACGACCCCCAAGAGTTATGAACTGAGAGTTCGCAAATCGAATTACGAACTAATGTACCGGAATTAAAAATACCAGTACATTGTTTAAGAATCACGTACTTATTTGTGAAATTGAGGACGAGTTTATATTAAAATTACTTTATCCACTTTTATTAAATGAAGTCAAAATTTGCAAAGGCGAGATCAATGTCGTAATAAGAATAATCTTTGGTCTCCCATTAACTGCTGTCAAGTTCAGGCCACCACATTTCCTAAGATGAATAGTCGAAGATAAGCAAATGTTATAGTACTTTGTAATTCTTACACACTGGATAAAACATTGTACGGTATTAGATTTGGGACATCTTATTACAATGCGAGATTGGAGAATTATCATGCAATGTTTTGGAAATCTCTTTGTAAACTTTTTAATTTCTAAATATTTGCAACAGCATTGCATTGCATTTAATTCCTTAGCACGGTTACCGGAAATAGTGTTTTAAAAACAGTGCTTTTCTTTAATAGGCGCATATGCAAAACACTCCCATTGACTAATGTAAATTTCTTCATACAAGATTTAGTCTTGTTTCGCTACGATACCTAACCGTAACCATCAAGAACCATAAATACGTACTACAAAGTAGTACAAGACGGGTTTTAATTTCCACATTGTGTAAAATCGATTCTAGTACTTAATAACGGTATATAATCAGTGAAAGTACGAAATGTAACATATTAAAATGTTCAATATATTTCTGTTCTTTGAAATTTTTTTTGGGAAACATTTTGTGTTGTAATATTATATATTTTTAATTGCTGATTACATATGATTACATCATATGAAAGTAAGAGCTCTAAAAAGTTACAATAGAAAAAGTATTACTTATGCTCTATATGGAAAATTCAAAAATACGATTTCATGTCGTTCAGTTCTTATTGTCCAAGATTAATGAAATGAGAAGCTTACAAATTCTGGAATAATATATTAACTGTTCACTGTGAACTCAACATTGAACACGTTTCAGAAAATGCACTCAAAATTATTTATATTTCCCAAGATCTATACCGAAAAGTAGAAGTTTTTTTTAGTGACCCATTGCAGGACATCCTGCCATGTGCCACCAACTTAATCGGACATGTATCGCGTGTATAATAATTGAAATTATGTTGAAAAGGGTCGCAACATAGTCGATTGTTTGTCATCGTGTTTATACAGTTCACACACTGATCTTCGCGTTTCAAACACACAGATATTCGAACTTATAAATCTCTCTGTCCTTGCATCGCTAACTCTAACCTCACACTCACACATTTGCTTTCGCCAGACGACGAAATGACGACTGCAAATGTAACTTTAATTGCAAATGTTACTTCAATTGCAAATGTTATTTCAAAACGAAACAATACCAACTATTATAGTCTGTCTTTCATAAAGTTATAAACAGATGACGACATTTTTTAACTTTTAAATAGTATTAATATTACGTATTTGTATTATAAAAATAGGTTGAAGAGAGCATGTGGAATCGCATGTATGGCCCACCATCTTTTATGTAAATAAAATGTAGCAAAATTTGATTGAGTAGCTAGATAAAATTTCTTTCTAAATAAAACCATCAGTGTTTTAAATATATAGGTATTTGTAATTGTTTTACATTGTTGTGAGTAGGAATAATTGAATTTTGTTCCAACATTATTTCCACCTTCTGCATTAGTTAAATTGAAATTAACTGCTTTTTCCTCGGGATGCAAACTCAGCGTCAACAGGTAGATTCATCTGCGGCGGCCTGAACCTGGAGGCCACGCATTCCACTCTGGACCGGGTCACACGCGTTGAGCCTTGTGGTCGCCGGGCGCTGGGAAAAAAAGGCGGAACGAATCTTTGACCCACTTCGCGACCTCGATCGCCTTCACCCAGCGAGTTCATCAGGAGAACAATTTGCTTATTATCTTCATTCTTTTCCTTGTCTGGATTTTTTGTGTGGTGGGAAGCGAGTATTACGACGTACGGTCGTATTTATTATTAAATATTGTTTTCGAATTATGAACCTATCAATTTTATGCGTTTGAGAAATTTGTTCTATGATGCTCCTGGAATAATATTGTTCATTTCACTAAATAACAGCAATGTTTTATAGTACATACTACCTGACACACTATCAGTTTATATAGTAATCCCAAATACCATACTCCGCAACTGACCTGCTGAAATTGCGTGTCATAATTGACGCGTGTACAGGGCCGGCGATTGGTGTTAAGTCCGAGTGGGAGGGGATCCCCTCTTCACTCTTCATATCTCCTCAAAATGTACTTGAAGGGAAGAGCACAAAACCGAATTTTTCCGTCATGTTTATGATTAAAGTGTCATCAAACTGATATCACATTTATTTTATGTTACATCACCAGAATTCCTTTTTGCCATGAAGAAACAGTGCTGAGCTTTACGTTTCTTATATAAATTCGTCTAACAATTTTTGCATAACCATTGTGTCGGTCATGTCGCTACAAACGTGTAAAATGGCGAAACAGTTCGGCCGATCTTGAAACATAGTTGTTCGCGTATACGTTTTAGGCGACGCAATACCCAGAAACTTCGGTCATTTCTGGGCTTTCACATTTATGGAATGTTTCTCTTGACCGAAATTCTGAGAGAGTATTTTACCCACTCGGGATTTTTCGTGTGGGTATATCTACCCACCATCCCCCTACACCACATTGTCCGCCGGGCCTGCGCGTATACAGGGCAGATTGTAAAAACAAATACTCCGCAGTTGATATATTGTTTTTTTATATTTTAATATACAACACATTCAAAAGGAGACGTATCATTGTCACTAACTGTTCAAGTTATTTAAATGATTGAAGACAGATTTACGCAAATAGCAGACCTCATTCGCAGCCTAATTTTATCTTTCGTAAAAATAGACGGAGGATAAATTCTACAAGTAAATATTGCTCTTAATTTATTATTTGCGCTTTATATTCACTATTAATTCTAATCTATATTATATGGCATATAAAAAGACGAATCTTCAGCATTTTTCTAATTGGCCGTAATGCAATTGTGTGTGATTTAGTGCTGAGTTTGATATGCTTTATATTAAGTCGCAGCACGACATAAATCAGAATTTTTCAGCCTTTAAGAACCTTTAAGAACTGTAGTAAATTCATAAATCTGCCGGTCATCAATTCACAATTAAGAAATTAGAAATAGGAGCATGCCGCTGTGTAAAACTGTAATAAATTTGCGCGGGGTAGTTACAAACCAAACCCCCGTAAATCCAAGAATCTTGATAGAAATAGCCTTTCCCAAATTAAATTACAGTTAAATTAATACTTTATATTACGTGAACGTATTATAAATATGTCAAATTACAAAGTCACGATGCTCTTACTGAAAATTGCTTCATTGTGTCGAGTGTCACTATTTCTCTCCCCCTTCTGACAATTAGGTTTACATACAGAGTAACCCATGGCTCCCTTCCCCCTCCACTTTATCTTCTGGTTCATTAAGACCTCCGCTGCTTTACTGAACCGACGTTGGCACCACCTACATACACAGTACCTTGACTAGTTGCGTATGGAACAACATGCACCGATACTTTAAACTACTAATATCAATTGGAAGAGAATCTTCGATGTCATTCAATTGCATTCCTCAATGTCTTATCCATATGGTCCTTTAGACCACCATTGTTTAAGATTAGAAGTGCCTGGTCTTATATTATATCTCTACATTATGGTGTAACATAACCTCAGAAATTTACAGGTACCACGTCCTTGTCTCATCGTTTTTGTTTTATACTAATAATATTAATGTAACATGTAAGATTGTAATTGATTGGTTGATGTTGACCTTACAGACACTGAAGAGGGCCTTACAATTTAGGCCGAAACGTCTGCTACGAATATATTTAAATTGACTGGAATCGTCGTTTTTTTATTGTAATAGATAAAATATTTTTATCGACGCGGATAATATTTGATTTTACTTTATTCTACGTTATCCCATTAGTGTTCATAAATACAATTTAAAGACACGATATATCTTACATTCTATATTGGAGAAGGGTTGGTAATAATGTAAATTGAAAGAGCAGTTGACTCTCATTATATAGAATTGTTACACATGAAACATAAACAAATCGATGGCCCTTGCATAAATGAATCGAAGTATCTGCAAAATAGCACGTAGCATGCATGCAACAGCTGGCATTTTTAAAATTTAGTAGATTTAATAATTTAATAATTTTTTAAATAGATTTGTACAACAACGCACTTTTAGAGCCATATTATAAACTATTTCAATTGATATTGGCGAATTAGATGTCTATTGGCTGCAAAAGCACGCATGCATTTAAGGGAGAAGATAAAACATTTTAACAACCGTGGGTGATAAAAATCATGTACTATAACAGCATATTGACAATTATGATGCGTCTTTTATTTATGAATAAAATAAACACTTTTTTCTCATTTGCACTGTTTTAATTTGAATGTCCATTTCAATTAAAATTTCTGGGATGAGTCATATAAAATGATAGACGCCTTCTCTTCTAAATAATTATGTGGTACGGTAGAACTTGAAACAGAAATATGGGTTTACACTCGTTTCAGAGCGTTCCAGATGAAGTGCCTTGTTGGAGGAAGTGTTTCACTGCAGATTTTATTTCCCTATTAAACTTGTGCCCTTTAACCACCAGCAGAGAACAATATTAGAATTTCAAATAAGAATCTCTGGTGAGAAATATTTAGGTTACCTACAAAAATGTACTATTATTTAATACAAAATTGATTACATGTATTGCAATTTGGACAGTAATTTCTTCTAGAAAATTGTGAAAGTGTTAAAATTCTGGTATAAATCACTAAAAGAGTATAATCTACAACATACTCTAAAATGTCAATTTAATAATTATTAAAATATTGTACTTGGTGCGCAATTGTAAAGAACTTTATATAGTATATGATTGAAGTACTAAAACCTATTAATACACTTTCTTAAAAGAGTATTTGAAATTATTAATGTCCATCATGCAATATCACATTCTCCTCGTACGTGGGAGTGTTATATACATTTTTCGTAAAATCAAACGATCAATTATTTCAAATGTTTGAATTGTCACATTCATTTCCTTTCAAATTCCTTCAAGAATAAAAATTGCATAATTTGCTAGTGCGGCTGCCAATTACAACAAATACTAATCACAGGAATATAAAAAAGCTAATTTAGAAAGAAACAATAAAGCTTTTATATCGAATAACTGTTTTAATGTGCAAAATAAATATTAACTGTTTATAAAATTTGTACTAAAAGAAAATCTGTCTGAAGATATTCGAAGTAAGTTAACATCTGATTTATTTCAAAAATTTTACGATCACATGTCCAGATGACTCAGTATTTTGGTTGTTAGATACACAAGTACAAATATACTAAGCGATTACCTTTTACGTTTTCATGAAATGATATATCACCAATATTCTCACTTCATTTTCTCAACAAAAAATGGCGTCTATGTTCATGTAACTTCATCTGAACAAGTAATAAGAAAATTAATTTAAGGCGGCAGTAAGATAATAAATGCGTCTTGAGGAAAAACAGTAATTACCGCAGCATGTTTCTTGTACTAATCATTTACGCTGTAAAACTCACTAACGTTCTGATTTAAAGAAAGCAAATGAAAACCAACTACTAGTACTTACCTGATTAATAAAAATCGTACCTTCACTTCTTTTGACTGAAGAATATGGCGGAATGAGAGAATGAATTCTTTTGAGAGAAGAATGGTCAATAATTAATCAACGCATGTAATAAAAGCGAAGCGTATTATTCCACACCACCCGTTTCATATTACAACTACGCTTTATCTGAGAAGTTTGTGGTTGCGAGACCCGCATAAGGCATGCGTGTTTTCATCATGTGATAATGACATGGTAAACTCACGTGGCCCGGGACTAATGACCATAGTAGTTTACGTGCCCAGAATCACTATCAATCGATTAAGTAGAGTTTAATCACCGAGGTGAGGCATAAAATTCGCCCAGAGTAGTGCAAATCCAGCCTTGTCGACAACGGGGAGTTGTGTCTTACTCGTACTACGGCGGCTTTTGAAGTCAGGTAGCATGACACGGCTTGTGTACACACAGGGAAGCTTCAGCTTCAACAGTTGTTAGGATCGAGTCTCCAGTGGTGAGAGGTTCAAAGCAGTCCGTGACAGATTCCTTCGAGATGCAGCATATTGCAAAGTGCAATATAGCCTAGGTATTAGCACACTTCTTTATTCTCTCAAGTATTTGTTGACTAATTTATTTGCTGGCGTCGTAAGTGTAAGAAGGAAGCAAAAAACCCCTGCAGTCTCACGAAAAGTGAAAATTTTAACGCAAAAGCCTCCTGCACCAAGACCAGTAAATACAATGGCACTTATCCAGTCACCCTTCCAACAGAAAATTTTCACAAGTTTTTATTTTATCGTTTTACATACATTTCATATTACAACTACTAAATTTCAAAAGATAACGTTTTTTTACGTTGCATTAGCAAAAGAAATCCGTTTCAAATGGGACATAACTCAGATGTGAGTAGTATATCAATAATCTATCGTTTAGACCATTTCTGAAGACAAGAGTCAGTTGTATTCTATTCCTTTAGTGTGATAAGTTACCTTCCATAATGAAATGCTATTAACGAAGTGAACATTAACAATGAGACAAGGCAAGTGAAGTTGGTGGTGCTACAGAATTGCACAAACTTTATCGGACTACTTGACTTCCTCATTTCTCTTTAGTCTTGACTAACTTTTCGATATTGCCCAACTCACTTTCCATCAGCTACTTACCGGCGCTTAAAAGATATTTTCTTACATTTTATCACTTTTTTGGTCTTGTAATGGAATAACAAAAATATTACTTTAAGAAAATTGTAGAAGAGTAAAACATAATTACATATGCAAAATTTCTTTGAACAATTTGGAACCATTCACAATAATAAGATGTTTGAATATTTCTAAAATTGCACAATTTAGAACTACTTGTTTCCGACTTTCTTGTCAGAAACCGAAATAAAATATGTTATGTGAATGAGTATTCTCTTCGGGTGCATCTATGCACCCGAAGAGAATACTCATTCACATAACATATTTTATTTCCCCGATGGGCGATTATACCTGGGGGATATATCCCTACATGTCTTCGTATACCATGGGGCTGGTTTTATCTATCTGACATCTAACGTTGTTTCAGTATTAGAATACTGAAGATAAAACACAGATAAGATACAGATAGATAAAACCAGCCCCATGGTATACGAAGACATGTAGGGATATATCCCCCAGGTATAATCGCCCATCGGGGCACCCCCTCCCCTCACCAGATGCAACAATCCCTAAGCTCTCGACTCGTCTCCTCACATGGCCGCTTGGTATCGAGTTCCGTGTAGTGTGAATTTGAATGGAAGGGGAGTGGAAGGGGCAAGGAAAGAAAGCTCGCTCGTGAAGTGTGACTCACCTGTTAGGATACTACTCTAGCATTCACCTAGAATTGATCGTAAAACCGATCAGAGCAGCCCGTCGCTAGGATTCTCCTCCGACAGTGGCTGATATCATCCTAGTTAATGACGAAAAACTGTCATCGTAAGAACGTAAACCCCAGTCAACAGTGCCGCAGATGCCACGATCTTTACGATGCGCTATTTAAGCTGTCTTATATATAAGATAAGAATCCTCCGTCACTAGCTTGACAACCAGCATCAGAGAAGGCAGGTGAAGTGAGTATCGCGATTGCCGCATGCACTTTTGTCTTGCGTTCCATAATATGTGTTTTGTAGGGGCAATCTTCCTTTCCCCGCGCAAAACCCAAGGAGGTCTTTGAGAGACTTCTTCTGCGCGGGCGGTGACGTGACGTCCGGTCGGTCCATCACGGGCATTCCGTTCCGCCGCGCGCGCGCGCAGCCCCGTTGGCGCGCCGAGGGCGGAGAGGGCGTGCGAGAGGACGGCGAGAGGACGGCGCGTCGCGCAGCGAGGACAAGTGGCGCACGACACAGCGCCGCCCCCGTCACAACAGAACCCGCGGCCGCCGCCCTCCGGCGCGATGCTGCCCCCCGGTCAGCAAACAACCCGCCGTCCTCTTCTGGTCCACAAACTTCTTCGCCTCTGCCGACCTCTTCACCCCACCACTCACATCGTCCCCGCTGTTGTCTTCGACCCTGCCATCCCCATCTCCGCCATCGTCTCCGCCATCCTCCTAGTCTCATCGTCCTCCTCGCTTACGCCATCCTCCTCGTCTTTGCCATCCTCCTCGTCTCTACCATCCTCCTCGTCACTGCCATCCTCCTCGTCTCTGCCATCCTCCTCGTCTCTGCCATCCTTATTGTCTCTGCCATCCTCCTCGTCTTTGCCATCCTCCTCGTCTCTACCATCCTCCTCGTCACTGCCATCCTCCTCGTCTCTGCCATCCTCCTCGTCTCTGCCATCCTTATTGTCTCTGCCATCCTTATTGTCTCCGCCATTCTCTTTGCCTACGCCACCCTCTTCGTCTCCGCCATCCTCTTCAACTTCGTCATTCTCTTCGTCTCTACCAACTTCATCCTCGGCATCCTCTTCGTCACCCCATCCTTGTCTTCCTCATCTTCCTGCCATCCACGACATATTCATTCACTGTCGTTCGCGTCGGCGTCTGCAGTCGTAAACCTTGCATCTCTCCTTGTCCTCTCCGCCTCAAGTGGCCTTCGAGCGTCTCGCCTACACCTCAGTCACCCTTCGCCGCTCAGGGTCCCGAACCCTGGTCTCCAGCGCCGCCCTCGGAACCTCCGTCACCGCCTCCGCTGTCACCGCCGTCGCCTCCGCCCACACCGCAGACTCGCTTCTTCACACTTCTCCCTAATTAGGACGATTAAATGACATAGTACTAACATTGGGGAAGGCATAAAAGCAACGTCTGAAATTCGGGATTGCCAGCATTTGAAAAGTTGCATTTTCGAACCCGCATCAGAAATTTACTTGATATTTTCGACAAGTTCATGACGGTTTTCGGTGTCGAATTCATATGCCAACAGAATACAGTGCTCTCCCTTATCTTCGCTGATCATTGATTTCCGTAGTTTTCTTGAATGCGGGTGTAGTTCCCTGTAGTAAAGGCCATGAATCATTTGCAATTATTGTTTTTTAATTCCGTCGTCTTTCTATTCATTAGAGCTGAGTGATGATCCCGTAAATTGTCCGCTTAATTCAGAAAATCCCCTACCCATCTTTTATTTCTCTTTCATAAATTATTTTCATTTTCATCATTGTTTCATCAATATATTTTTGTACCTTGTTCTTTTATTACCCTCATATTGATGTCATTCTTTTCTATATATGACTTAACTTCCTGACTAGTATTCTAACATACCTTCCGTCTTCTACATAACAATTTTCTGAGTAAATCTATGACTAATGCAAATATAAGCAGACAGGATATTATTGTCTCACCATCTCATTAGTATATTTCCACTTCTCCCTCACGTTATCGTCGAAACCTTCAGCGCAGCCCAGCTGCTCGAATCTTGGTCATCTCTCCTTTCTCTCCGCCCTCGCATGCTTTCGCGGGTCGTTCCGCGTGGCCAACGGCACTCGACCCGCACACAGCACTCGTGAATCCGTTCACTTCCTACCTCCTTCTCTGAGGCTACGATGACTCAACGCTTCTCACTGAGATATGCGTTCTCCTGTATCAGCGACCAAGCCACGGGCTGAAACATACAAGGGGCCATCCAGGGTTGGAAAATGTGGAATCAGAGGAAACTCGGAAGTGTAGCTAGTCCTTCATACCAAGTTAACATACGAGTATTCATAGGACGTAATGGAAACGTATTTCGAAGAAAAACGTGTAAATTATATCAAGTAAGCGGCTCACCTGCTAAATGATTTGGGTGATTTGGCTGATCCGACATTGTCAAGTTAGCTGGTGGAGTAGTAGGTGGTAATGTAGATTCGAGTCAGGGGTGGATTAGCACATGGGAAGACTAAGCACATACTTAAGGCTTACAAATGAATACTTCCCCGTAATAATATTTTTTTAAAGTTTATATTCATTCATAAATACTATGTTAAAACAATTTTAACTCTTTTTCAATGATAAAAAATGATAAAATGAAATTCGATATTCAAACCTAGATATTGTACTTTACAAATATTTCACACACACACACACAAATATCAATGATAAATAATGTAAATTACATTAACTTTATTACTGTATTCGTTATTTTAATATTAAATTGCAGAAGTTTTATGTTCACATTCGATTCTGAATAGCATTAGGGGACTGATAAATTGATCTGTTTAAGTCCTGACTCGACCGTTAAATGTGCGGTGTGGAAATCTGGGACACGGCAATTTTTGTACGTCCAAGTAACCAATTTTTGGAATTTTATAATTGATAATATAAGTGGCTTCACTAGCTTAACTACTAAAATATCTCCTCTACAACAGAGTGTACGCTAATAAGAGATAATGGTTTTTCCCGTTTTATATGAGCCATCAACATAAAATCCTTTAAACGTGCCCGCGTTGGAGAGGAAATTAACCCAAATTTTGCATCAAATATTTTTTAAGGAGAAAAAAGTAAAGTTTAAAAATTATGATATGTCGTCCAGAGCAAGCGCACATGCTACTTGCAACAACACCCTCGATTACAACTCGGAAACAATGGTCCTTAAAATAGTTTTACATGTCTCTGAAGGGTCACACCATCATCATCATCATTATCATCGAACAATTTGCGTTAACCTTTCGGTTATCCGCGGACGCTCCCTGACCTTACTTAATACCACAGACATTTCACACCATAGACTCCCTTGACTCTAGCCTCTACTCGCTCACTCCACCGTGGTCCGTGACCCCATTGCGGCCGAACCCTTACTCCTTCCGCTTGTGGCTCATAAGGAGTGGGGTGTTAATGGTTATACATTGTGGCTGGGTGAAGCCTCTCCATATCAACATACTAAAGCAAACAACCACGCCCTGGCGAGCTTCGAGCACCATAGCCCCGAGCTCGCGGCTACCGCCGTAACCACTCCCTTACAGTCGTCTTCTATGTCTCTAAAGGATTACGTGTTATGATTCCAATGGCATGATTTACCAAGGAAAATCGGTTTGGATATTCCATTATATTTTTGTAAGAGTACCATAACTTCATAACACGGAGTATCAGAAAAGTTTCACGTTGTTTTCCAATGCAATCTGTTTTAAAATTTAAAACACTGATTTACAAATTTCGGACTGGTTCGATTAATTTCTACTTTATTAAATGCACGCACTTCTTCACATCTTTCACTCATCCACTTGTTCTAGAAGACAATAGTTGACCTTTGCCCATATTCCCGCTGTCTGGGACAGTTCGCAGCCTCGCCGCCGCGGCGCTGCGGGCGCGTGCTCGCCAGGGCCCCGGCCGCCTAATTAAGGAGCGCGCGTGTTTCGGAAGTTGTCGGGAAAAGCGCTAAATGATGACGAGCGCTACTGTTCCGCTCCCCTCCCTGACACGGCGCTTCGCGATTGTTCCGGGCGCAGGATGGGCAGGTTCACGGTAATTATCCCAGGAGAAGGGCTGCCACTACGCAGCATAAAAGAGACCTCATTGAGACGGTGCATACCAAGTGGAACCGGAGCAGGTTGGTACTCGCTGAGTTGCACTTAATGCCTTGAGATGCACGTCACGTTGCGAAGTAGTCAACGCCCCGTGACGAACATGGCTGGGGGTGGGCTACAAAATATTTTATCCTGTTCGTGGCAAATAATGTTCCTCAAAAGAAAAAGGACACCGAAAATTAAGTTGGCAGATTGTGGTTTTCTTATCTTGAAATTAAAGAAGGCTTGCCCTAATTATATGTCCAGTCCATACAAGCATGTTTGTTCAAATGCTGTTTACCGAAGTGCTAAAAGTTTAGAGCAGGGTTCTTAAAACTTATTTCTTTCGCGAAAACTTTAAAATAAAATCAACATGTAAAAAGCGTGTTTAAAAATGAGGGAGAATTCAGTTCAATCGGAATTTGCAACAATCTCTTCACACTTATGGATATTGAAGAAGGGCAATCTCGAATTCTCAAAAAATCATCAATAGATTACTTTCCTGCACTGTATACATCAGTGTTTTGTGGATAGAACATTATGGATGTGTGACATTAAGTTATGGCTATAAACTTTCCGGAATTGTTCTAACAAGGCTACGATGTTAAGTAGCGTCTTCTTTTCTTGTAATGTTTAAAGTAATGAATAAAATCTTGCCCACTTAATGAGGGCAAACGGTTGGTTCGTTTTGTATGTTTAGTAGAAAGGTAAGTACTCTTCTAGATTTCAAGGAGGATTTCCTTCTTTAAAGACGTATTTGGCGCGTTCTGTTTCTTTAGAAAGCGAGGAACACCGAGAAGAGGTTTAGTTTAAAAACATTCTCGGAATGAATTCAGGTTTATTTATGTTTTATATTATATTCATGATGTACAAGGTCACTACATGTTTTCAATGGATATAATGTAAAATATTTACGTACATTTATGAAAAACAGTTTTGGAGAAATATAAACTAGTATGTAACTTTCATTAATATGTTTGTTACTCTTGCATGCAGCTCTCCTAGAATTTTCTAGACGTTTCTTTGTCAAAAAAGAAAAACAAACAAAAACTTGTGGAGGTATAACATCACATACTTTTTCACAACGGACGGAAATGACGGTACTATAATACGTCACAACTGTTAAGAAACATTATAATACTGCAATTTCTGCTCATGTTAACACATCTGTCATCACACACTCATAACCAATCGAAAACTAATTATTTTAAATCTAATACATCACTATTCGACAATCCAAAACTGCGTTCCAGGTACCTTGTCGCTTCACAATGAGAATTTTATTAATTTTTTACTGCCATGTTGCGGAGTTGCCAATCTCGAACAATAATGGTTTAAACATTGCCAATATTTTAAGCAAAAATTAAGTAGAACATATTCATATTTTCCAAAATTTGTAAATGCATTTGTTTAAAGATCTGCTTTGAGTAGAGAATTTTTTTCAAGAAAAAATCTCAATTTTCAATAATGTTTCATTGAAATTAAAACGAAATTACATAACATTACAGTGCTGCTAATTTGTTGTTGTCGAGCTACTCCTGGCTTTAAAACTTTATTTCTAATTCACCAACTCTTATTTATAGAAGCTACTGTTTTTTAATCCTAATGCGTTAAACTACCTGGAATTGTAAACTGACAAATATGCCTGGGTTCATCGACAACGATCGCTCTAATTGTAATTGTGTCTATCGCTTGGAAAATCACAAACGTGCATGTCAAACAATACAAAATAATCGTAATTATACTCTGCTAAAAGTATTCTGTTCATCTAACTGCAAAATTTTACTTCATTAATTGTCTTAATAAACGAGGTGACGGTACAAGGTATATCTGATAAGCCAAAAAGAAAAATACAAAAACCGAATATTGAGTACCACGATAGGAATAATGCAACTCTTATTACGCAGCATTCTGTTGTTTGAAAGCCGGTCAAATTGGAGAGTCATGCTACTTGTTGTTGGATGGCAAGTGATTATGCCATTAAATCAGCCTTAAAATTACTTTTGGGACGCTTCATTGATTATCCGTAATTGCGTTATTTAGGAGTTTTTCATGCAACGATCAACGATTTAATCAATTTTAATGAGGAATGATTAGATATGTACGTTGAAGAAGAGAAAATAAATGTCTTGCTAAGTGGGTTACTATTTCTCGATTTGCATGACTATTCATTATTTAATTTAGAATGATAATTCCTTTCTGTACTAATGCTATATCGCCTTTACAGAAAAGATGGTGGAGTTCATGGATTCAGCTACAACTTCTCTTATTTATTTAGTTATGTGGAAAATATTCGTGAGCCCCTATTGCTCTAATAGATTCTGAAGTGATTCACGGAATGTGAGATGACTTGACAAGAGAAGTTGTAGGTGATCTTGGAGGCGTATAACTATTTGGGAATAATCACTCGCCGAAAGAACTGAATCACTTTTAACCACAGGATCTTTGGAAGTTAGTACATTTACAAAATGTGCAAATCCCTCTCCTCACACTAGAATACACAGATCTTCACATTTAACACTCTTTGTAAACTGTTCACAGTTGTCCACAATTCTCGAAGACACGCACACACACTCGCACACATGCTTGTCCACTAATCGCAATTTGAAAATAATTGAAGGCGTTGTCAGTGTCAACTATACTTGAACGGAATACTTCTGTTGACAATGACAACGCCTTCAATCATTTTAATTATGTAAATGTCAACTACAACTCACCACTAAACCAATAATCGCAGTTTACCAGTAGTATATTTACACTTGACACATTCATGTATCGTACGTGTAATATGTTCGTCAGTGAGCAGCGCCATTCAAGTGCATGCAGGGTTTGTGAGCAACGTTTCACATACAGCTGTGCGCGGGCGTCTTTCTTCGTACAATTGTTCTGTTTCAACTTTCAACGTTGCCGCTTCTTCTCATCGGAACGTCTGCTCCACACGACATCCAAGCAAGGATAATGAAGGGTGGGTGATGCCAAGAGACACCCTTACAGACTCAGCGCAAACGGACACACGGAGGCAAATTATTTCCGACAATAGTATATTTTATTCTACATATGCTATTGATATTCATCTGCAAGCACGTAGACGAAACAAATCATTTACAAAAACAAACGAAGTAGATACCACAAACATTATTTCAAGAAGTTTCAATGATGCAGAAAGATTCTCTGAAACAGGAAAACTGAATAGAACAAGAAGGTCAAAGTGATGAGAAACGAAAGAAAAATGTAACAATAATATGAATAATGACTTCAGAAATGGTTGTGAGAGAGAGAGGTTCAAACAAAAAAATCCCAGTTCCTCCAAGAAAGAGATGGAGAGTGCGCTACAGAGCAAGACAAGACATCGGTTTCGAGGTCAAGAAAGAAGAAAGGTTAATTGAAAAAAGAAGGGAACGAAGAAGTTAGACGAAGTATCTAAGAAAAAAAGAAAAAAGAAGAAAGAAAGGAACTAGAAAGGAATGAGTATAACTTTTGATAAGTACTAGTGCTACTGGAAGACAGACGTTCTCTGTGGAAGAACTGCTCTAGAATGTTACAGGATATTGGAAGCTGTTGAGAATAATGCGTTTTCATACTTGACAGTCGCGAGATAGCCGGGAGTGTTTCAGTGAGGACGCATAGGAACCCGTGATCAGCAACGCACGGCACGGCCTGCGATTGTGTATTTCTCGATACTACTTTCGCTCTTTGACTTCAGGAGCGTCCAGCATCTGCCTGCCTCCAGCACGTGCTCGATTACCGCTCGTGCGACATCGGTCCACAAACTCGCAGGTCGACCCATGCGTTGCAGAGCATTGGTTGCTACGCGACTTCACAGAAATTCTCCTGCCCATCTCGCGAGTGTCCGCTAGGGAAGGGTTTCTTTCCAACAACTTCCACCAATTCCCCGTTACTTTCTGGGGCATTTCTTCCATAGAGAACGACTGTCTTGAAGTAAGAGCGTTGCTCCAAAGGATTACAATTATCTCTCACGGCGGTAGTCAGACAATTGATTTCACATTGGTCTCTGTGCTAATAGAGATACTCAAGGAACAATCAGCCGCTGTGAACACACAGTAGTGTTGCATTTCTTTCACGCAACAAATAAAACTATGTGATCGAATAATATTTTCATTAGAAAGAAATTGTTGCCGTGACTTGTGTCCCAACTTCCCAACAATATGGATATACAATACAACTAATCTTGACATGCGAAGAATTAAAAATAAGCTGTTCCACAACGCAAGAAGTGAATAGCTAATATTTAATAGCCGGTTTTCTCCTTCTTGATGCATTGATGAGGTATGAAAACTGTGTCGAAAACAGAGACGCTTTGAGAATGCAAATTCAGTCGGTACTAATGAAAATAGGTAGGATCACAAAATTCAATATTGGCAATATTCCCTGAAAATCAAAACTCTTTCACTGTTTTTGACATTTCGCCGATTTTCTGGGTATCAAACGAAATCACGGAAGCTTCATAGCTTCCCCATCAACTTATGCGCATTTTCGATTGATTGATTAAGTTTTTGGTGTTTCCGGGCGCGTCAACTGCTTTGGTCATTAGTCCCGTTAGTTTAGTGCATGTTTTTTCTCGGAAGAGTGATCTTCCCCCGCTAGATGGCGAGATCCGGCGCAAACCTACCGTCGGCTAGTGGGGTTTCTCCCTAACCAGGGCTCTCCCACCAGCGGGGCACCGCCCCAGCCGGGACAAGCTCTAAGCTCCCGACCGGTCTCCCGGAATATGTGGTAGTGTAGTGCATGTTAGTGTAGAGGATAGGACAAGGAAGAGGAAGGTCAGATCGCGCGCGGTTCATGGCCCGTTTGGTAAGGTCCTGCTCCGGCATTCGCCTGGTGTTGATCGGAGAAACCACGGAAAACTACCAATCAGAGCAGCCGGCCGCTAGAATTCTCCTTCAGACAGCGACTGAATTCGACCTAGCTGAAAAGCTAGTGTCGAAAATCCTGCCACCGTCAGGACTCGAACCTAGGACCTCCCGGTGAGAGGCGCTGCAGTGACATCAGTTGATGCACTGAGCTACCATTCCCGGTCGCATTTTCGACATTCGTAACGGGGATATCGGTATTTTAAGCATTTGTGGTATTCTTCTTCGTCGGTGCAGGTGTGGGGGCGCCCGCGCAGCTGCGCGCCGAGTGCGCTCTCGCGGCTGAAGCGCAGTCACGCGCAGCGCTTCTGCGCGCCGCGCCGCTTCAAGCCCCGCCGCCCCGCGCGGCGCAGGCCTCCCGCCAGCGCGGAGGCCACGACGGACGCGCAGCGGGCAGGGCGAGGGAGGCCTGGGGCGTGCACGATGTGCTGATGGGAGCGAAGGAATAATGATGGAAGGATGTACTGTAGAGGATTGATTGATTGTTAGTGATTCCGGGCGCGTCAATTACTATGGTTATTATTCCCGCAAGTGTAGTGCAGGTTTTTCATCGGGAGTTGGCGGTGGTCTTCCCCCACTGGATGGCGAGATCCGGCGTCGATCTTGCGTCCACTAGCGGGGTTTCCCTCCCCAGGTATCTCCCACCAGTGGGGCTCCGCCCCAGCCGGAACAATTTCTAAGTCCCCGACTGTTCTTCCGGCATGTGTTGTAGTGTAGTGCATGTTAGTGTAAGTGTGTGTGCGTGCGTGTAAGAGGAGAGGATGGGACAAGGAAGAGAAAGGAAAGATCGCGCGCGGTCCGTGGTCCGTTTGTTAGGGTACTGCTTCGGCATTCGCCTGGTGTTGATCTGAAAAAACAGGGAAAACTACCGATCAAAGCAGCCGGCCGCTAGAATTCTTCTCCAGACAGCAACTGAATTCGACCTAGTGTTCTGCCACCGACGGGACTCAAACTCTAGGAAATCCCTGTCAGAGACACTGCAGTGGCATCCATTGATGCCCTGAGCTGTGTAAGTCGAGAGACAGTGGAAGAGGAGAACTAGAAAACAGAGGAGGATGAGAAAGAGGTGGGAGGGGAAAAGAAGAAGAGAAGGCAAAGGAAGAGGGGGAGTGGAAAAGAAAAATAGGAGGATGGGAGGAAAAGATAAAGAGAGGAAGAAGGAGGAGGGTGGGAAGATAGAACAGGAGGAGGAAGAAAAGGAGTAGAATAAGGAGGAAGAAAAAGAGGAGGAAAGGGAGGAAGAGGAGGGGAGAAAAAGTAAATGGATGAACAATAAAAGGAGGTGAGGGCGTAGGAAGAGCAGACCGAGGAGGAAGAGTAGAAATAGGAAAGATAGGAGGCGTAAAATGAGGTGCATGAAGAAAAAAAGATAGGAGGAGGAGGAGTGATTACGCCGGAGAACGAAGAAAAAGTGGTGGAGGTGGGGAAAAAGAGGGCGAGGGATGCAGAGGAGGAGGAAGAGGTGGAAGAGACGGAATGGTGTTGGAGGGTGAGGCGGCGGAAGTGGAAGTAATGGTAAACGTAGATGAAATAACTGCCAGCAACAATCAGCGGAACAGTCACATAACACGGCAAACATCCAGATTAGTGAAACAACGTTCAGAAAAATATAGGTCTGTCATTTTCTGCGCCGCTTCTGTACACGAATCTGGGTCGTCAAGAGGTTTCAAGAAATGGAATGTTATTGCTGTAATGTCAGACTATTCTATCATCAGCTTGGCAATGAGTCCCTTTCAACTTCCCTGATCCCTGTTGCCCAGAAACATCATGTAAGTTGGTCGCATCAGGGCGTTAACTGTGGTGTCATTTGAGGTTCTGAAAATTGACAATATAAAACAGTTGTGCAAAGGAGACCTGAAGTTGATTCTCTCATTTTTAGGGCTGAACAGGCTAAAGAATTGTGCATTAGAGATATTTCACGTGAAAGTAAGTTTTACTTTTGTTAATACAGTCTTTTCCGCCAATGATCAGGACGCCAATGAAGGTTTTAGCGTCTTCACGTTATCTTCATTGGCGTTTAACTTGAAATTTCTGAGTGCGTTTACTCACTTAGCCTCCGGATCTCGTTTAGAGATGTCTAAATAAAGAAGTAAATAATAAATATCTCAACTTGTTAAACAGAGGAGACCAATAATGATTGTCTTCTAATTTAAAATAGTTAATACAGTGGTATAATTATCATATTAACGACAATCAAATTAGTTCTTTTTTAGGTTAAATATGTTTATTTTATCTTAACTATAAATATATATTTTAAGAAAGAAACATTGATAGTTATTAAAAATGTGTATTAGAGTAGACATGAAGATGCCGCCAATTGGATCGCCGAACGTCGTGGTTTATTGGCAAGACAGAAATAAATATATATAACCTAAAAAAGAACTGGTTTTTATTTTCGTTAATATGAGAAGGATACCTCTGAATAAAAAATATCTCAACTCTAACAAGTTAGCAAAATAAGACTGCTTCCATTTCCAGGCCACAAGTCCTGTATTAGGTTTCAGGTGACACCAAATATGAACTCTCTGCCCTCAATGTTTAACGGATGTATGAAAGTCAAAGCTCTTAGTATCTCTGCTACTTCTGAATGAAATCACCAAGTCACGGAATCGCACATAGGCTTCGAAAGGATCTCCTATGTATTGTTCCCAGAACCCTGTTAATTTCGTCTCAACATTTGACTATTCCTAAGATACTTTGAAAGACCTGTTTCTATTAACATACTAGTGCCATAAAAAAGGAAGTTATGAGTAAAAAGAACTAAATGTTTGGGAACCAAATATCCAGTATCAAAATTACGGGAAACAAAGGTAAACCATTTTGTGTTCTTACGTAATTTGAAAATTATATTTATTTAAATGTAAATGACATAACTACATTATTTAGTTAAGGATTTGCGGCTTATTGATTTGAGACAATTTAGTTTCGGGTTCAAAAAAAAAGATGTTTTGGTTCATTTTTCTAACGTAAAGAAACTTATAAAATAAAGACAATGCACTACACCTGCCAATTTTCTTAAGTGCCATTTATTTTTTCCGGTCTTAAATCTAATATATTCCAGCCCTTTCTTTGAGCTTTTAGCTACCTCAGTTATTATCTGAAGTCGTAGTTCATGTCAGAGAATATTTATTCTTCTTGTGTGGGCTTGAAACTGTACCGTTCTATGAGGTTTCTGCTTTCCCTTTACATTGGGGATTTTTCATAAAAACTAATTATTATCAAAGTTAAAAACGTTATTCGATTTCTTAATGCATAACAATGCTTTGTTACACATTTATTCTTAGATATACGCTTCGAATGCTATAAAATTAATAACATCCAACAAAAATGATAAAGTAAAATAAAATTTTAATTACAATTAACTCACATTCACACTAAATTAACAATAGATATGTCTATATTCATTCGTCATGCGCGCAGATTTGTGCATTTACCAACTGATAGACATCCAATGGCCATTGTTGGATGTATACATTTTATATAGAACATTTAAGCAGATTTAGAACAGTTTGCAGTTCTACTCGAACTCTTTTAAAATGTTCATTTTCCTTTCGTTGGTTTTTGTCACCCCCTTGTCTGCCTGTTCCACCAACACCACTTGACTCTGTTCGTGGTCCAGCAGCCTCTCGTTCTTGACACTCGAAAATAACGATGTCATTTCTGAACTTTAACTTTTGAATTAAAATTTCAAAAACGTTTCTCATTCATTGAAAAACTGCTACCATTTTGCAGATGTTTTTACGTGTTCAATGTTCAATTTCATAACTAAATTCTGAAAACTGTCAAAGTAGCACGGAGCTGATCGTGATCCATCTCCCTCCGTTGTAACAGTAACAATACCTCACTCGAGTGTCCACTGATTTATGACTGAATTTTGACACTGAACTTCTAAAATGTTCCTCTTTGGTCACTTGAATGCAAACTTCTTGCCACCCAATTCCTGCACTCCTATTCGCTAATTCCATAAGTCATTGTTTTCTTATATTGTTCACTTTCAAATATATTAAATTAATATTTTTATTTTAATTACGTCTTCATCTTTCACCAAATCTTTGTGTTCTTTTCTCAAGAGTCCCTTTTATTTATTTATTAATTTGTATATCAATCCGAATATGGTTCTCTATTTTTTCTTTTTAATTTTTGTGGCACAATACGGCTTCCTTGTGTTGTCTTTTGAAGTTTTATAATTTTTTTTTTTCATTCATAATAAGATGAATATGACTCATCTTAATATTTATCGTTTTATTCCGCTTCTTATCAGCATGAAATGTATTTAATATGAATAAAATTAAATAACTGAAATATATTATTTACGAGTTAATAAATAACAAAAATTTCATAACTAATGATACTAAAATAAAATTAGGCAATATTTAGTTCAGGATAAAATAATATTTTGGCATTTTCTTCGGCTTTTCATAAGTTTAAAATTGATTTGTCTTAATGTATTAATTTAGCAATTAAATTACAACATTATGAAGCAATTCATGTGCACAAATATGACATTTGTAAAGACTGTTCACGCCTCAAAAACAAGCCCTTAATTAACATTTGCATTCATCTTCTTTTCCAAAGAACCCTACACCGTCACGACGTTCGCAACAGTGCTTTCTCTGGCCATCTGTGTAATGAACAGCACCCGCCATTCGCGCCGTAAAGCAGATGACTCTGGCCGACGGGAGGCGCTCGCTGTGGGAAGCGGCTGCGGGAGAGTGAATCGAACGAATGGGCTTCGCGCGACAGCATTCAGACCGGAAAATCGGGGCCGCGCTCCCGCGGAAGGCAAATGACGTCCCCCGGAGCTCCAAGTGCAAGTGCGATCAACTCTGCTCTGTCGCAAAGCGATGCTGTCGAAGAAAATTCAATTTTGTGAGGAGGCCGTAGAAAATACTGTATGGGAAATCAATGCATCTGCATTATTTTTTTCTTGCCCTTGCTTCGTAAGAAGAGAATTCGTAAGAAGATTAGAATTATACTCGTGCGCCGGAAAACGGCGAAAGTTTGACAGAAAACTCTTATTGCTCTTTAAATTAATTCATTATTCTTTTAAAAAAGTCATGTACATTTTTATGCATAACCGAGTAGCTTTCGCGTAATTTTCTGTAAAATAATGCAATTTACTGAAAATACATTTTTTTAAAGCCCCTCCATATTTCTTCCACAGATATAACAATATACAGTTAAAAGAAAGGTGCAGGTCTCATTTTCGTTGAAGTCACTGAATTTTCGAAAATTGTAAATTTTAAAATTAACGCGAGGAAGTATAACCTGTTTAAGTAGCACGAGTTAAAATTGAAATGATTCTAAATGGTTTCAAAATAAGTGTATTTACCCGATACAGAACTCAATGAATTGTTTACACAATATTTTTCTCTGACAGCTAGTCTCGGGAATCACTTAACCATTTTTGTTCAGATTTTCATTGAACAGTACAGTATTTCTACCAGGCATTTATTTAGGCTTGATTTTTAACCCTTATTTTCTTTTTTTATTAACGTTTATTTTATTCAAAACTATAGTTTCATTTCGATCGCAATGAAATTGAATACTTTTTATTGCTTCACTTGATACTTGACATTTAAAACAGGAAAAACTTTACTACTTCATAAAATCTGTCTTCATATCTCTTTCCCATTCGCAGAAACAGAATATCAGTGTGCATTTAACCGGATTCTTAAACAAATATATCAAAAACTCTGTGGAAATTCATCAAAGTGTATTAGACATTTTTGAAAACCCATAAAGGTGTCTAATAAATTCATTTTACTAGTGCAAGTAGGTTCAGAGTAATTGACGAACAAAATTATGACTGGACGTTCCAGTACCTATAGCAAGGATGGCGGTGGGGACAAGGGTGGTGGGGAAGGCTTGGTGGAGAAGGTTGGGCGCAAAGGAGGGTAAGATGGGCCAGAGAAGGGGGGGCCAAAATGCAGCTGAGCAGATTTGGGAAAAGCAAGGCGTTGCAGAGTAAGGGCTGGCGGGATGGAACAGGGCTGAGAAGACCAGGGAAGGGAAGGATGGATAGACTCTAGAGAATAATACATCTTGCATAGAATTAATTCTTTCTCCCACGTAATAGATTGTTATGACAAATAAATACCCTGGAAAAGAGGGGTACTTCAACGGTTTTTACTAATAAACGAATCTAAATATAGCTAACAGTCTCCACGATTTAAAAACAATTTACAGGCGCCAGTGGTACAAGGGCATTAGAGGATAAATTCTGTGGAAGAATATATCATCGAATGAATTCCTTTTCCTACTTAATAGATTGTTAGACAAATAAATACCAAGAAAACGAACGGCACTTCAATTATTTTTTCTGATACACGCCGTAGAACTCAAAAGCAGTTATGAGACTACAGTGGTAAAAGAATATTACAGTTACTTGCTTTTTAAACCCATGTTTTTTAGTGCAAAAGTGTGTGAGTCTATAACGTTTCAGAAAGCAGAAAATCGTTTCTCCACAGTGTCATTCAAATACACGGAAAAAATAAAAATCTTTGACAATTTCAAAGTTTCAAAACAACAGTTTCAAAGTTTGATTTAAATAAAAATTGCAGTACATGATTCTTGTAAATATCAAACATGTAATAAATAAGATCTTTGGAATTTCTAAAACAGTAAAATAAAATAAATAATTGAATAGAAAGATGAGAATGACAGCGTTGAGTCTTGTTATATCCCTCGTATAATTGAGTTATTTTGAAGTTAGAATAGTATCTTAAAAGTTAATACTGTAATAACAAATGAGTTCTACAGCAAAGATCTCAAGAAAGAAAAGAACATGATATTTTTTTGAAAAAGAAAGTAACAGAAACTAATGTTGTCACTCGCATTTCTTTTTAGAAAATGTGCAGTCTGACTTTGAATTCGTATACAGTCCTTGCCTAAAAACACACATTCTTATTTCAATATTTAGTAAATTTACAAAGCTTATTCCATTCGCGAAATTAAAACTAATTGTGTTTAAACTCTACATAGAAAATGCCCCAATCAGGGCGGTGTATATCAAAACGTGTTTGCTTTCTCTATTGGATTTTTTCTACCGCTTCTCCCTACTGGTCAATAATAAACTGTAACTCATCTATCTTAGGATAATGTATACATCGATTGCTGTCAATGTTCAATAAACCCTGCTCTGGAAATTCTCAGATGAATCCCCTTCTCGCTTCGCGAGTTCCCTTGTAATATGTTTCCCTAGAGGAAAGTTTTCATTTCATCGAGAGATACACTAAGTTTGCATACTGATTATTCAGTGTTATCAAGTCATGTTATCGTATACCGCGCTAGAGTGACATTTCGTATTAATGCGAACCTGATATTTCTATTCTCCCCTCTCATCAATGACCAAGTTCTCAGGTTTTTGATTTATATGTAGTGAACACAAGTAAGGACTTAAATGTGAACACATATTAGAACTGCCATATCGCTACTGTAATCACTAATTGAACTAAAAATGTAACCACCATGTCAATAAAAATGTTATTGATATCATTTTATATTAACTAAATGTCCTAAAGAATAGATTATAAATTTTGGGAATGTGAAGTTAAAAGAAGGTTTTTTTCCTTACTGAAGAGTATCTACTGATTATACTAAGTGGGTGACAGTGATTAATGCGTAAAAGGTTTCAGATAGTATAGTGTCCCATACAATTGAATTACAGTACAGTTTCAGCAGAAAAAACGAACATTTCAAATGTTGGATATTTCAAACGGTTGAACCAATTTTTTGGCGCCTCAAATTGAGGTACAGCATGAATGCATATCAGTATATCAGTATGTTAACGTCTATTAGTGCATTCGTTGAGTGATAAATCACGACCATCAAAACAGACTCAACTAATCCAATGAATTAATAATGTATTTTTCCGATATTTGGGCCTGTGTTAAATTGTGGCCATAATCAGGGTAAATGCATGAATCTTATGGTTCACCTAATCTAAATTATAGTAATGTATGAAAAAAAAATTCCATTTCATTACAACAGAAATGCATATCTCGAGAGTATTTTTAATAAGAAAATCTAGCTCAAGTAGAATAAAGTGGATAAACCTTGCCATATTCTTAGACACATGATGGAAAATGAGAATTTTCATAATTAATTGTTCTGATTATTGTGTCATCGTAACTTATGATATTTGTTTCTATTTAATCTCGTAGATACTTTCGTTTTCCTTTGTAACAATGATCTTGCATTTAGTCGGTTGTTCACAGAGTAGATACCGTATAGCTTAAAAGATAAAATGTCAGTTGCGTCGGGAAGTGCAATAGATTGACGGGATTAAATAGATATTTGTTAGAAGCTCCAGGTATATATCGAGAAATTGTTGAGAGTTATGTCGCAGATACAATTTTCAGAATAAGGAAACGGCGTGTCTTATCGCCAAAGAAGGTTGGTGCAACCAAATGAAATTCCTGCAACCAAATGAAAACACGACCCAATACACAAAAGACGAAATTATAAGAGTTTTACATAGTTCCGTAAAAATATAGAGAAAAGAAAAAGAAAAAATCTTGCACCAAATGCAACGGCGCGATTATGTGAATTATTTTTAAGTTTGGATCTAGTAATATGGCAACGTATAGTAATAAAAGTATTTGGGTGAAGTATTAGGAACATGCTTTTGTCAGTAATGGAAGGTGTGTTTAAACCGGAATGAAATACTGTGGGCAAGGAATATTTGGCATGAAACAATCACTGAATAAGCCTCAAGTATCACTCACTGAATAAGCACAATAGATAGATAGAAAAAAGGGATAGAAAAAAGAACTTAACAGAATAAGAGGGGAGTTGTTGAGATTAAAGGTACACATGACACTGGTTAATACAAATTATGTGAACAAACATTTGTATGATGAATATTACTGTTGAACATCTCTCTCTCTCTCTCTCATCCATGGAGTATTTATTCCAAAAATTTCCTTCCAATTCTCCAGTAAGGCGCATTTTGTAGTCTTTTTTACATACACAATACTTTGATGCTGCAGAAATCAAGTGAAAGTAGCTTGTGAAGGGTGGGTCTGGTAATGGCAGTGCATTATATGTATATTTGAAATTTTAGAAATGGATAGTGGTGCGAGCGTTTAAGCTAATCTCAGCCTGTCTGCCTCTCCCCGTCTCACTCTCTCGCTCTCTCAACTCGCTAGCTAAATGTGTTGTAAAGCGGATGCAACTTGCACCTACATAATTCATTCCTTACTAGATTTATAGTAAGTGAAGTGTATATGTACAACAGGACAAGAACAACCTACTTTGCCAGAAATACGAGAGGTAAAATTAAAATCCCAGTTGTGCAAAACAGGTAAGACACTGCTTGCTAAACGTTAAACATTATATGATTTTCGCGTGCAAGTCATCTTGCGGAAAAAATACTGCCGTTATGGCAAAAACACATCTCGGTTATGTAGCTGTTAATTAAAGCATAAATTAAACAGAAGAGAGTTGGTGAGTTACTGAAGAAAAATGAAAAATGTCTTGTCAATTAACTTTTATGAAAGTCACACTGAAATAAATTAAAATGAGAGCTCTGTTCAAGTAGAATTGAGAGGTATTTAAATACTTCCACATGGTGAGAAACACATATTGCCTTCTACAATTTTATTTTTAAATACGTGTACAGTTATTAAAAATGAAAAATAAGGAACATGTAAATACATATTCAATCAAAATTTGTTTTGCTTTCTCTATTTGGACAACTGTCTAAAAATAATATTTAGAAAGAACCAGAACTGGATGGTTTCTTTACATATCCATAATTTATGTACAATTGTATTTGCCGAATGTTTATGCAGAACAAATTGCAAATAAAGCAGATTTAAAAAAAAAGGTTTTCGAGCTGCACAAAAACATGCCCTCCCCACATTTTCTGGTGATCGAATCGATGGTATCAGTGCCGACTTGTGTATGAATATCCAAAATAGAACAAGAAGCGTCGAGGTTGCAAGATGTACCATGCTATGCCAACTGGTACTGCTCATCACATGCTCCTGCTCTGACATGTCGAGAGAAATTTCAGTTTGTGACGCTCGGCGAACATTCGTCTCTCGCAACAGTTTATTTTATTTGAGACCTTCCTATTGATGTTTTCAGTTGTATCGCGCAAATTACGTAGTGGTCAAGAGCGTGTTTTTCTTTTTAATCGGAAACGCAATATTTTACATAAATGAACAAAAATTGCCGTCAAAATGTCAAGTACTTGCTGTTTTATTTAAAACTTAAATATGAAGAACATTTTAAAAATATTATGAGACGGGATTTAAAAACTAGTATGTAGGATTTTTATGGATTTTTGATAGATACAGAGGAAATGCAATTGTAAATTCGTACATGTAGGCTAATCGAAAGTTTTATACAATTGTCAAAAAAAAACACCAAACAAAATATCTGCAGAAATGAAAAGTGAAGAATATTCAGTAAATTAGAACATTGAATAAATTAATAACATCTAAAAAAAACAACTATTCTTTAACAAGGATTCGGCCAATACAATCCAGAAATCTTTAATTTTTAAACTTTGAGATGAAGTTGTTGGGAGTTAATGTCAACGTATTGGCACAAAATTTTGCATCTGAATTGTCTAATAAAATGTAAGGTTCTAGAGGTTGTGCGCCAAAAGTCGGGGGAAAATATTTTTGGGGATATAAGAGATACCCTAAAAAACATATTCCCCATTCAAAAATATGGCATTTTAAACACACAAATTCTTATTCTAAATTATACACTTTGACGTAAACAAAATTATTCTTTTAGTAATGATGTAAGGTAAATAAAATATAAGAAAAATAAAAGAAACAAACAGGTTTATTTAGTCAAGAACTCTAAAAATGTGGAAGTTGAATTAAATATATAAATTAATTATATTTCATATCTGAAAAAAGAAAGATATTTTATCTTCCTGAAATTTGATTGTGGCACACTTAAGGGGAGGAGCAGCTTCGAACCTAGTTTTACAAGTTGTGATGTATCGCCACTTCGACGACTGCTATCGTATTCTAATGACAGTAATGAAGAAAATGACAATGGGGACTCTGTTCCAGTGACCAGAGCAATCACAAGGAATAAGTGGAGAGAAAATTAGATCAGATTAGAACGATTCTAAAAGTGGACCACGTGAAATCTGGTAGTAAATTAACCGTGTCCTCGTAACAAGTTGTCGAACAAATGAGGCGATTTGTGAGCTTTTAATCATTTGTGAGCATTCAATCATTTGTGAGCTTTCAATAGTAATGTTTCTCATTTAAAAACTGCAAAAGATGTGATATTTTTCTTTTTACAGTGACTTGGCTTTCTATCAAAGTATGAAAAAGTTCATATAAACTATTTGAACATTTGGTAGTACTGTTTGGTGACATTTTACTAAAAAAATCCCAAGATCTATGTCATTTATTTTCTACCATCAACTATTTTGATCGTAGAAACCAAAAATCATTCAAAGTCATTTCATTATAAAGTAGGTCTCTTCCTTGTTCTGACCTAGGCCTTTCTTGGTACCAACACAGTTGATGCTCTGTAGGATGGGAGATTAACTCAATGATATTACCTTACCCTTTTTCGAACTGTTAGGAGAAGTTCCATTCCTGAAGCTGCTGTAATGATGTACCTTTATTTCGCAATTCAGCAGCGAGGGCAAGATGCACTCAAAATCTACATAAGTTATGGCATCGAAACAAGGCATTTTATGAGAGCAGATCTTGGGCGATATGAATGATGATTGTCATACCCAGCAAAGGCAGGGGAGATACATACACATTTATGTAGTCCCCTTTCTTTAGCTGGTAATCAATGTGGTGGTTTGCCTTAATCTTCCACTGAGTAATGATACGGTTTTCATCGTATTGCACATCATCAGACTGATCAGACATACCTGAGCAGTCCAAGAAGGTATTTCAGGTCTCTTGAGGCGATCTAGCATTCACCCTTTTATTATGAGTTTTGAATTTAGAAGTCACCGACAAACTGGTCTCTGGATACGGCACAACGCGACAGAAAATATATAGCCCTAACCTGGAAGTTCTCCAGTTTGAAGCCTATCAACTTTCCAGAAAAGTACCGGCGTCATAGGATAATCTTAATGAATGCAAAATGATGGTGCCGGCTGCGATAGTTAATTCGCAGTATCGCCATTCCCATTGTAGGGATGCTGACCGGGAGGTCTTTGAATTGTCCCAACGGTAAAGGTTTCTTGGCACTGCTGGAAAAATTGTAGTGAACAACTACTCTGATCTGTAGTTTTGTTAGCCTACAATGTGTATGGCATTACATTTCATCCATTTTCGCTATTGATGACTATCTACTTTATCACAAATTTCGAAAGTAAGCATAAATTGACGAAATACTAAGAACCACTGGCCATGTGACTTGTGGCAGTGATTTTTGAGATAGAACTAAAACTGAAAAACAATGAAACAGTTTTGACTTTGATTGAGAATTCAAAAATTTTGCTGTTACTCCGCAGTTTTAATGCCTGATATTTCGACTATTTTTTCATGAGTAATGCGCCACATCAGACACAGCTGATCTCAGACGACAAAGAAGAAAGACGTATCAGAGTTTACGTGCGCCGTTTCAGAACAGTTAATTTTTGCTACCTCAGGACATTTTCCGCACACTCGACAGAAGCATTTTTGATGGATTGATTAGTGTTTCCAAGCGCGTCAACTACTAAGGGTATTAGTCCAGAAAGTATAGTGCATGCTTATTGCGGGAGGAGATGATCTTCACCTGCTAGACGGCAAGATTACACGAGGCCCTTCCCAACGGCTAGTGAGGTTTTTCACATCCAGGGATCTCCCACATGGGGTCACCAACCCAGCGGAGATAAGCTCTAAGCTCTCAACTGGTTTCCTGGCATATGGTAAAGTAGTGAATGTAAACGTGTGTAAGCAAGAGGTGAGGATAGGAACAAGAAAGAGGAAGGAAAGATCGCGCGCGGTCCGTGGCCCGTTTGTTAGGGTACTTCTCTCCCATTCGCTTGGTGTAGATCGAAGAAACCACGGAAGACTATCAATCGGAGCAGCCAGGCGCTAGAATTCTTTACACACCAGCTGAAACCGACCTAGCTATCTAGCTAGTGTTGAAAATCCTGTCACCGTCAGAATTTGAACCCTAGAGTCTCCCGGTCAGAGGCATTGCAGTGACACCAATTGAAGCCGTAAGCCACCTAAACCAGCAGCAGAAGAAGCATATTTGTTGGTGCATGCGTCTAGTCCCTCCCGCGGTGGCTCGTTGGTTAGCGTGCTCGCTTTCCACGGCGCAACCCCGGGTTCCATTCTCGGCCGAGGCAAATTATACCTGTGCGCTTTCCTTACAAAATGGTCCAGTATCTATTGCTGTGTGGTGATAAGAATGGTTATGAAGACCGGTATATACGGCGAAGGGATGTCTTCGTGCTAACCATGCGAATTCCTTACCTCATGGCCGAGAGGCTGGGTGATCGCTAAGGCCCATAGCGGGCTGTTGAGTCCAAGAACAGGGACAGAAATCTATACTTCGCTTTTTATAACGTGGCGCGTCTTCACGATGGAATATATCACAGTTTTTTGAGTCTTTCTTGTCCGTGCCACTTGATGTCACTTGATCTGCAGCACTGCTTGATTCTGTCGCGATCATGCGACACCTAGCGACCCGACAGACGAAGACGCGAAAAGCCGAGACATTCTATGGAATATGGCACGGCTTTTCGCATCTTTCTCGATCGTCGTCGTGTCTAGTTGTCGCTTGATCTTCTGCACTTATTGATACTGTCGCGATCATTCGATATCTAGCGGCACGACAGAGGAAGACGCAAAAAGCCGTGCCATATTCCATCGAGAAGTCAGGCCTTGACGCGCCACGTTATAAAAACCGAAGTGTAGTAGTAGTGTAGACCGAGAGCGGTAGCTCAGTGTCAGTGCAACGCCTCTGACCTGGAGGTCCTAGGTTCGAGTCCTGACGGAGGCAGGATTTTCGACAGTAGCTCTTCAGCTAGGTCGAATTCAGTCGCTGTCTGGAGAAGAATTCTAGCAGCCGGCTGCTCTGATCGGTAGTTTTCCGTGGTTTCTCCGATCAACACCAGGCAAATGCCGGAGCAGTACTCTAACAAATGGGCCACGGACCGCGCGCGATCTTTCCTTCCTCTTCCTTGTCCTATCATATCCTCTCCCCTTACACACACATACACACACACATTTACACTAACATGCACTACACTACCACAAAAGCCAAGAGATCGGCTCGGGAGCTTAGAGCTTGTTCCGGCTGGGGCGGTGCCCAGCTGGTGAGAGAGTCCTGGTTAGGGGGGAAACCTCGCTAGCTGACGGTAGGTCGGCGTCGGATCTCGCCATACACCGGGTGAAGATTACCGCCATCTGTCGAGGGAAAACACGCATTACACTTACGGGACTAATGACCTAACTATTGACCCGCTCGGAATCACTAACCAACGAACCAACCAACGTAGTAGTAATGTAGTTGTGATGAGGAGGTAGCGCGAAGCGGGTCGCAGGACGGCCGGAGCCGATGGAGGCGGCGCGGAGTCTGCGCCAGCGGAAAGAGAATGACTCGGTGACGGTCGGCAATTGCTACACTTTCCCACCGCCCCTCGGGATTAAGGGCAGGCGCCACCGGTATTCCTCCAACATGCGACGTGCGGTCCGCGGGCAGTGTTGCCATTTTGTACACACATTGCACCGCTAGACGGCTTAAAACTTACCTCCAAAAATTTATTAAACAAAACACCTCATTTGCCACCATAATAATATGAAATTTCGCTAAAATTTTTAAACCATTTTTTAGGGATATGACACATTTATCCACTGTCTTGCAATATATTTGAAACAGTATAAATTATATATACAATACTTAAATTACAACAAAATACATTATCTAATTATATATTTGAATAAAATAATAACTACAAATATTTTTACTAAGAATTTATAATCAGGTGTAGATTCAATTCGTTTTAAATTTATTTTTTCGAATGTGTAATTGTGAAAAATTTATCATTTATCAGTACTACGTAGACTGTATCGTAGGCTTAGTATAGCGTTCACTATTTGTAACTTTTTTCTATTTCTGTTTCGCTTTTACGATGTACTCTGGGTGAAAATTCATTCAGTTTCTGCATTCAAGTGAGGTTCCACCAACATTGCTATTGAAATGTTTACTTTTTCATCAATTCTTCCAATGTTCCGTATAATTGCACACAATTCTCTGAATTTAGCACTGCCAGTGACAGAAGTATATTTACATGTAAACACTGCTTTCAAAATCCTTTAAATCTAGCGGGAAATCCGCCAAAATGACAACATCGAGTGCGAGTGTGAAAGATGAAGTTGTGATTTTTTTGATTGATTATTTTTTCGCGATGCTCCAACTGTCCCGTAAGTGGTGCATGTTTGTCACGGGAGGAGGCGATGATCTCTCGCTCGATAAGGACATCCGGTGTCGATGCCGGTTGGCGAGATTTTCCCAACGTACTTCTCTCACCAGCGAGGCATCGGCACTGACGGGACTAGGTCTAAGCCTCCAACATGTGTGCTAGTGTAGTACAACTGTGTGTAAGTAAGGGGTGATGATAGGACAAGGAATGGGAAGAAAAGGTCGTGAACCGTTGGTCAGTGTACCGCTCCGGCATTCGCCTAGTGTTGATCGGAGAAACCACTGAAAACTATCGATCAGAGCATCCACCGCTAGAATTCTCCGCCAGACAACGGCTGAATTCGACGCAGCTACGTATCTAATGTTTAAAATCCTGTCAATGCCGGGGCTCAAACCGGATGACCTCCAGGTCAGAGACACGGCCTTTACATCATTTGACGACCTGAACCACTGAAGGTGGTGTATAATGTTCGTATTTTCGTGAGTACCTCCAATTATAACCTATAATTGTGTAATATCATCTACATTTTCCGATATCCCGGAGGGTTTTTTTTGCACTGAAACCGGTAGCGGTAGCTCAGTGCATCAACTGATGTCACTGCAGCGCCTCTGACCCGGAGTTCCTAGGTTCGATTCCTGATGGCGGCAGGATTTTCGACACTAGAATTTCAGCTAGGTTGAATTCAGTCACTGTCTGGAGGAGAATTCTAGCGGCCGGCTGCTCTGATCGGTAGTTTTCCTTGGTTTCTCCGATCAACACCAGGCGAATGCCGGAGCAGTACTCTATCAAACGGGCCACGGACCGCGCGCGGTCTGTCCTTCCTCTAATTTGTTCTATCCTCTCCCTTACACACACACTTACACTAACACGCACTACGCTACAACTTATTCCGGGAGACCGATGGGGAACTCGGAGCTTGTCCCGACTGGGGCGGTGCCCCGCTGGTGGGAGAGTCCTGGTTAGGGGGAAACCCCACTAGCCGACGGTAGGTCGGTGCCGGATCTCGCCATCCAGCGTGGGAAGATCACCGCCATCTCCCGAGAATAAAACATGCATTACACTAACAGCACTAATGACCGAAGCAGTTGACGCGCCCGGAAACACGAAAAAATTAATCAATCAATGAATTTTGCGCTGAAACACTGAAACATATCGTGAAATCAAGTAAAACGGCAACACTGGCTGCAGTGCTCCGGGCCGCGCCGCCCCGGCCGCTGCACCGGAGGCACAGATGCGAGGTTGTGCATCGGGCGCACCGCGAAAGTAGGTGGTCACTCCGCCGCTCCAGCATGATGAAGGGCATTTGCCCGGCAAACGGAGTCGTGAGAGTCAAATCAAGGTTGGGTGAAGTTCCGAGTCGCCCTCCAATGCTCTTCTAGTCTTCGGAAGTTGCGACCATCACACGCTTTCTCGGAGTTAAATGCATCCTATACATTTGTATTTCTATTTGTTTTTTGTCTTTTCCAGTACTGTACATTGTCCGATTACGATTTCTCTACACTTTCACTCCCTTATGTTGATTCCGATGAAAGCAATGCGTATTTATTAGCTAATTATATTGATCATCGTTTGCGACAAAATCGAATTCGTGTCTATCGGATTCACGAGGTTCAATTGGTGCTTATTAAACGTTTCCTCAAAGCTAAAAGCCTATGAAATTATTCCTTCTCCGACACAATTTACTCGCCAACTGATTCAATTTTTTAATGATTGGTTCTTAAATGACAAACATCTTTCTTCATTGGCTACGTACATGATTTTGAGTGCCAAATAAAAGTAAGGGAATGCGAAAAGAGATTTTCCAGTTATCCTACTTGAATCTTTCTCAAAACTCAGAATATTTTATGGGTGAGTATTTCTTTCCGTTTTTTATGTTTAACCTCCCTAGATAATTGGGGATCATTCTTAAAGTGATTACAATTTTATTATAATTTTACATGACCGGTTATGACGAAACCAAAAATGTGCTATGTTGAAGCACGTTTACACGAAAAGTGAATTCGACAAGTGAAGTTAAGAAAATCATTCAGAGATTTTGAAATGTTACTCATCAATCGTAATGTTGTGGGTGTTACGAGGTGTAAACAATTAACATGTAAGTGGACACGTCATTCTTGGTTTTCAAAATGCTGGACTGAAGTTTTCGGTACTCTGATTTTATATCTAAAATCTTTGAACACTCTAAAGACTTTTATTATATTTAAAAATATAATAATCCTACTCGAGAATATCTATTTTTTCTGATGAATTAGATGATCTTTAATATTCACGGTTGTTTGACAATAGTTATATATGCCTCTCGGGCCTTTGGCTATCAAGGTTTTTGTCATCCAATATCATTAGAACCAGTTAACGCCCCTAGTTCATAGATAATTTAATTTTTTACGTTTTTAAGTGTCAATTTATTTACTAATCAACTAGTTGTTAATTTGACTCAATTTGTCTTTTTATATTTCCCTCAAATAATTTCCTCTGTAAGAGAACATGTAGTACCGTTTAACTGTTTTCATACTTCCCTCACAAGCACGATCTTCTCGATCCAGGTAAGTTATGCAGTGTATATCGAATTCCGAATCCAAAGAAATAACAAGCAATAACGTATCAAGAAAAAAACTCGTATTTACGTCTTTCTGAGTGACCCTCTCAGGCGTTTCTCCGCATTTTTCCTGATTCCTTTTTCCCTAATGGATTCATTTTTCGCCAAGATTAACGTCCATCTGTAAAAGCCTAATGATCTGTTTGCCTGAAAAACGATGAAAAATGATTAAAAAAAGATTTAAAAAATTAACTATTCAAGGGATTTATTTATTTCAGTGTGCGATTTGATTTTTTCCTCTACTGGCTATAATTAACGAAAAATTCACTGAACATATTTTACACATTCCATCTTATCTCATGCCCAAATAAATAAATTTTGACTAAGCAAATAAAATTCAACACAGGGTTCAATTAAAATATTTTCGCAAAACAAAGTAAATTGGTATCAAAGCAGAAACGAGAATCGCTTCAGTTCAGAACAAAACTTCTAACAATTTGTAAATTATTCCCTTTTACTTTTTTACGGGGTCTCAACTTAAATAAAGTACAACTCCCATGCAACATGTCTACATTAACATTAAAAAATGATATAATAATTATTATAATAATAATAAATATTGTTATTATAAAATATTTCAGTCACCTTCACATATATTATAAATATTTTAGTCGTACTAACGTTTTCAGATGACAAAATAAGCGCTACGGTAGAACTCCATTTATCCACCTTAAACAAGTACCAGGCTGATTTAGATCTGTGGAAACATCTCTCTCCCCATTTAGTCCTTGTCTCTCTCCTAATATTTATAAATCCACAAAAGAGATTCCGTGTGATCTGGAAAGTAGTTTAACCTGTATGTGGGAATAAGGACGTAGGTAACTGTCTTGTTTCGTGCAATAGATAACAATGATCTATTATTGCTTATTCTAGAAAGAGAGTCATTATATTATGTCCCTAAGTTTCCTTCAAAAGAAATTGAACCAACTGCCCCTATATTTTGGTACATCTCCAATTGTAAATATCCACTATACAGATTACTAAATCGCTATCATGATTAAATCATTAACATTTTGAAAATGCATTGGTCCTTCAAACGTCTTTATATGTTGACTGGTTCACATAGTTCAATGAAATTGAGTGAAAACAAAAAGGCCTCGTCAAAAATATAACTTTCCTTCCTGCACGTACTCGGGTGGAGAGAGATGTATACGGAGAGCTCGTTGTTCAATTACCCCATCCCTCTGCTTCCATCGCTGCCGCCCATTCGCTCAAGGACTGAGGAGGACAACGAACTGCCGTTCCTTTAACCACCTCTTCCGCTCGAGCTCTTCCCAGCCCGATGCAAAAACCACCAACCACTTTCAGCCTGGCTTCACTGTGCAGCTAATTCCTTTTGCTGCAGGTGCATCACACCCATTTGCGGGTATGACTAGCCACAACGGAACAGTTGAACGCACGATCTTCACATAGTCATTACACGCATTCTACTACCAAGTACTCATTGTATGAATTATTACCTCTTCAAATATATCCCTTTGTGCGGTGTATTGGCAATTAAAGTTGATGTAGCTACTGGAGAATCTTTTTGATGTGAGTCAAGTTTCCCTATTTATATTTCTAGTTCAATGAAACTCATACGTTTCACCGCGTCCTTTCTACTTTCTCCTTGGGGACAAGAGACCAATTAAGCATAATATTTAGTTCAACTGAGTTAGTTTCTACAGAATGCAAAAATGAGAAATAAATAAATGAAAAATCTTAGATTTTTTTTGTATTTCTGTGACTAACCGTTATTAGTCTTTTAACTGTATAGAGAATGTGCAATTCATATTACTAATGTAAATTAGCTAATCTTTTATATAAATTCCAGTCAGTACATTGCTATATAAATCTTTTTAATGAATTCCAGTAAGTTCATTGCGAAGCTGAACGATCAAGATTGTGCAGAGTGCAAAAGTGGATGACTGTCAAGTTTACTGGGTGCAAATTTTCATATCTCTTTCAGAAATGTAATATATTCAGTTCAATCTTTTAATATTTGACTTAATTTTATAATTATTTTATTGTTATGAGAGAAGAAGAAAAATTAAATATATTATAAATTAAATATGCATGTAAAGAAACAGATTGAAAATCTTATATAATACAATTGAAAAAGTATGTTTATAATTTTAAATAATAAAATTATTTGTCATTTATATGCAGAATAATTACGCTTTTTTAGGTAGGAGAAGAGGCAACATTCACTGATATTTCATGTTGAGTTTGAAATTTCAAAATTTGTCAAGGATCTTATCCAAAAAAGTGGAGTCCTATCAAATTATACATATTTAATTATTATTTTCTTCACTCTCTCGGCTGAAAAAAATAATTAATCTCACAAAATGTTCAATTAAACATCAGAGGCACACGAAAGTTACATTGAGATTTCCGTGGAGTCACTAAGAATGATATAATTGTTCATGTAATGTATATAAAGGTGTTTATACAATGGCAAGCATTCAAGCATGAAACAGAGCAAATACGGTATTTATAAAAAATAAATTAAATCACCAGCAAGCAAATAAACGATAAGAATATTACATTAGCATTTCTTTATATTTAAAACATGTCATAACTTGACGTTTTCGGCAATGTCAATACGCATTTGATAATTAAATACTCTATTAAATACTTCTATATCTTATATCGATAAGAACAACTGTAAAATGTAGCAAACAAATCGTGTGGTTAAATCTTAATATCTATCTTCACACTTACAAATTCTCGCATTTACACAACTACATAATTTGTTGATATTATATTCTACTGAAATTGTTAAAAGACATCATGAAATTTGTAATCTCTTCAAAATAAAACATCAGCATGTAAAAATACGCATACAGAATGTTCTTAATGAATGTGGCCAAAGCGAAGAACTTTTTATTGAGACATCTCATTGTCATAATTCGGCTCAATTTTGCTAAAATTATTATTGATGTAATTAATACTACAATCTTGGAAATTTACTATTCGAATATAAGAAAACAATTGACCCGCTTGATTATAAAATCATAATAATAATAAAAATATGTCCAGCACATATAATATTGCATGCTGATACTGTTGGTCACACTATGCGAGTCCATTGAGTCAAACAAGATGCTCAACTGATGATGATTTTACTAAAATTTACAGTCATTTACCAGACTTTTTTCTAAAACACAAACACAAATCAAAGACAACGGTGCTCAGATCGTTAGATGCTGACCACAAAGGAACCTCAACAAGGGGAAACCGGCATGAAATCACACCATGGAAGCCAGCGAACCACACCGTTCCTAATGGTGCGAATAATGGAGGGAAGCACCGAATGGTGGGCAGTGGTTGTGGTTCCCTACAGAAGCTGTGGGAGCGATGAGGGAGTCCGGAAGTGATCCGGCTGTAGGGCAAAGAATCAGTAGATAAAAGTCGTCCATGAACATTAATAATATTAAGCATTTAATTTTTAAACTAAAGTTATCAATCTTAAGAATTAAATTTAAAAAAATGTTTCTTCAATAATCAGGAACGATACTTGGTGAGGCTTAGGAAAACATCCAGTTTTAAATACACTACTTTCAGTGAATTAACTTAGATTTTTGCGTATCTTTCAACGCTCAACTATCTTTATTGAATTTCTATACTTTCAATTGAGTGTTGTCAGCAACTATGAGTGGGATGAAAATGTACGTTACGATGGCAGCGCGTGCCCATTCTTGTGGTTCGCGAGCACAGACTAAATTTCTTGCTCAAAAATTGGAAGTTTCATTGTCTAGAAAAATACCAGTTTCACTACTCTAGATTAGAAGGAAACAATTTACAATAAATTAAAAACTAGAAATGTCATGATCTGAGAACCATAAAGAGACAACCATAGTACATTAAGAGTTAATCTTAACATGTTAAAATCACTTAGTTTCTTGCAAAAATAGGACGACATTATTTATCCTCTTAACTTATGTAGGACTGTGTGCCATCCTTCCTATGAGCTTCTTCTGGATTATCTGTATACCGCATGCATACTTTTATGTGCATTTTAATATTCGTTTGAGGGGAAGACTTTTGGAGCTTTCATTTTGAGAGCTTGCTTCCAGATTCTTTAACTAAGATCTGCCACTGGATATTTTTAATAGACCAATTTCCTACAAGGTAGGAGTTTCAGGCTGAAGTGTCTATAAAATTGATCTTTAGAAACTATACATTTAACTTTACTTAAATGTACCTCAAAATCACTCTCACAAGATTAAAAACTATTATAGTGAGATAACATGCTACAGTATCCTATGTACTAAAGAAACATACGTCGTAAAAATTGAATGTCAAGTACGATTTCACACATTTTGAGATGTAATTCTAGACTTCATTATAACACGAAGGGTGACTGTCATGTAGTGTATTCGATTGAGAAGTGAATAGTTGGGGAAGCATGAATGAATATTAGGGCAGTAGGCCTGTTGTTGAAGCTAATAACATCTTCGTCCAAAAGGAAAATTACCCTCACGAGGAAGGACGGCACATTAGCAACCAAAGCGCCGTGGAGTGCCCGAAGAGGAGCGAATGACGAAGCGGTCGTCAAATTGCCCGCCCGGGGCGATCGCCCGCTGCTATCGCCCATCGCATCCTGCGTGATTTCGTGAACAGCTCGCCGCGCAGCTCCGAACACATGACGTTATCTCGTCCTCAGGAGTAGGGGCGGATCCAGCCGATCATTTTTTTCAGGGGGGGGATCATTAATTTTTGTTAAATAATAAATATATTTGTTATTATATTGTATATTATTTTTGTAGTGTGCATAAAATATATAACATAATCTTTCAATAATTAAATAATTCGAACATAAATATTTCATTTAATTTTGCCAAATAAAGGGAGGTAACCAACAAAAACGCTAGGTCTTGGGGGGAGGTCGTTGTCTCCCCCCTGGATCTGCAACTTCTCAGGAGAACCGGAGATTCCAGGTGATTCGTAGTGCATCGCCCGTGTACGGAGCCGAATAGTGGACCTTGAGCATGTATGATCTAGGCTGTCGGAGACAAACCACGTCTGTTTCTGATCACTCCACCCGGACAGCCACAATATGTTTGCCAAAACGCAGCCATCACGACACAGAGATCATACAACTCAAGCCGCAGAAACCTATGCAATCAATTACCAATGTCGCTCACTAATAATTTTGGAATATTCAAGATGGATTCATGTCCTCAATAAAATGAATACAAAAATTAAACTATATCCATTGCAATTGGAAGAATTATTAATATAATAATAAATAAAAGTATACATGTAAGCTTAACAATAAAATGAAAAATAATTTTCAAATTTATTTTTATATAGCAGATGCTAAAAAATAATTCCTGGATTTAAAATGTGAATAAACTCTATTTTATTTTATATCCTCAATAAAATGTGTTTAATTATTTGAACATATTTACGAAACGGAATAATTATTTTATATTACTGTTACTAATAGCCACTATACAGCGAGGGTCTATTTATCCACGACCTTGGTCTGCGTATGTATTTATCTACGTCTATTAACGCTAGAGGGAGTGCAATTGAGTTGCCCAGGATATTATGAATCATTCAGATTCTGAAGGGGACACGATACTTATGACAACAGTCTTAAGTTTGTGGGAATAAATGAAAGAAGTAATCTGCATTTAATGAAGTAGACATACTTTAGGGGAAGTTACGCCAGGAATTTTAATCCTCAATATTTCGTTTGTACATAAGCTTTAACTGTTTCAGGAAAAATTACTCTTAAACGAGTAACCCGCTTCGATTCTGTGGATTTGGTTCGCCGTGGTAATTGATTATTTTCTTAGAAAAAATTTCAGTAATGTTTCCACCCGAGTCAAGAGTGATTAGTAATAATTTTATTTTCTCTTCAACCCACCTCACAGCTGCCAGCTACTAGCTAGAGAAATATCATACACTTTCACCCGAGGTAGGAGTGTCTAATCGGACCTTAATGCAGATACTCTGAGGGAAGAAAGTCATGAGGATAGAGATAATAATGCGAAAAAGATTGCGGCACTTACACCGGATCCTCAAAACTCTTAAATACGATAGTACGGTGCATAATAAAACCGCAATACGTTATCAACAACACCAAGTAACGTGATATTCGGCCACTTGCCTTGTCCGTTATCGATAGCCCGTTCTTGTTGCCAACAGCTCCGTCTGATCGCAAACTGACCACCGTCCCATGCTCTTTTATCGTTTACTGACTACTGCATACCTCTCCAGCACTTTGATCGATGTTCAAATATCCCCACCCACTATTCTTCAATCATTGTTCAATGCACATCGCCAGCCTCGCATCATCCTAATTTCTACTCGTGTTCCCCTTCACCATCTGCCCATTACCCACCACTCATCATGGGTCGCCCGTGATCCATACACACACCTACACCGTCCCAATGTCCATCTCATCGCCCACTTCCCATCAATCTCCTATTTCACTTCCCCTGTTTCCGAACAATACTCTATTACGCACCGTTTATAGTCGCATATCAATGGGACGGGACATCACGACGAACCACGACGTATTATCTTTGATTGTGTAAGTATCTATCGACCTGGATGGCCGAGTTGGCTAAGAGCGTGAACTGACCGAGCGCTTCGGTCCGAAGGATCGCGGGTTCGAGTCCTGCCTTGGGAGTGTTTCCCTGTACCTTGTCTCTCATGTATGTGTTGTAGCAGAGGGTCCTGTGTTGTGCTGACCCCAGTTCAGAAGAGCCCACAAAGTGTGATAGTGTGTAGTGTAGGGTCGACTATGTGTCCATCGGCACGTAAAGAGTAACCGGCTGTCGGATGAAAAAAGACCATGGCAAAAAATATAAGAAGCTACTGATTCATTCAGGACTTTTATTATTTAAACCTTTCCGAACGGGTAGTAAATTCGTTCGTCTTTCAACTCTTATCAGATGTTTACAAAAGAATTCATAGCCGTTACCATGCGTAATCGTTCCACGGAAATTCCAACGTTCTCTTAAAGCTAGACCTGCTCATAATCCCGTTGAAATCTTAGATGACCAATTGGAAAAACACAGTAAATGTTGAAATTGTACCACAATTTAAGGATATCGCCGGAAAGGACCGGAAGTACAGAAAATGTTCGATGTTCAAGTGAGTTACAAACATTCAAAGGGTAACATGTCCATTTGGCAAATATTCAGTTATTCTCTTGTTTATTATCTAGAAGTTTATTTCGAGAAAAAAACCAGAGATATCTTCCAATACATTAAGTAGTTCTCTATACGTTGAGTAGAATACTGTGTTAACAAGTGCTCAGTTTGAATGTTTGCTTCTCAAGTGACCTTACCAACCCTCAAATACTCAAAATATTTTTACACAACCACACAAAAATAATTATAATATATTGCTAAATATTTTACTTATTAGTTCTTAAATAAACAAAAACTTCCTTAAATTATGTTAAAATTTATTATCGGATCCGCCGTTCCCCTCTTCCCCTAGGTGCTCTCCGGGTGCCGGAATGTCATTGGTAAGCAACTGATATAATTCCTTGTCTCCCAACAGCAAACGCCAGCTTGCGTGGCTCAGAGCATGAACTGATGTCACTGTAGTGCCTCTAAGAAAGAGCTTTTAGAGTTCCAGTTCTGATTGTGGCAGAATTTTCGTCACTATCTACAAACACCGAGGTCGAATTCATCCGCTGTTTGGAGGAGAATTCTAGCAGCCGGCTGCTCTGAAGGGACGTTTTCCGTGATTTCTCGGATCAGCACCAGGTGAATGCCGGAGAAGTACCGAAACAAATGGCCCACGGACCACGCGCGACTTCCTCTTCCTATCCTTATCCTCCTCTTTTAATTGATTGATTTTTTCGGGTTTCCGAGCATGTCAACTGGTTTGGTCATTATTCCTGTAAATGTAGTGCATGTTTTTCGGGAGATGGTGGTGATCTTCCTCCGCTGTATGGCGAGATTCGGCGCCGACCTACTCTCGGCTAGTGGGATTTTCCCCTAATCAGGACTCTCCCACCAGAGGGGCACCGCCCCAGCCGGGACAAGCTCTAAGCTCCCAACCGGTCTCCCGGAATATGTCGTAGTGTAGTGCATGTTAGTGTAAGTGTGTGTGTGTAAGGGGAGAGGATAGAATAAGGAAGAGGAAAGACAGATCGTGCGCGATCCGTGACCCGTTTGGTAGAGTACTGCTCCGGCCTTCGCCTGGTGTTGATCGGAGAAACTACGGGAAACTACCAATCAGAGCAGCCGGCCGCTAGAATTCTCCTCCAGACAGCGACTTAATTCGACCTAGCTGAAAAGCTAGAAGCCGGTCAGAGGCGCTGCAGTAACATCAGTTGATGCACTGAGCTACCTCTCCAGGTATCCTCCCCTTTTCTTACACGGACATATACTTACATGTACTTACATATACTTACTTACATGTACTACGCTACCACACATACCGGGAGACCGGTTGGGAGCTTAGAGCTTGTCCCGGCTAGGGTGGTGACCCGCTGGAGGGAGATACCTGGCTGGGGAAAATCTCCGCAAGCCTGTCTAGGTCGGTGCCGTATCTCGCCATCTTGTGGGGCAATATCATCACCACCTCCGTGATTAAAAACCATCACTACACTTACAGGGCTATTGGATTTAGCAGTTGTTCTGCTTGCATTCACCAATCAATCAAAACCCAAAAGCAAGTACCACCTGTTACCCTGTGTGCCACGCCCACCAGCCCGCTCCGCGTGGTGAGCGGCCGCAGGGAGAGAGGGCGCGTGCGCCGGGCTAACCCAATTCCCGTCATTTTTACGTGTCCTCCCCGCCCGCGCACGGGCGGAGCCCTCTCCAAATCGCGGCGTGGCTCGCAGCGCCGCCAGCGGCAGAAGAAGACGAGGGGGCGGCACCTGCGAAGGATCTGCTCCACTGGGTTTCAGTGCCACCGGCGAGTGACGCCGACGTGGATCGAATTCCAGCAGGGGGGGGGGAAACAAAAGCAAGCGCGCCTTCGGTAACAGTCGAGAACACTGCATTGTTACCAACGTCCTTGTATGTTGTACTTTTCTAAAGTCCACGGGCGATGTTTCAGAAAAACAAATGTTTATTTTCACTGGATTGTAAACGCAAATATATTTACTTGTGCAAAACAAGGTAACTGGTACTATAATGCTCAAGGCGTGTGGTAATTTGCTTACTCAAGTTATATAACACTTCTTTCTCTAACAGAAGTAATGATTTCCGCTTTCACAAAACTACATACGAACTCCATGTGAGTTATCTAGACAAAGCAACACATTTAGAGCTTATCAGTTTCATGGCTTGTTAAAATATCATCACATTGAAGCAACACAAGACGATGGATGTGGCACTTTCCAAAATATGTTCTACTGGATTTCAGCTTCATCAGGCTGTGCTCGTCCACTAATGTGGGTGTGATGTTCATGAAGGGTTTGTAGGTAAAATAACAGGATTCAGAATTTGATGATAACACCTAAACCAAAACTTTCTGAATCACTATGCAGCAAATTCTATAGGTATTTGTAAAGGAAATTAGAGCTTCCTGTACTACTTAATCACTATGTCAATATTTTTCTCTTCGTGTGCGATCTTGAAATCTCATATCTACACACTTGTTTGAGATAAGACATCAAATATGTAACAATGTTTCCGTATGTAGAAATTAAGTGGAATGATATTAGTGACTTTGGCTTAAAAACGCTAAAAACTGCAACAAAATGCAAAAGATATGAAGCCATTTTTGTATTCGTTACCACTCAGCTTATAAGATCTATCATTCTCTTCCAGAACGTACGAGCTATATATGTGTAAAAAGTTATATATTTGTGAGCGAAGAAGGCCATCCGCCCGGGTTGCGAGATATCTAATCAAAATCTTATGAAAAAATGGGACGCATGAGAAACTAGCGTATTACATTAAGTAGAATGTGCTTAGGAGCAAACTTTTTTGGAAAGTCCGTGTCACATGTATGTTAAATGCAGATATGTAAGGTTTGTCATTGGCAATTGACTTCGAAATGTGCAAAGAAAGTGAGTAATTGTTTGGAATTATTGACGTTTTTTACAAGCTAACGTAACCAACCACATTAACATAAGGAACTGATCAAATCATCGATAACTATACGCTTTCAATACGAGCTCCATTTTTCATTTAGTTCTTCAGAAATTGTTCACAAAAATATCGCGTTTAAGGTTAGAGACTCGGTTGTATACAACAATGTCCCCTATATCCCTGTTGAAAATGCAAAAGAAAGATCTGTGCCAGAGGGCTTTAGTGCCGCCGGAGCTCAACTACCCGCTTGAGAGCGATTCCCAAAATGAAGCAGAAACAAAAGCAAATCCGCCCAGGTCAATTTGATTACGTCTCGTACGTCCATATGTATTCTTGAGTTTTCAAGTCTACGCTCATGTCATGATTTACACGGAACTAACTGGAATGAAAAAAATGTTCACATACGTGTGAATGCGTAACTTCCTACAAATAGGGAAAATAGCTGGATACACTATCATAATTACATTCTCAATTTATTCGAGTATTATACCACTTTAAACATTCTCTTGCACAACGCCTATGTAATAAATGCTTGGCTAAATATCTACAAGCATGCGTGTGACCGTTGTAGAGCGAAAGAGTTAAGTCTTTTCATTGGACATATTCATAATATATACATAAAATCTTCATCATCTTTTCGGAGCAGCACCAGCAGACAGATGTGGTACCTGCGAAAGATCTGCTCCACTGGGTTTCAGTGCCACCAATGGCCGTCTCCCCGCCCGTGGACGTGGGAGCAAATTCCAAAAGGGGACTGAAGCCAAAGTAAATTCGCCCGAGATTACAGACTAGGTCAATTTGACAATGTCTCGTTCCTCTCGGTGTGCGTATTTGTAAGCTCTCAACTCCACGGTCTTGTTTCTGCTCCTCGCATTTTTTCTGTGTTCTTACAAATACAGGATACTTTTTGTTTGTCATTCAGCCTTCTTTCCACGACATTACCACTCACAATGATTCAAATGATACACTGGTCTCCAGGTTTCTCACGTTTTGCAGTAAATTGTATGATATGAGCTGTGCAGAGAATAAACAGTGAATGCAGAAACTGCTCAAACAGATACCGTTAAAAGTTTCTCTTCACAATAAATGGAACAAGAATGAAAAGTAATACAGCTGACGTTGACAAAGATAGCTATGCGACATTAGTCTACTTTTATAAACAACTCAAATGCATTCAAAACAATATTCATTGGAAATACTCGTAAGTATCATGCATAATGAACTTTTATATATTCAAAATGATTTTCAGTCGACATTGTACATAACATGTTTTTTGAAAAATACATTAGTATATCAATAAAACAAACATATTTACGTGTATCAAATACTTTTCAAAAAATCCTCTAAAGCAATAACACATTGGTTCTGATCGACAAAGTGTAACTGTTGATAGAAAGTTATAAAACGTTTACTGCCTACAATGAGATAATCCCAACTTCCGGCACTACAATTCCAACTTATTGATAACTAAAATATGCATCTCCTAAAATAAATTATTTAACTTACAACTGATCTGACTGCTTTACATAAATATATTTAAGTTTTCATTTAAAAAATAAAAGATTTTAAAGTATCTCCCGAGAATGTAAATTTCCCCGGGGCTTTATTTCCCTTTCAATTTCAATCAAGTTTAAATATTGTATTTGGCTAATTTCAACTTTTTGTGTTGCAAGATTTGTATTGCAAGATTTGGGAAGTGCCAACTTGTTTCGTTGTAGACAAATAATGTGTATTGAGAACATCCCCCTTGCTTCGTTATAGAGAGATAATTAGTATTGAGAATAAAATTGATACAATAATGAAAACTGATTATTAATTATCGTTAAATATTTATTTTCATTTCCAAAAGATAACTAAGTTTTGTTTTGATGAAAGAGTATTTTTTCAAAATGAGAAGTTGCATTTGAAAAATAAAAATAAAACCGTACTAGTACACTATGCGACTAGTAAAGTCTTCAATGACACATTCTTTTTACGCTCAACACAATTTGAATGAAAAAGCAATACAATACTTTCATACTTCTGCATTACAGCAGGATGTAATGTGAACATTTTAAGAGAACATAAACGTTTCAAACGGCCAAATAAATAATCGGATTTTGAAATGGAAAGAATTAGAAGGTTTGAGAAACAAGATGAAATGGTGGCAAATCATAACAAGTAGGATTAAAAACATTCTCTGAGTTAAATTTCCTTTCGAAATAAAATTGATAACGTAATAACGTAACTCATGTCGCTTGTCAATCGAAACGTTAGACATTAAACTTTAAATTTATGTTTATCAATTCAGTACATATATTTGCGATCTCTTAAAATATAAGAGTGTAAATGTTTTGCATAAGTTATTATTCGGGTACTTAATGAAGAAATCATGAAGCAATGGTCAAAATATTTGGATATCTGGAATGTGCATATACCTGTACAAATAAAATGAGGTGATATGGCAAATAAAAATATTATTAATTTGATCTATCATTTACTAATATTTATCCCCTAACTATTTCATTCCAAATCTATGCACCAGGAACATATTTGAACAAGGAAAGCTAATATAAGTACAGTTTCATTGATAAGTGATTCCGGGTGCATCAACTAAAAAGGTTATTAGTTCTGTAAGTGTAGTGGACGTATTAACTGAGGGAGGTGGCTGTGATCTTCCCCCACTGGCTGGTGAGATCCCCCGCAGAACTAGGTCCGCTTACGTGGATTTTCCCCAACTAGGTATCTCCCAGCAGTGGTGCCCAGCACCACCTGGTGCAAGCTTTAAGCTCCCGAAAAAGTGAGATAGTGTCGTGGCTGTGAGCGTAAGTGTGTGTAATATTGGGGTGAGGATAAATCGAAGAAGAGGAAGGAAAGATTGCACACTATTAGGATCCTGCTCCGGCATTTGCCAGGTGTTGATCAGAGAAAGCACGGAAAACTATCGATCAGAGCAGCTGGTCGCTAGAATTCTCCTCCAGACAGCGCGCGGCTGAATTCGATGAAGTTGTCTAGCCAGAAAATCCTGCCATCGTCGGGACTCAAACCCCTCAAACTCTAGGACCTCCCTATGAGAAGCCCTGCAGTGACATTATTTGACGTCCTGATCCACCTTTGGTGTCAAGAAAAGGGAATACAGATAAGACATCTGTCTAAAGAAGTCAATCCAGTATTTGATCGGGACATTGTAGGACTATACGCCAGAAGTCTACCAATTTCTTCATTCGATCTTGTAACTACCCAGTAGATGTTTTATTCCTTAATTACTAAGTTTCCATGCAGTAGAGATTTTACCTAATGATGTAACAAATGATGACCATCGAATAATTAGAATATACCAATGACGACACATAGATATAATATAGAATAAATAAGGAAGAGGCCCTCAAAGAATCCAACCCAGTATAACAGACTTCACAGCACTTTCCATACCCAGAAATTGGCATGTACACGTCATATGTTGCAAGATATGGAGGTTCCGAAGTTAAGTTTACAGAACGGGAGGATTTAGAGTAACGGTAATGCCAATTGTGACAAACTTCTCGTACTCAGAAAGTGTTTAAAGTTGTCAAAGATAAGGGCAATTAATGATTACAAAACAACATAATACGTCCCAGTCAAATGAGACAAATGAGCGCAGAATAACAACCAGAAAGAGTAGGTACTTTTGAAACAACGTGTAAATAAGTCAGCAGGAGAACATGAGTACAAGGATGTGTGTTCGAAAAACAAATCCTCTCCTTTCCCGAAATACCAATTAATTCTTATGATAGGCAATATTTTGTGGTAAAAATATAATGTTGATATTGAAAAACAATATACACAAATAATGCACGTTTTAAAAATTATGTTAAGAATAACTTGAAAGAGTTTGAAATCTTAACGTACGGACAACTCCTTAGAAGAAGAGCAGTGCTATACTTGTTTTTCTCTAACGTGGTATGTGAGGATATTAAATTCAAGATGAAATAAGGCACGACTTTTGCGTCTTTCTCGGTCCTGTCGCTAGAGTCACTTGATCTGCAGAACTACTTGATGCGGTCGCGATCGTGCAATATTTTGCGGCAGGACCAAGAAAGACGCAAAAAATCGTGCCTTATTCTATTATGAAGATAATACTTTTAGATGCCACGTTAAAAAAAAGTATAATCAATCCAAAAAGGGTGGTGAAATGGCTGTACAGTACCTGCGCATGCGCCCGCCTAGGGGGAGCTGAGTCGAGCAGGCGCAGACGGCCGGCGGCGTCGCAGCTGCACAGTGGCCGCGAAGCGCCCTCCCACGCGGCGAGAGGCGCCACGCCCCCTGCCCCACCCCGCCTCCACCTCCCTCTCCTCTTCCTCCACCTCCGCCCCCGCCTCCGTCTCCAAAACGTCGTCTCGCTTTGCCAATGCCTACGTCCACATCTTCACCCTCTGACCCACCCCCGCCTTCATCTCTTTCTCCTCTTCCTCTTTCACCTCCGCCTCCGCCTCCCTCTCCTCTTCCTCCACCTCCGCCTCCGCCTCCGTCTCCAAAACGTCGTCTCGCTTTGCCAATGCCTACGTCCACATCTTCACCCTCTGACCCACCTCCGCCTTCATCTCTTTCTCCTCTTCCTCCTCCACCACCGTCTCCAAAACTTCCTCTGCTTCAGTCTTCGCCTCCACCCAGACTCCCACTCTCTGAACCACCCCATATTTATGTCCTTCTCCTCCTCCTATGCCTTCAATATTCCCTCTGCCTTTGTTTACGCCATCGCTCCCGGCTCACCCCATTCTCTACTGCCGCTAACGCAACTTCCACCACTTCTGTCCTTCCTCTGCTCCCGCTATCGCCTCCGTCTCCGTGCCCGCCCTCATCTCTGGACTCACCCCGCCTCCAAGTATTTTTTTTGCTTTTTCTCCGCTTCTACGTACAACTTCCTCTGCGCCTAAGCATTCTTCCATGCTCCCCCTCATTCCCCGCGTCTTCTTCTGCCTCCGCCCCACTCCCGGACTCACCTCCAGCCCTTTGTTCGCTTCCTCCGCCTCCACCATCACGCCTTCCTTCGCGCCTCCACCATCACGCCTTCCTCCGCCTCCACCATCACGCCTTCCTCCGCCTCCACCATCACGCCTTCCTCCGCCTCCACCATCACGCCTTCCTCCACCTCCGAATACTCTTCACCTCCAGCTCCTTGGCCTCTTCCTCCGCCTCCGCCACAAAGCCTTCCTCCACCTCCGTCAACGTTTCCAACCCCCTCCCCCAACGCCACTGCCCCCTGCCCCGCCTGCAGCTCATCTACGCCTCCATCTCCGTACCCACCCCGTCAACGGCTCCACCTCCACTCTCTTTTTCCGTCTCTCCTATTGTTACTGGAGGACGTTAAGTGAAATCGGTTTCCTGACCGAAATTTTCATTAAAGAAAAACTCGCTTTAGATACTGCAATTTAAATAATCTTCGCTGCCGTTCTCTTCTCAGCCACCCCTTTTTGGTAATCTAACAGAATTCCACCTCCACTTCTCCGCCACTTATGTCGTTCCTTCATCTTCTTGTTTATCTATCAACTTTACAAAAATAATTGTGATTCATCATTTAGGGTTTGTCGCTGTTTTTCAGATCTTCTGTTAGAAACACATGGCGCAAAATCCAATTTAAAGCATATAATTTGACAGAAAGCAAAGTTTGATATCAGTGGATCGTAAACCAATAGAATTCAGGGTTTATGAGATATTTACGTGACATGTGAAAAAAAAGTAGCCACTGCAGCAGTTTAGATGTCTTGAAATTAAGCGTTCTAAGAGAACTTCTTGTCAATGTATAATTCTGGGAACCTGACGCAAGATATAAAAAATCATGAGAGAGGAAATGCGGATTACTTTTTGATGAAGGGCTTTCTCTTCTGATTTAACACATTCCCGCCAGCATTCCCTTAAACTGTTTCATCAAATCGCCTTCTTTTGCTCTTCACTTCCGCCTCCGCGTACTCTTCCTTCCTCTCACTATGATTAATTTTTAATGAATAGTTACCCTTTTCCGCCACGTCTTTCCTTACTCCAGACCATCGGTTTCTTGTTATTATATTCATTATAGATGCCTTCCTCTTGTTATTTATAATGTTTAAATTCTTTCTTTTGCAATACTGCGACATATTCTCTTCTCCCTTCTCAAATTCACCTCATCTGCTTCATTTTCTATGTTTCCATCTTCGTCATTACTTCTTATGTTCGAGATAAATTTTGTTTTATTTTCCCACCGCCTTGTATATCCTCCATTCCTATAGCTCTTTTATCCTCATTTACCTTACTCACTTATTTTTGCACTTATTTCTCTTTTTTACCCTCCAGTCACCTGTTCAGAATATTCTTCTTTCCCTTATGTCCCCTTTTCTGCTTTTGTTCTGCATCTTGGTCGCATTATTGGACTCCAACAGGGCAACAGAGTTAAAGGCGAAACCAGAAAAGCAAGAAAACAGAGAAGAAATGTGACGGAATTGGCAATGGCGGTGGTTGTCGAAAATGAACTATCCTTTACAGAAATGTCCATTGCTTTTGAAGTTTGAGTCATGTTAACCACTACGTAGCGCATATACCCGAACTTGCAATATCATGTTCTCTTACATTCTTCTGACTTCTACATATGCCTGGAAAGTCACATTTGTATTAATGTACAGTTACAGAACATTAACATTTTTGTGCTAATTTAATGCACCTCTTAAAAATTGTTGTTTTGTAGCTTTTAGATCCTTCATAATGAAAACAAGCCAACATAAGTGTTAAATTAGAGGAAAGTGTGTTGCTGTAGAGAAATATCTGGCGCAAGAAGTGGTTATGGCGGTGATAATAAATGCAGTGACCAGTAAAGGAAGAAATGATGGAAAAGGTAGGCGAGAGTGAACTTCGGGGTGAAAGCAGCCGAACATTGATGTGTGCGTCAAGTGTTTATCGACGCACTATGCATTAGTACACCTCAAAAATTCGAATCTAATAGGGATGGAGGTGGCTATGTCTGTTGTACCAAATACATAAACAGATGACAGGGTTTGCGACGAACTTTGTGGTACTGTCAGTTAAATTAACAGCCGACTCCAATATTTACAACCGCCAAGGCCGCAGAAGGTGGTTAACCCCAGAAGTACATCGGTACGAGCGTACGTACAGGCAGAAGTGGCAAGGGAGTTGTGGCGGAAGAGGCACCGCTGACTGCGGCGATGAACACCACGAAGGTCGCGGCCACGGTGGCAATGTCTGCCGCTCAGGCAGCGGAGACCCCAACGCCCGCGTCGCTAATAGCAAAGAGAGCGACGGCGATTGTGGCGACGGTGGAGTCAGTGACGGTGACGGCGGCAACGGTGGCGGGAGCGTCCAGGCCGTTTTTATGCAGCCGACGCCTGACCGCCAGCCCTACTTCATTCGCGCCACTATTTATTTGCCTTTTTGCTCTCCGTTGGCGCCTTTCATTTCGATGTTACACTTTGCGCGCGGCGGCGGCGGCGTCCCCATCGAGTCATGCTCCACTAAGATCCTCCCGAGGCCCTTCGCGCTGGGAGCGGGGGGCGCGGGGGCGGGGACAAAAACGCTAATGTTTAAGTTGCCTTCTTGAGCCAAGTGCCATAAGCAGCTGCTGCAGCCGTTTGCCGGACGCGACGAGACGGGACGGGACGGTGGTCGATCTTCCTTTCACCAATGGGGGACGCCCTTTCGCGATGACCGTCCTACATTAAACGCGCGCGCTGCTATCCCCCCACTTTGAGCGCAGCCCCGCGATTTCCGCCCCCGCCGCCAACATCACCGTCGCCTCTCGCCACCTCCGCTGCCCTCATCTCCGCCTCCGTCCTCCGCCACTTGCCAACCACTGCGGCCGTCCATTTACCTCCGCCTCCACCGCCACCGCTCCCGCCCTCATCATCCCGCCACCGTCGCACCGCTACCTCCACCGCCGCCGCCGCCTCTGCTACCGCTGCCAGGGCCACAGTCGCCACCGCCGCCGCGGCTGGGCGTGGCGGGGCGTGGCGGGGGCGTGGCGGAGGCGGCCTGCATAAAAGCCACCAGCCGCCCGGCGGAGCGCACAGTACCATCCGCTCGCTCCCAGCAGCCGCACAACCCTCCGATCCCTCCGAGGCGAGAAGTTGCTCCAAGTCGCCATGCGGACGCAGTTGCTCGCCGTGGTGGCGGTGGTGGCGGCGGGCGTGCTGGGGGTTTTGGGCGATCCCGTGCCCGCCGCAGCGGACGTCCCGCCGCCCGTCAACGCCCATTGGGCGGCCGGCAACCAGATCCCTGCGGCACCCCACGAAGACGTGGTGAAGCGAGCGTGGGCCAAGGGTTGCGCGCACCGCTACACCATGACCTGCCTCAAGCTGGACGTTGTGTCGTTTGTTGATCGCCTCTCCGACACCGAAGAGCTGCAGGTGGGTACTCGTCATTTATGTGCATCCACATACGCGCACACACATTCTCTATAAATCACAAGTTAACGCACCAGGTGGATTTTGAAACAGTGTTTCGCCTCGTTACATCTCGTTTTCGTAAACTAAAGCCAAGCAATGAAAATCATCGTAATTCGTAACAGCTATTTTTCCCTAGGAGGCAACTGTAATCAGAATTTAAAATTTGATTTTATTACTGCATGAATTGAATCCAGGATATAACTAGGAATATTTCTCTTTTTTTGAAAGTGCCAACCTCAACAAACAACTTTTTGCTTTGATTACATCCAGTCCTCACTTTATAAACAGTACGCATTTGGCATATCAGTGAATAGTTATGAAATCTTACGAATTCTTCACAATGGATAAAATGCATTGAACATCGAGTCAAATATAAACACTTTTTTACCGGTACGAACGAAACTTCTGGGTTTGAACACGAACCTTGTAATGAATACTAGGATAATTTTAATAAAAATAAAATGTTATATAGTTTGTTAGAATTTTTGTAGGGCGCTCTCTTTTATCTTTTCAAAACTATAAAAGTGGTGGGACGGTGTATAAATTAAATTATATTTAGTATCTCCTAAACTATGAAATCACACCTAAACTAATATTCTTCTAATAAGACACATGCAATAAGTCTTAATATAAATTTATTTCAAAATATTAATTATCTGTCAAATGCGAATTGAGTTACAAATTAAAAATTAAAAATAATATGATATTATTCTAAAACTGTATACTATCTATGATATTCTCCACACAAACGTTTCTTGTTCCCTGTTGAAATTACAAAACTAATAAAAGTCTTCGAAGAGGTTACAATTTTGTACCAATTATTGCCGAAATAAATATTAATATAAAACAATAATCTCATAAAGATCGTGAAATTGTATTTAAAAAAATACTGAATCATTATTGCGAAACCAATTCTTCACTCAAATGACATAATAAGATCACAAAGTTTCAGAGATATATTGTCTTCTTTAAATAATTGATTGCCATTAAAGGCTAATTTGAAATTTTGTATAGACTAATCTAGAAATAGCCCATTTTCTAAGTATGTGTACCTTTAGAATCTGTGTTAATTTCCTCTTTACGGTTATTTTAATTAGCACTTGCGAGTCCATGCATTTTTATATCTCATTCATAAAAATGCATTAGGCAATTCACATGCTGCGTGGAAATCAACTCATTCACAACCTACTGGGGAGAGCAATCATCTCCTTTCACCTTAGTCGGTTTGTCATAATCGTTAAATGGCTTTCTCGAAGATCACAATGATGTTACACTATCACATTAGAATCATATGTGTCGCTTCAAACAGGACAATAGCTATTTGACATACTTTTCATGTGGTAGATAGTCTTCGAGTTATTACAATGTGATACAGTGCTATGGGACCGAATTTTACCTGCATACTTACGATTGGCTCAATACTTTTCAGACGACTCACAACTTTTTACATTGTCTCAATATTTTTTATCATTGTTTCATGAATTAGCCTAGTGCTCAAATTGAGGAACTAGCTAGATTTTTGCATGTCATAAATTAATCCCAAATCTTGAAATATATAAATGAATCTTGAAATATTTATAAAGTTATTACACTATTTCTCGTCTGAATTGAAACTGTTCGGATTCGTAAAAAATCTTTAAATTTACCATATATTCAACTAGTAGATGTTTGAGTAAATGTTAATTATTATTAATAACACTATAATTTTTTATTGTTCTTATGATTGTCCTGATATTATTTTAGCCCCTTTCACAAAATTTTCTCTTTTTCTCATTGTTCTGAAAAATCCTCTTTACGGACAATTGGTAAACGCAATTTTTTAAACTTTTTTTTCCTTTATCGATATTGTTAATCCTGCGTATTATTTCCTTTTTTATTAATACCATCATAGTCTTAAAGTATATAACGAAGTAGTATAAAAGAAGTAAATTATATAAAAAATTAACAACCAGAATATTGCATGAGAAAATATTGTTTCTATATTGGAGAATAGTATCATAATTACATAGGTGCAAATGTCAGTTTGCTTCAATGCCTTTCAAATCATCAGATAAACTGATGTCCAGTAACCTATTTTTTTCCTGTTTGGAGCATAAATGTTCAATGGTATTAACACATAAGCAACATAAACAAGAACATAGTAATTTATTCGATACAGTTTTCAACAGCCTGATTTCCCAATGAAGCTGATCACAATTTAAGGATATCTTCCTTAATATTTTCTTGCAGTCGAACAGTAATTGCACAAAAATTGTACATTTCCTTTTCTATATAATATGTAGTAATTGTTTAAGTAATGTAAGATAAAATAAAAGTTGGTAAGCGATTCTATATTTTAGTATCCTTTTCGCTGTATTTTGAAAAGAAATGAAAATAATACAATGTTGTTGTTTGTCTTCTCAAAGAGCTTTAAACAATTTAAATGAATATTTTAAAATATTTTTTGACGTTTTACCTTTTTAAATAAAGTTTATTATGTCGTGCATATCACTAGTTCTTCACGATAATTCTCAATTTGTAAGAAAATCGTGAAACTAGATAGGTATCAGAAAGAATTCGTTTAATTTCTGCTACCTACAATTTGTTTTACATTCTATATAAATATGGTTACATGTTTGATTAAATCAGAAAATTTAGAATTATTTTACATCGAATATTTGCATACTTCTTCTTTAGTCCCTGTATTCTCGATAATCTTATTTTTGAATAATTGTAACAGAATCCCCTTTTTAAGCCATGCAATTTTCGAGCTTGCTAAGAGATTGCCGTCCTCTATTTCTTCCCATCCAAAAAGAAAATAATGTAGTTGCGGTTTGGTACCTCCTGTTATCATAACGTTCTATATCAAACTCATTTGTCGTGTTCTAACGCCTGGTTATCGGACACAGCCTGCAAGTTCTGCGTCAGTATTGGTAACAAACAAAAAATTAAAGTCTCTTGGTACCGCAGAAATCTTGTGGGAATCCGGCGATACGTAAAAAGAAATCATCTTCCACTACTAAAAATTATATTTCATATCACATTAAGATATTACAGTAATGTCAAAGAGGTTTCGAGAATATTTGTTCATCTTCAGGACTTCACAGATAACGCGGTAAACGGGGATGATAAACACATGTGACACCACATTACAAAAACACATAACATGAAAAAAACAGACGCCTAAATACATTATTCTAAATACATAACCTACTAAATACATCGCCTAAATACACCCCTTGCGTTCCATAAACAGGTGAAATTTTGATTTTGGCCTCCCTGAATTCATTTTTAATCGCTTTATATCCCAGTTCTTCTACGCGCGTTTCCCTTTCATAATATTGTGACGGAAGAGCTAACACGTTCCTTTCAAAATAATTTCCACAATTTCAAACATACACACAAACAATCGTGACACCAAAGTCCATTACCTAGCGTTCCACAGTCTGTAAAACTCAGTATATGGCGGCTTAACAAAAATTCTGGATTCTATGCGCCACGTCGCAGCGATGCTCGTCTTTTTCAGAAGGCTTTTTCAAAAGGCAAACTCTTGCGCTTACGCACGGAAGAGTCAGTTGGCGCCTTTCTTTCATCGCAACTTCTTATACTTGGGTTTTTCTAACGAGGCGGCTGAGAGTAGTGTCTCCAAGATAGAATTGAGCATGACTTTTTGAGTCATTCTCAGTCCTCCCGCAAGATGTCGCACGATCGCAACTGCATCAATCAGTGCTGCAGATCAAGTGACTCTAGCGGCAGGACCGAAAATGACTCAAAAAGTCGGGCTGAATTCCATCTAGGAGGTACTACCCTCAGCCGCCACGTTAGAATAAACCCAAGTGTAATAAGTATTTAAAGCAATCCATGAACAACCATAGCTAACTAAACACATTCACGTGCGTTTTACAATGAGGTTAAAGTTCTGATTTATGACCGCATTGCATGACATGACTGGCCACTGTGCGCGACCTTGCACCACTGCTTGCCTTCGCTCAGAACGTGCGGTCAATTTACGTGGGATTGTGTTTACACGGCGAGTTTCTGGCAGGACTTCGATGGATTCTCCTGCCTTCCCCCATCTCTCATTTCACACATTGCTGCAACATAATTCATGTCCCATCTCCATAACAACATTATCAACATCATCATTCAATTTTATCCATAATATTGGAAAGAGAAGTCTGTATTTCACTGATCAAGTGTCAATAATTTTTGACAAGTCGATATTTTTTTATAAAGCATTGAATGTAGAATACGCGGAAGCGCTCAAAATGGTCGCCGCTCATTGATTATAGTTAGTATGTCTCAATGGAAAGTGTGTATGTTTCTGGATCATTCTTTGAACAATCCTCACTCTATTTTTAACTGAGTGGGAAAATCTGAGGGGAAAATCAAAGAACAAGCCAGGAAAATGTCTTATTTACAATTCCTACTCATACGGTGGATTAATTCAATCGGCATGTGGTATAGTCATCCATTATATATATATATATATATATATATATATATATATATATATATATATATATATGAGTGAAATGATAATAAAATGTTATCAGAAAGTTGCCTACTAAATCTTATTATAATTTTATTAGTTTTTCTCCCAAAAAGTTGGAGTTATTTTGTTTTCAAGAGGCAGTTGTCAAAATGGCTGATGGCGTTCCTTCTAGAATAATATTTGATCGGTCATTCTACCGTTCATAAACTCAGAGAACATTGCATGCAAACATACCACTCGCCCCGTTCCCCGCATTTACGCGAGTCTCCAATGTTTTCACCGGGAGAGAGGGCTCAGGGCACCAACAGACGTCGCTGCAGTCCCTTTCACCGGGAGGTCCTAGGGTCGAGTCCCGACGGTGGCATCCGACGGTCCCGACGGACGGTCCCGACGGTGGCAGGATTTTCGACATTAGCTTGTCAGCTAGGTCGAATTCAATCTCTGTCTGGAGGAGAATTCTAGCGGTCGGCTGCTCTGATCGGTAGTTTTTCATGGTTTCTCCGATCAACACCAGGCAAGTGCCGGAGCAGTACCCTAAGAAACGGGCCACTGATCGCGCGCGATCTTTCCTTCCTCATCCTTGTCCTATCCTCACCCCTTACACACACACACTCGCATGCACTACACTACCACATATTTCGGGAGACAGGTCGGGAGCTTAGAGCTTGTCCCGGCTGGAGCGGTGCCCCGCTGCTGGGAGAGTCCTGGTTAGGGGGAAAGCCCTAGATAAAACAAGCGAGACTAATGACCCTAGTAGTCGACGCGCTCGGAATCTAACAATGACTCAATCCAATGTTTGCCCGCCACGCTACGCTGCCCCGCCCATTGCACGTGGGTGCGTCGCGATGATCGTCTTCCGCCGTAACGCGACGCGACGCTGGCGCTCCTGCCGGGAAGGGCCGGCGACGTCCGCTGTCCGCGACGCGGCGCGGCATGCCAGCGGCGCACCCAGGCGAGACCCCCCCCCCCACGGGCGCAGTAGCCATTGTTCTCCGTCCCTCTCGCCCCAAGCACCTCTTACACGAGCATCGAGCATCTTTGTAAACACAGGACAATATGTACTACAAAAACATTGTTCTTTGTGAGGGGATGTGGGGAATAACATGGTAAAACGCAATTAATGTTGAAAATAAAGATGAAAAGGGCTTGATGAATCTGTGATGCTCGTATTTTTAATCCCGGGATAACGATCGTGGAGAGAATATTACTAGCAGATTGTTAAAATCAAATTTTGGATAAAATGAAGTTTTAAGATGAATTACTAATTATCGTGTCAGAACAGATTGTTCAATCTCTATTTAATGTGAGTAATCATGTCCTTGCTCACTATCTCTCATTTATGAAACAAACAAAAGGACGTTGTATCGTGAATACAGTTGTAGCAGAGTACGAGAAATATATTTTTGTGCCCTAGACAGGGTGTGAGATCTAAGGCGCAGAAACGACGCGACGATGTACTCATTCACGCATTGCAAATCTTAATATTAATCACATATTATTCCAATATCAGTAATCAAGTTAGTAATTTAGTCACAGAGAGCTCAAGCATGACACAAATCTAAAGGACGAAAGGAGTACGAGGAATGAATTTAACTGGATAATACATACCGGGTTACTGGTGTTCCCAGTAAAAGGTCATACCCAGTATACCCAGACCCGTAAAACTGTTAATTACATGCATTTTTTCGGGCCCAAGAAATGCCTCAAATCTAATTTAAAATATATCTTGATATGGCTTGAGAAAAGAGAAAAATATCTTTTGTCTGGAATCCACCAAGTGAAAAACTACACTCCACAAAAACTGACTAAAATTTCCGCTTTTTTATAAACGTAAGGCTACAATCTTTGCCCTTGCTAGCGTATTCACTTCCATACCAATATAGTATCGGTTCATATCCTTACAGTTTTACACTTCCTGAGTTTCGAGATACATGTGTATTCTAAAGAATGAGTAAGGGTGAACAACAATACCAGATCAGTCATTCTGCAAAGTCGTCTGAATGTTAAATGAAACGATTTCAGATTAATATAATACAAATTTCAATTACTGAATTTGAAGTTTTAGAATTTGCAAACTAAAGTACTACATGATACTTTTTTACCTTTAGCAATTAGCTCAGTACTATTAACGGTACTATTACGGCGATTAACTCAATACTACTACAATGAACACTGTGCTATTAAGCCACGAACATACACATTTGCTAGCACCAGCTCGTGAAAGTTTCTTAATGGAGTTCGAGAAGTGCTCTGCTTTGTCATCTACAAAAAGAAACACTTTTGCTCCGTTCGTTCTTGCCCTCGTGTCGTCCATTCACTCTGAGAAAATTGTCGCCTGGTCGTTTTTTAACTGCACACTATTCATTCGTTGTGACTCGCTTATTTACATGCTTATCCCAGGTCTGTTATTACATAGACTTTGATTTAATGCGTAAGATTTATCAGGAGGAGTAGAGATGTACTTAAATAACCATACAGGAGAACACGTAAATTTATCAGAAAGATGATTTGTTTGATTCTTTGGCATGAAGTATGCTTTGCATTTTGACTCAATGTTCACTTGCAGAATCGATCCACTGAAATAAAACTTTTGAAAACTATCTTAAAATCAAGATTGAAAGCCCATCAACAATTCCTTAATATAATTATTGAATTAGAATGATGATAAAAAATCTTTCTCGTTTTATATATTTTTTCAATATTCCATACATTCTGTTTAGATATTCAGATCATCTAATATAATTATGAACACAAAATAGATCGAAAATCTCACAGATATGTTTTAAATTATAACGTAAGATTAACACAAAAAATATTACATACGTATTACAGTGACCATTTAATCAGCTTTTTTGCATTGACCTTTTATATTTAAATTTAAAATATTTTTTAAACGAAAGTGAGCATGATAAAGTCATACACAGTAAATTGGTAGCAAATGTCGTCACTGACAGTAACTACCAGCAGCATAAAAAGTAACAAATATTTTTTATTGTTTGATAAATGAAATATTGTATTTTTTAAAACAAAGTTTATATGCTCATCGGAGTGAAATTCAAAAAGTTACTAACTGATCAAAGGAGTTTAAATGATTAATAATATTTGTTAATTCATTTATTAAAGTTATAAAATTGAACTTTCGGATCAACTGATTTACTAACTCAATGTACCCGTTTTGGATCTCCGCAATTTCCACAACAACATTTAGTCGTACAATTTTCAACCCATTTTAAGCTAAATATATTATCGTGGCTTCTCCGGCGGTACCCTCACTTTTAAAAGTTCTTCTGTACTTTCCAAGCTCACAGTATATATGCATTTTAAATATATTGCGTTTTTCCGACTCGTCCATATCTACGGATAGAAAGATACATGAAAAGGTATCGATTAAATTACTTGTAGAATTTTTTGCTTCATTATCGTTAACCTGTTGAACCAAGTCGTAGCGATTGATGTAAATGTCTGTAAGGTAGCATAATATGTCATCCTTCAGAACGTGCTTCAGCAATGTACTCGTAGGTGAATTAAAACCTTCAAAAACACTTGTTTTCCTCCATGTTTTCAGAATAACATAAAGAGAACTGGCTAATAATTGTGTCAGGCAACTTGTCTTGTGTAGAGTAATTAAATGAGGACTTGTGTAGGTGGCATAATAAATAAATAAATTTAAAAACTCTCACCAATATGCGTATTCATTACTTGAAAAAACACGAAAAGTGTTTAGATAGTGTTTTTGAGAATGTACTGGGTGGATTCGAAAAAAAAGCAAAATAAGATTAGTTATCCATCCGAAGAACAAGATTTGACGAATTAAACTTTATTTGTTTTGATCACTAGCGTGTAAGTGCTAGTAGATTATGGACAGACAGACAAACGCAGGTAAAACGATTACTATAAAAAGATTATTTCACAACAATTTAAAACTGTTATTTATTATTTTTCGGTCACGAATCGGTCGTCTTTGCTCGTCGCAAACGCGCAACTGTACCCTCCGAGACCCAGTAATATTTTTTTCCCAGGGGTAAGTGCACAAGACTTTTCTGGGTGAGGATCAGCATTTATATTCTTAATCCATTGTTAGACCCCCAGGTTGTTAGCCGTGAGTGGATGAGGTATGACATAATGATGATGATGATGAAGGATGAATGGAAAGTTCAAACATACAGACACACAAACATACATGCCACGGGCGGGATTATAACCCGCAACCTTTGTCGTACGAGGAAGCTAAGGATCTTCAGCCTTAACGACCTCGTCCATCCGGGCCGGATTTATTTCATTACTTAACGATTGATTGATTCGTGGTGTCTTTCCTGTTGCCGTAGGTGCTGCCCGGGGTGACGGTGGTCCGCGAGAACGCGAGCGCGGACGGCGGCGCGGCGTCGGGGGAAGCGCGCGGGCGCGCGCACGCAGCGCTCCTGGCGGCGCTGGCCAAGGACTACCCGCGCGACGCCGACGCGCGCGTGGACGCGTACCTGGCGCGGCGCCTGGGGCTGTTCCTGGACACGCACGCGCTCAACGTGCGCCTGCTCGACGCCGCCTCGGCCGCCGCCGCCGCCGCGCGCTCCTTCGGCGACGACTGGGACCTCGCCGCCTCCGCCGCCGGCGCCGACTCGCAGGGCACCGGTGAGCGCATCCGCCTTCTCTTTCAGCTGCTATGGTCAATACTCACGTAGGCAAAGGGCATGTAATAAAGAGGTGGAAAGTTCCTCGCCCGCTAGAACCTGAGCTCTGCTCATTCACGTCAGTTTGTGTGATTAATGTTTACAGGCGTGTCAACTGCTATGGTCAATATTCACGTAGGCGAAAGGCATGTGGAGGTGGAATGTTCCTCGCGCGCTGGAACCTGAGATCCAGTGTCGTCTTCCACGTCATTTGGATTGATGAACATTTCCTGCTATGGTCATTAGTCACGATGGTGAAGTGCACCCTATATCCCGCGAAATGCGTTCTTTGCCCATTAGAACGTCCGGTGACGCCTTACTCGTCAGTTCGATCGATTGTTATTTCGTGGCGCGTCAACTGCTGTGGCCATTGGTCACGTAGGCAAAGGACATGCTATAAAATTGGAAAATTCCTCGATCGCTAGGACCTGAGATCCGGCGACGTCATGCACGTCACTTTCAGTGATGAATGTCTGTAGGCGCGTTAACTGCTACGATCATTAATCACGTAGTGGAAGTGCATCCTACATCCAGCAAGGTTGGGAGTTCCTCGCCCGCTTGAATGGGAGATCCGGCGCCTTCCTATGTGCCGGTCTGAATGAGTGAAATTTCCGGGAGCGTCGACCACTATGGTCGTTAGTCGCATAGATAAACTGCAACCTACATCCCGGGATGTTCCTCTCCCGTAACATCTGGGGTCGGCCTTCACTTCGGTTTCATTGAGGTTTCCGGTCGCGTCTTCTGTTATGATTATAATTCCGTAGATGAATTTCACCCTATATCCGGGGAGTTAGGAGTTTCTCGCCCAGTAGAACTGGAGATCTGGCGCCGTTCTACACGTCGATATGATTGCACGTTAACTGCTATGGTCATTAGTGCTGTAGATGAAGTGAATCCCGGAAGTTATAACCCGATAAGTGACGATGTTCTTTCTCCGCTAGAATATGAGCTCAAGGGCCGACATACAAGACGACTTGCGGATTTTCCCATCTCTCCCCTCAGCGGGCACCGCCCCCGCCAGGACAAGCTCTATGCTCCTGACTGCTCCCTAAGTATGTGAGGAACGAAATGGTATCTCCCAATGTAAAACACTTATTGAACAGCTGACATTTTGCTACACGTTTTCAAGTTCAGGCACCGACATTGGACCTCAGTGATTAACGTAAAACAATCTTCAGACTCGATTCACAAAATTTCCAGCCCACTTTAAGTCAAAGCACTTTGTTACCGAACAGTTTGTAAAAGAATTGTAATAACAGGAAGCACATTCACAAAATTCAATATACAAATTGACTTACAATGGAATTATCAAGGAGTCGTGAATTGAGCAGTTTCTCCTAAAATGGTTTGAAAAGATTTTTTTCTGACCCTTGCAAATCTAACTTTGCCACTAATTCTTCACACCCAAACTAAAATTGATCGCAGTTTATCTCTTGATACACAATATTTCGTTAGTGAATGATGTTAAACCTGCTTCTTCAGTTAAACTTCACGCAAATGAACAAAATTTAAAGAGACCTTTGTCATAAAATGAAAAAAGAAATTCAAACACGCACATTAAACTCAAGAACATGAACACAGTCACTCATATTAATTCCCGTCTGTGCTTCTTTGTTTTCATTCTCCGATCTCGGAGCGTCATGAGCTGATTTGTGAACGTTGGAAAATGACGGGATAACACACATTGTACGTTTTGTAGTTAGTTCAGTACTAGGAGTGGTTTTCAGTCACTTTAAAAAAACTTTTGAAAGGCATGGTCGAAGAGAAACATGTGAAAATGATTTGCAATAATTTAGTTTTCATTTTGGAAAACTATGAACATGCCCCAGAGGATGCATGTGAAGTCCCCACAAAAACAAAAAGATTCGTGTCAAATTCGCAAAGCTTTGAGTCGCACCAGATCGATCAGGAAATGATCGTTTTGGAGAATATTCTTTTAATGGTTTAAGTCTGAATGTGGTTCATAGACGGTAAGAGAGACAGACTTTTGAAAAAGCAACACTTTTCCGTTATCAGGGACTCAAATCGTGTATTTCCGTTAAAATATCGCCATCGAATTTTTGCAGTATAGTATAACATTCACGACACTATTCCGTATTCATTCACTACTCCGTATTATCTGCAAGAGAAAGGCAAAGACGTTGATTTTTTAAACGTTTACACTTAATTAGCTGCAATTGAAATTTCTCAGCAAATCTACCCGGGTGTTTTCCACTTCAATGTAGTAAATTTCCTAAAAATATTCAACATAAGTGATTTAATCGTAATATAAAGGAACGTTCCGAAATATTTTTTTTTTAATTTTTCTTCATAATTTAAAGGAAGTTCTTAAAAATCATGTTTTGTTAATTTTTTCTCGATTTTACTAATATATTTTATGGAAAAAATGATTGAATAATTACTCATTTCTTTTAGTGGTTTTCATTCATTTTTCTGCAAGTTACACTTAATAATGTTAATGAATTGCTAATTGTTTTCATACTGTTCATCAAAAAGCATAGAGCTATGAATTGGCAGGCTAATGATACAAACGATGGGAAAAATGGAGTCAGTTCAACTTTGTACTCATGCAAAATTTATTTCCCACAATTTGCCTTCCTTGGCCTGCTCCGAGAACAAATTACTGTTATTTCTTCCTAACCACTTTTGAAATGTCGTGAGAACGGCTGAGTTGCCAGTTTATTCAAATAATTTACAATTGTGGTCTGAAAAGAAAACACTCATAATTAGTTTCGAAAATACACCGTGCACTATTCATGAAATACAAATTAAAAGTACAATACCTCCCGCAAGCATTATTTCGGTATTCGTTTCATCTTTATAGAAAGTTCTGTAATATTATTGCTCATAGACTTGCAAAGTTGAAAATACCGTTCACTTCTGTTTTAAATATCACCAAAATGTCACAGATAACCTTTATTAATTTTATGAAAGACAAAAATATGTAATTAACAGTTACCTACCAATGCTATTCCGGTACACGGGGAACATCAATGGTAGAGGGAGGGAGGGAGGGAGGGAGGGAAGGAGGGAGGCAACGCCGAACCCCAAAATAAATTGTAGCATATCCGAAAGATATTTTTATATCTAATAACACATGCATTTAGCAATAAACAAGTATTTCCTGGATATTTTTACTACAACACATAAGCAAACATTTATCAACGAGGTGATATTTGAACTCGCATCCTTCCAACTGAGACCGGTGAGGGGTGTCGTCGTTAACATATCAAAAATATCGCACGCTGTCTGTCGTCATTTTGTTAGAATACAGAACCTTCGCCTGCTATTGGTCACCTAGTATTATTAGAAGAAACCACGGAAAACTACCTACCAAAGTAGCCGGCCGCTAGTATTATTCTCCAGACAGCGGCTGAATTCGCCCTAGCTCTCTAGTTAATTTTGGAAACGTGCCACCGCCGGGACTTGAACCCTGGAACCTCCCACTCTGAGACACTGCAGTAGCAACAGTTTACTCCCTCAGCTGTCTCAGCCGCTGATATTCACTCTTTATCCACCACAAATTCGACGCAAATATCGACATTTGAAAAGCGTTACCTAGAAACGGATACGTACAAGGTACTGACTGGTACGCTACGAAACACAAGTTTACAGAAACGACAGAAAAGTTGGAAAACAAGGTGGAGTGTTGGTATGAACTGTCAATTTCAGCTGGTAGATTGAGATAAGATTTGCAAATTCCCGCCCGAGCTAGCGACCCGTTTGACCGGGTAAGAGTGAGAACAAATTCGCCCGACTCTCGCCATCCGCTTGGACTACTGACCGTGACGGCAAACCCAGTGAAAGCTTTTTATCACTAGTAAATCCACCACGTGACGTCCACCCTTTTATCCAATTTTAGGAATAAGTAGGGAGCATTGCCCTTTTAGGTGTGTTCAGCTCGTAATAAAAAAATAATTAACGAGACAGCCTCTGGATCCGGATTAGCAGCTGAGGCTGCAATTTAGGATTGTGTCGGCGGTTCATGTTCGGCGACCTGTGGCATTATGGGCCTCATAAAAGTCTCTCAGAAGGAAATGGCACTGAACAGTAGCTTCGAGATGTCTCGGTCGAGGGCGTTCAGATATCGACTGGCCGTTACGCCTTGTGCAGTTCAGCAGGGGTATAGAAGGATTTTTCTGAGAGAGCCAAAATGACAGCTAGTACTGGCAATATAACTGAAGGTTCCGGGTCGTTGTGTCCTTGAGCCCATTAGACTCCCTTCCTCCATTCGTTTATTTGCAGTTGGCTAACTTGTAAATGGCTTCGATGCTTCCTTTTTTGATGTCCTCGTCAAAAAAAAAAAAATAGTGCGCCACGAGCAATAATTGAAATTAGGAAGTGTAGAGTTATATGCTCTTTTGTAAAAATTATTTTTGTCTATAAAATTTACATTAAATTAACTTTTTGTGTGTTAAATATTATGTTTATTTTAAAACCGAGACTTGAATGTGAGATGCACTGGTGCACTTTCCGACTATTGTGCTGTTGTGTGGCGAACTGTGATTGAGAGCTTTCTATTTACATTCGTGGAAGTTTTCTTTTATTGATTGTAAGTGCATATTACGATATTTTCCACTTACGTAATTAAATTTAAATATTTTCCGGTCGCGCATACGTGCATATACCTCAGCGAAACTCTCAGACTTCTGTAAACTAGTGTCTTCAAGGGAGCCATAACCAAAAACTTTACGAAGAGGCGTGGCTGAACAGCTGTCGCGGTGCAGGGATACTTCTCTAAATTACATGTGATGTTCACTTGTTTAGCAAACTGTCACTTTGGCTCATTCTTAGGAAAATCCTTCTATACCATTTTGTTCAAAACAGGGGTCTTGGGGTTCAATGCAAATTTAAGTTTCAGACGTCTGAAAATGATATTCTGTTACCCAGAGGCACAGATGCGAGGGAGGGTACATGAGACAGCAGAAAAATTGCAAAATAATTGAAGAATTTTATATATTTAAGAGCTAGGTCTGCGAGTTTATACTATATATTAATTTGATATTATCATTACCAGCAAGTGTGTTCCAATATGTTTGGTTTCTGAGATATAGCAACGTCATGTACATTTTCAGGACTTGCGGTCCTTCTTTTTCAAGAAATAACAAATTTGTTCTTTATCAAGAGATATTAAAATAATATTACTATATATCAATAAGACTTAAAATAATTTTGAGATATTAATGGGTAGGCCCGTCTTTATAAGAACGCCATAGTTTTCATGAAGCAATTATGTATTGTGATGGATTTGTAGGGATTTACACGTTCTGTGTCCCTATGAAAACATTAAAATATCTCCACAGAACCCAACGTTCCTGATTGTCAAAGTTTTACCGTAATATTTTCAAAATAAAAACATATTCCTGCACGTTTCTGTGTATTTCTAACTTCTGTGACTGTCCTAGCAAGTCCACGTCAACATCTGTGCAGTTACGGGAAGATCCATGGAAATGTTTGCCATAAAAGTTGTTAACATCTGTAACCCACATTTGGTTCACGGACGTAGTAAAACGATCGAGTTTTATAAACCACATACGGATCACAGGACAGTGAACGTATTAAAAATTGATAAGCGTTTAAAGATGAAAAAGATTTAAGATTAAGAAAAGTTCTAATAATACAAGTCCTAAACGATGAAACAGTAGCAACTTTCCTATACAAAGGCAGAGAGAAAATATTACGCTATGATCCATCCTTGACCACTGCAATGCGACTGTTATTTTTCATTGTGTCTCTGCAGAAAAATCATTTATATGCGAGAATCGAAGAGCCAAAGGCGTCTCCGTAGAGATTTTCTACTTTTGCCATTACTTCTCATCAACGGCATTGTCTCTGTACATCACAAACCGTCATCATCTTTATCTTCTCATCACGTCCGTTCTAATCGCAACCGCTTTGCCAATCACTCACCGTCCCTACTTCACCTTCTTCACGGTGTCCATAAGCCACTCGATCGCTTTGCGGCGTGCTCAGACACTCAACATGCGATAATCATCAGGCTCCGGTTGAGTAGCTTCAACAGAACAGTAGTACTTTCATCATGAAATCTTGTTGATCCTTTTGGAAAGAACTTTGGTGTTCTCTTTCCCACTCAACCGGTTCTTCGAGAACATTAATCCAATTTCGCCAGTCGATTCACAGTTAATTTCCCTCTTTACTACCGCCTGTCTTACTCGCAGAATTCCGGACAGTGAAGCATCTTATCTTGCTTCCTTTTGTTCTCTCCTCTTCCACGATCTTAAGGTTTACTTGTGAGTGTTTATATCTGCTGCTTGGGGAGCGGTGGCAACCATCTCAATCCCTTATTTTGTTCTGATTCTCTTGATTCATTAAGAAAAAACCCTGAGATGGTCCCACATGTAGCTTCTGATCGAAAATGTAGTTTCAGAATGCTCAATCTAACTTGCGCATTCCATCGTCTAGTCGTGGTGGGAGTAGTATCAGGCCACATGGATTGCTATACTATAAAATAAAATTAGTATTTCGTTTGCAGATTCAAATAACGTTTCTCTTATTTGGACGCAAAATTTATAACTTTTCAATGTTGCCAATCACGTTTGTTTCCACCTTTATTCCTAATTCATTTGTAAGCCTGAAAAAGAATGGTATCGGAATTTGGGAAGTCAAGAAAACTTGCGCGGGTATACTCCTCTCCCTACAGGCTACATATTTTTTAAAAATTTTGTTTCCGACGATAAATATGAAATAAATAAAAAACCAAGTTTCTTCAATTGAAGTGAGAAGGGATGCCAACATGAGAAACCGAAATCGTTATGACGAATACTCCTCAGTTGTCTCGGTTCGAAAGGTGGAGGGTTTGAATATCGCTTCGGATGTTGAATAGGTTGAAGTAGAGTGAAGCTTTGACAACAATAATGTATCAACCCCCTTGTTCGACTTCTGGTCAGCCATTGTGGTGAAGACGCTTGAGGCAAAGTTTGTGCACTAAAATCTCGTGATTTTGTAATAAATCGTTGAAATCTGGTTAAACACACCCCAAGGTTGATAAATCATTACCATTACAAAGCCGATGATACTACTTTCATCAGTCATGAGTTAAAAGTAGTTCTCTGAAACGTAGGAAAACTTGACTTAAACCCTTACTCACTGGGCATCCAGATATAATAAGGAGAAAATCCATGCAATTGGCTAAAATCATTTCGCTCGACAGCGCGTTCTCACACAGTGCACGCAAGTGCACACAGTGCAGCACGTATCCGCATTCCAAGTAAAAACCCTTAACGTCTAATTAACGATTTCTCATTATTTTCACTATCCCCACTAAACATTTCGTGGTAGAAATAGAAAATTCTTAAAATCGGAAACAATTTGGCTGCTTTCAACTTTATTGTCTGGAGGAAAACTGAGTTTACAGACTCAGTCCGCGATGTGTGTACTGGAGGGATAAATATTTTTGTTGTCAATCTCAAAGAACATGGGAATACCCAATATAACATTTAAAAACATGTCTATCTCTTAAAGAAGTAATGATATGTTCAATATCTATTGGAATTGTTTTGTTCGTAAATATTCATCTTTCGTGTTCTCTTTATTTATTACGAAATATTTCTTTAACAAGGGAAGAATAAAATCACCACTCTTCGTGGAGAGCTGAGAAACTGGAACAGGAAAGATGACTTGCGTTCGAAAAACGGACATTCATCGCAGTTCATGCGCCGGAGCTAACTTCGCCATCGTCCACCGTAAGCGCTGCGGTCGCTCGCAGCCCAGGAGTAAAAGTAGCGCGGTGCCTCTCACATCGCGGGCACGGTCGATTGTCTTGTCGTCGATAACGCGATCGATCCCGTTACCTCACCCATCGCTCTCGTCCGAGTTCGTAATGAGACTTCCTCGTCGGAGTTGATGATACACATCGTGCGTTGAAGAACTACAAAGCTTCGATGCTATCGTGTGTTTTGCTATTATGTACACCTTACGTGGAGAAGGTTTCTTGCTAGCCCGGCTGCAATATTTGACCCTCGTACGTGATGACGTACAAGTATATGTTCAGAGGAATGCCAAGGGAATATAATAATGGGTGTAATATTTATTTGTAGCTATTTATTATAGGTTCAAATGCCTCACCAATCGCCGATACCATTTCAAATATTATGAAAGTACTTTGTTCAATGCCGGGAAAGTTTCTTTTGTTATAATAACATGTTATAATAAGGAAAGCTTATTTTTTATAATAATACGAAGTCGAAGTTTATAAAACTCATACTGCTTTTTACGATAGTAAAAAGTGTAGTCGCAGTTTGTGAATATAAGAATGTCATATTGTGCTAAAACTACCTAATGTTACTGGAACAGTTAGGATAGCAACCGGGCGAACTATAATCTCTGCTGGGGATTATCGGCTCTTGGGTATCCTTTGCTTCCATTGGTATAGAGATATAAACGTCTAACATGAGCAATATTAAACTCCTATTTGGTGAGATTTGAGAGCGTGCATACACAATAAGATCATTTAACGCCATCAACGAATATGTTATCTGATTATTTGAATATGTATTCTTTGTCTTTTCGACGCGGTGAACCTCTTGGTCAAAGACGTTTGGGACGAATTCATTATATAGCTTTGATGACAAAGGCAATAAAAAATGAGAGTTTCTTAATAGTCCGATTATCATCCACAAACACAACTCATTCTCAAATGCTGATCACTCATTAATAAAAGAAAGGTTGCCCACTGAAGTATTTCTCATTCGGCTCTGCTCTTTACGAGGTACTTCTACCATAGAAAACAATGACAATAATTTTGCAGAATACTTAGAGTTCTATACGTAACGTATCGTTCTTACTACGACAATATTCATCAAGATGTTGGATACTAAGAAGTGTAGAATTACGAACGACCTCGAAACCGCACATGCCAAATTGAACGGTCTTTGAAAGGAAAAACATTAAGTGTATGCGCTTGGTAACCAGCCACGAATTCAGCCATGAATGAGATGAAACAAATGATACTTGCGATCACTCAGGGACACACTCAATTACCATCAAATACTTATGGCTTAAGGATTCCCTCATTCTATAACTCAACCGTGAATTCTTCCCGTGGTCTCTCAGGGCGCAAAGACGTTCAGACAAAGAATTCTCCCTTTTGTGGAGTTGTCTCGTTGCGCTGGCGGCCTGCAACAATAAGATGGGCCTCGAACAAAGGCCGAGGAAGTCATAAGAGGCGCCGGACTAGAGTTCCGTCACTGGACGGTGAAGCAAATGCAGTCGCAACTCGACCAGCAAAGACGAAGTCAAAAGCGGTGACGGTGGTGTTGGAAACAGAAGCGGAGGAAATGGAACCAGGAGAGGGTGGGAGAGGGAGGAATGGAGATGGCTGGCAGAAGGGGCTGCTGGAAGCGGATGCGATTGGAAGCGGGTGCGGATGGAAGTGGGGACGACTGGAAGCGGGGGAGGGAGTGGAGAGAACTCGTGTCAAGTACAGATGCGAGTGTGAACTGAGGCGATGACGGATAAGCAGAAGAGGAGGTGGTGAGGTACTGTAGTAGATAGAGGAAAACTAGAGAAGTTGGAAAACGTGAACACACTATCAGTGATAGGTCGAAGAGTTATCAGTTGAAGCAATAGTACCGAATGTCTTTACTATCAATCAATATTCCTTAAATCTCTGACGATTACATTAAATATTACATTTTTTCAGAATAAGAGATTCTGAAAAATCGTGACACAATAAAGACACAAATTTTTGTTTATTACTCAACTTACGAGAACGATTACTTGTACATACATTGCATTGAATTCTGTATGCTTTCCCTTAGCGAACCAGGAGCAAAATGTGTGCAGAGAACTTTTCATTTAGTTGGGGGTCTCCTTTCAGCACATTTGATCTGTTATACTGAACTCAGAAAATATGTCACGACAGTCGCCTTCACCGTGCAACCGTTTTTCTCCCGCCGTAACGAGGCTATCGCAGGTCGTCTGAACTCGATCCGGAGACACGCTCACCCACGCAGCGGGGTCGCACCTTTCTCCGCACTTCTTTGCGCCTCTCGCGAGAAGAAAAGGCGCGAGCCACCGCCCGTGACGCGGCCCAACTCCCGACGCAGCGGGAGCAGCGATGGCTGCAAAGGGGGAGGGGCTGCTACTGCTTCAACTATCAACGCTTCGGCCTGAGTCCTGTAGTGCCTCCGCCATCTCCAGATTCTCTAGTGTTCCTATATTCACTCTACTTCCTCGCCATCTCCACCTTCTCCAGATTCTCTAGTGTTCCTATATTCACTCTACTTCCTCGCCATCTCCTTTGATACATGCCCACCACTTGCACTTGCTTCTCCTCCCCTTCTCCTTCTCAATCCCTGCTCCCCGGTTCCGTACCCGCCCTCGCCGGAGTTCCCACTCTCATCTCTACCTGCTACCATCTCTCCTGACTCCTGACCTTCCACACGTCTAGTCACTCCCGCACCCAGCCACCCCAGCTCACGTCCACCCCCCAGCCACCCCCGCTCCCCGCCACCCCGACTTCAAGCCACCTCCGGTCACAGCCACCCCCGCTCTCACTCCCCCCATTGCTCCCTCTCCCACATCCCCATCCTCCCACTCCCAGCCTCTCCCGATTCCATCTCGCCTTTCTTGCTTCTTTCGTCACCATACTCGCCTTCGGCTTGCGACTGGCGTTGGAGCTGCGGTCGCATTTGCTTCACCGTTCGGTGACGAATTCTGGCCTGTCTCTTATTACTTCCTCAGCCTTTGGCCGAGGCCCATCTCACAGCTGTAGGCCACCAGCGCGGCGAGGCATGGTGTCGCGTTCCCTCATGAAAGCATTCATTTTGCTCAGGCCAGTTATGGGATCGGACTGTCTAATACAATTTTAATTTTTAATAATTGTTTTGTTATTGTACTCAATATTTTACTACTTAATGATCGCATCACATTCAAAGTTGTACTCTATTTATTAATATTTATTTTTTATTATCCCAAGGTAAAAAGTAAAAAAGTATTTTAATTAGTTTCTTAAACAGTTCAAATTGTATTTTAAATGTTCTTGAGTTTGTGACTAAGTGATTAATATAATTTACAACGCCTTTTATTCAGACTTTACCAGGATTTTACGTTAATCTATTCATATAAGTTATACGTTTTATTGGTCATGAAAGTTTATGGAACATGAATTGTACATTGAATTGATAATTATGAAGAATGTAAATTTTGTATTAGAATTAAGTGCCTGGAAAAGTTTGACAATATTATTCGTACGGTCCCATTAAATAGAAACATTATCGCAGGAAAGACGTGAACATACTTACTTCAAAATGATTAGCGCCATTAAATCTCCATTTTATATTATCTATCAACTGTGATTTGTTCTTAAATGTATGGGCTATCGTTAGGTTGTGACAAGAAGTGTCCAATTATAATGTAAAAGATAGTTTTCAGTGCTGTTTTCAATCTCCGTTTGAAACTTTTCTTTCCAATTTATGTGTATGTATTGGACACTCACAATGCCCCAAATTGAACGTATTCATTGTCTTATAAAACCAGTGTGTATGCCTACAGACTAAAGCAAGGGCGAGAAGTACTCATAATCTTTACTTTCAGTGCAGATTTACCTCTCTTTATTGCCTAATTTGTTCTTATTTATTTGTCTTTATCAGCCACCGTAATTGCTAATTATTGATCACTCACGATCTAATGCGTGTGTCTACAGGATGAAGCAAGGGCCTGAGGTGCCTATAATTTTACTTTCAAGGCAGAAGTTCTCGTTTTTTTTTCTTAATGTGCGCTCAATTATTTGTGTGTATTGGATTCAGGAATTGTCTCTGACTGCGTGATGTAACGCGAGTGACGTTTGTGTCCGCAGGGCGAGGCAAGGACAAGAAGGGCTACGGGCAGCTGCTGGCGATGGGCATGATGATGAAGGGCATGATGGGCGCCATGGCCATGGCGGGGGTGGCGGCCATCGCGGGCAAGGCGCTCATCGTGGGGCTGATGGCGCTCACCCTGGCGGCGATCGCGGGGCTCAAGAGCCTGGCGGGTGGCGGCGGCGGCAAGGCCGTCACCTACGAGATCGTCAGCAAGCCAGTCTACTCGCACGAGCACTCGCACTCGCATGAGGTGCAGCACGGCCACGGCGGCGGCGGCGGCGGCTACGGCCACTCCTCCTACGGGCGCAGCTTCGACGAGGCCGCGGCCACGGCGGCGGCCGCCGGCGGCGACCCGTCCGCGCTGCAGGGCGGCCGGTCCGCCAGGGCCATGGGCGACGCCCACGACTTGGCCTACAGCGCGTACCTGCAGGCGCCGCAACGCCCCACCGCCCACCCCGCGCCCTAACGCGGCGCCCGAACCACTTGGACGGGAACGCGAGCGACTCGACAGGGCGGGGTGCGGTACCCTCACAAGACTTGACGGATCATCAACTCGACGACACTTACTTCCAAGCTAACACACGCGATTTCCAGAGGGCGGGGTCACGTACCTCCTCAAGACTTGTTGGATCATCTGATGGGAAATACGCTCACTTCGACAGTTACTTTCAAGCTGACACACTCCATTTTCAAGTACGAGACCCTCAGTGTGTGCTATTGGCACACGCTATTCATCAAAAGAGTTCATTGCAGGGAATTATTTCTATGCCAATACGCTTGAAGTTTGCGTTCATTGCGAGAACAATCCTATGATTTACAAAAGCCTTCTATATGAATAGCACCGACTCTCCAAAAGTATTTCAACATTAACGAAGTCTATTTCAGAGTGAGTGGTCCCGCAACTCTATCCTTATGACCTGAAGGATCACTAACACCGCCTCTTAACATCGAACTTCACCACCGCGTAGGATTAATAGATAAGGAAATTGATACTTCACTCAATTTTTCCATCCTAACATCAATTTCTGAGTGCAGGTGTTCCCAGGATCCGCTGGCTCTGATGAGAAAGGTACTTTCATCTGTTGATTCTATGCTAATATGCTCGATTTCCGTGCAGATGGATTGAAATCAAAACCTTGGCGGTAGCATTCGGTGAAAACTTCTCCTGGCTCGAGACAGTAGAGAAACTACCCGAAATTTGAGCGCGATCACCGTAATTCGTTTCAGAGGACGTTTATGACATGTTCATGATCCCTATTTGGTTCTTCTGTAGACAAATGCCAAGTCTCATTACCAAGTGTTTGAACAACTGGCAAAAAGTAATTTACTGTCGTGTAAAGTGAATTTCCTATTAGATGGTCTTGTCTTGACGAAACGACAGCGTAAACAATAATTAACTTAATTGACTCGTTACTACTACGTGCATACTCTTCTGTCCAGAAGGTCACGACTGTAAATATGATACTGAACTGTGACGATAAAATACGCAACTTAAAACATTATTAGGACAACAGAGATTTCTGACGATATATTCCTCTAAACTATAAGAAACATGGCTAATATTTCAACCATAGTCCTTATTAACATGTTTAACAATTTACTTTTTTCTAGTCTACGTATTAAAGCACTAAAGGAGTCTGTACCTTACCATTACTTCTATTTTATTTTCTAACAAGCTTTTCAGTGCTTTTACTAATTGTCTATATACTATACCACATTCCGACCTTGACTAAGATTCATGTGTTGCCTCTGTTATACATTCTATTGCATTGAAGTTTCCACAGTTTTCCTCTCAGAAAATGACGAACAAAAATTAACGGTACTCATTATACTCCTTCACTCAGAGTTAGTATCTCTTTTTACAATTCATACTTTCCGATATAACTTATGTGACTCGACAATAATGAAATCAATAACACTAACGTTATACATTACGCGCAAAACGTGACAACTCACCATCGCCTCTTCTACCGACAAAACACTGAGGTGTAACGACAGTCGCAAGAGACGACACATGACCATGTGATCCACTATATTAAAATATGAAATAAAGCAATATAGTAGATTCTAACATCTCCGCTAGTACATGTTAAGAATCTTTGCAATGTTATTTATAATATCGAGTATTTCATCACTGATATGTTATCTCATACATCCTATTCATTGATCGCATCAATATTTTCTGCGTATCAAATAGCAGTATTTGTTAAGTAAACAATTATTTATACTCAAGTATTTATAAGAAAGCGTTTACTACCAGTATTATATAGACTATTGACATTACTTCATTCATTCATTGTGCAACTCGCACAGACTGACAAATACTGAGCTCTGTTACCGCGATATTGAAGGAAGAAGTAACTTTGTTACCATACATATACAATTATTTACGACGTTAACAATACGCACGAACTCCCCAATACAACTCAGACTGTTACATTACACTACAATGATGAGGAAAATTACATTGGCAAGTACTTTTAATATGACACAACGACACTTGAAGTGACTTATTTGCAACGACTAACTAATCATCTTGTAGCCAAAGACAATAAATTATCTAATTTATATTAATTTGAATCTATTTATATACTAAGCCTATATATAAGTTTATACCTAGATATTTTGTTAAAACTCTACTATATTTATTTGTTTTGTTAATAAATATTCTATATACTTTCTTAAAAGAATTTATTTCATTAACCCTCTCCTGAATTGTTCATTCATTCTATGTCCCTCTTCTTGTTCATTGCAAAAAAATTCAGAACAAAATTTTGAACCTGATTTAAGTGAACTGAATAATATTCATAAACCAATCGGAGCATATTTCTTTATTGAAGTTATTATAAAATCACATTCAACTCAATATTTCTTGTTTTGTTTATTCTACTTTAACCTAAATAATTGCGCTGAAATGTCATATAAATGTTTAATTTTCTTATATAACGTTAAAATCTAGTATTTTAAACACTTCTCTTAAAATTTTGATTTTTCGACATTTCTCTCGCCCGTATAGTATATATTTTTCAAGTATAAGTGGCATTCAGGGTGAAAATAAACGAAATTGAATAGCTCTCAGATTGTAGGCTTTTCAACCTTAACCACAAAAATGGTATTAAACGGGGCTTGTTAAGATCAGTTTTGAAAAATCTAAATTGATTTGAAGAATAAAACCAAAACTTTTCCATATCACGTTTTGTACAAAGTGTTTCAATGAAGTTAATTTTAAAATATACAAATTGACATGTTTTCTTTTCTTTCTGATTTCTCTTTTCGCTATTTTTTAAAAATTATCTGCTCGTCGATTGTTTGCTAGCGATCTTTGATGTTGTCAAACTTAAATATGACCAACCTAGATTCAACACTGTTGCTAAAAACTTAAATTCTATAATAATTGACCACTAATTGAAATGACTGAAGGCGTTGTCATTGTCAACAATATTATTTATTTCAATAAGAGCAGCTTTCGATGGCTTAGCAATCATCATCAGTTTTCTGATACAAGAAAAATATAAAATAAGAATTAACAGAGTTACATAATTTAAAAAACATCTTAAGAAATGAAAGGGGAAGAATTAAAGAAAAGAAAAGAATGAAAGAAAGAAGGGGGCGAAGAGTTAGATTTTTATAATATAAAAATAATTGACAATAAATTTTATATAAATATAAAAATTAGAATTAACAGAGTTACATAATTTAAAAACATCTTAAGAAATGAAAGGAGAAGAATTAAAGAAAAGAAAGAATGAAAGAAAGAAGGGAACGGAGAGTTAGATCTTTTTGTGTTATAGTAGTTTTTTTAAATTTAAGCAAGAAATGAATGAAATATACATATACAATTTTGAGAGAGAAATACAAAAAGTAAGTTGAGCCGTTTCTTACCTGCTGTCTGGAAGTCACAAAAACAACTGCGCGGGTTCGGCCGGGCCTAGCAGCTTAAGTACCGGCTGTATGGTGGAGGAGGAGGGTTAATGGGCACAGCACACAGCACACCTGGGTGCGGTGTGCTGTGTTGTGTCATCCCCGAAGAGTGTGGTGTGAGGGAGGTGTCAAAAAAGTAATTTTAGAACTACATAATGAAGAAAAATCTATCAATTTCCTAGACCTCAGTACCAGCATATCTGAAAACAGACATGCATTCAATATTTTCAGAAAACCGACGTACACAGACACTGTCATCCACAACTCTCCACAACACCCTATTCAACACAAACACGCCGCCTTCCACTACATATTACACAGATTACTAAGCCTGCCTCTCACAAAATCTCATTTTCTGCAAGAACTGAACACTATTCAACACATTGTTATGGCAAACGGTTACAACACAGCTCTTGTCAACAACATATTACGTTGCAAAATTCACAAATGGAAACTAAAAATGTACACTACACTCTCTAATGTAACACATCAGACAAGTACAATTGCTTACCATATTTTACCACGCAACAGGTAAGGAGTAAAATGTTGTATGTCGAACCTGTGTTTAAATTGGAAGAAAATTTTATAAATTAGTGTTAACATTGAGAGGATTTATGAGCACAGCAGGGCAACAGTTAAAATAATATTAATAATGGCAGTGAAAGTAATCCCCTTCATAATATTAGATGTCTGTTGTAAATATTATTCTGATTTAGCAATAGTAAAATTATCTGAGATACGAAAGGTATTTCACAATAGGATTCTAAGAAATTTCCACAAACGTGATTTTCGTGTATTGGCGCTGCAATCTTGGTGAGTATACCGGGAATTAAACCAAAGCCACCTAAATAGATCCATGTAGGTGGCGTTGATTAAACTCAAGTACCTATGAAGAGGAAGATGCAAAGGAAGACGCAGAGGAAGACGCAGAGAAAGACGCAAAGGAAGTCTTAAAAAGCAAAGAATACAAGAATACAAAAACGAAGAATTTCTTTTCACGGAAATAAACTAAATAAGAGGAGAGATTATTGTGTTCCTCGGATCAGACGGCTGTGAATGCACATCTCAGAGAAGAGCATAACAGTGTCATCGAGCCAGTCCAGTCCGCTACCTCTGGGCTTCGAGGATTAGCGTTATGTCTTCAAAGAATATCGAGAAGACGATCATTTTCATATGAGAAGTCAGGATAAGCCGAGTAACCAGGAGGTGCAACAGATAAATGCGGGTTTCTTGACAACGTAATGTGTTTTTCAAATTAATTTAAAAAATATGTACTACGACAAATTAAAAGATCACTTCGAAATAACTCTTGATGAAGAAAGTTTATGAAACAATTACATTACCTAATTTCAGAAAAGCAAAAGGTAGAAATCGTGCTCAATATCACTAAATAATTATGAAATTTACAAAATTTCAGTGGTTAGTTCGCAACGCTGACAAACGTCTATTTCACTTTTGTTTTTAAACGAGTGTTTCGCCTTACTTCAGTGTCCGACTTGTTCTTATGCTGAGCTTTGAAAGAAATCTACAGTGGACTTCGGTTATAGTGAACTCGAATGTAGTGAACCCTCGGTTATAGTCAACTGGATCAAGAAGTCACTGGTTCCGTTTCACTTACATTATAAATAAGCACAAGAATATTCGGTTACAGTGAACTTGAACCTCGGCTACAGGGAACGTAGGAAATACAACATTCTGAAAATTAATTTCCGCCTAGAAATAAACATATTGCCTCAGTGCCAGGAATTTCAACATAAGGCTACTTGAAAAAAATATCGGCGGCCAAAGGCCATAATCAAAGAGGTCTTCCTGAAGCGATGGTAGCGGACCTCGGATGGAGACCTTACTGATAACCTTATACCATTCAGTTTCCTTAGAGAAACATAGGCCTTGTCCTGCGTGGACTACAACTGGCGGGGGCGTCGCGCGATTGCTTGCTTCAGTTTCAAGCTTAGTGTTATATTCCGCGGGACGAACGGCGTTGTGTTCTTCGTATGCGACAGGAAACGCGCGACTGTCACACCCCCACAGCGAGGGGTGTGGGGGAGAGCGAGGGCGTATGCTGTCGTGGTCTCTCGTGGAGTGTCGCAGACGACCACCCGGACCCTGAGTCTCGCGGCGCCACTCACGTCGTTAGCTTGAAGGTGCGGACAGTGAGAAGGCGATGCAAAGCTCCTGGTGGCCGGGCGACCAGTTGGGCCTATGGCGCGTCGACCTTGGAGAAGGTTTGGGAGAAGGATGCTTTTCGGAGTACTCCGGATCCCACTTTAAAGTCCGGCGGGAACCTAGTTACACCTGTCAGGTTGCTCCGGCACCGACGTTACCCACGCCGTGAGCTGGCGGTAAGCATTGGGGAGACGGGATGGGGCTCCGAACAGCCTGATTTAGGTGCCCCCCCCCCCCCGTTAGGCTCTCGGATTCGTCGTGGCAGTGGCCCGGTACTCTGGGCAAAGAGAAGGGAACTTCTTCCCGGCGCATATGAGTGGCGCATTGTCGAGACTCCGGCTGGATAGCTAGGAGCTCCTCTGAGCTAGCAGGGCGGCCCACACCCAAGCATTGTATGGGGAGGTTGCCGCGAGAGCAAACTGGGTTCCGGCAGGATCCGGCCAACAGCATGTTAACGCGTCGGCGTGGGGGAAACGGATTAAAGCTCAAAGAGGCAAAGGTGCCCACCCCGGGGACTTGTCCCCCTGATGAAAAGAAGCAGTGTGGAGTTGTAGACCACTCTGGGGTTACTCACTCTTCCTCCCACAGCGGCACCTTCGCTCCACGCGGAAAAGCGGTCAGTTTCATTATCCGCTTGCCATCCTACTACCGAAAAGACATCGTATGTTACTTCGGAGAGTGCGACAGCGTTTCAACAGTGGCAGAGGCATCGAAGGGTGTCAATACTGCATTACGATACTTCAGAGTCATTGAACAATGAAGAATCAAGAATAGAGAGAACACAAACTCTGGAGAAGGATATACAGAAATTACTAATAAAACATTTACGAAGCAAACTATTGAAAATAATTTATTTTTGTGGGCAAATTAAGATATCGAAATTTTTAGTTTGTCCTGTTAATGTATTTTGGTGTATCTCCATATTAATAAAATCAATCATTGTAGAGAAATTCTATTTAATTTTGATACCATCGGATTTAGTGAACCTCTGATATAGAGAACTAAAAATGTTAGTCCGCAGACGTTAACTATAACAGAAGGGATATTTTTTATAGGGAACAGGTTGCTGGCCTGATTGCAACTCCCAGGGCTTATTCTCTCCTCCCTCCTTGGCCCGAGGGCTTATTGTCGCCAGAGATCATTAGGACTAGTTAACACTCGTGGTACATAATTTTATTTTTTACATAATTTTGATTCAGATTTACTTATTTACTAATTAAGTATATGTTAACTTGACTCGGTTTGTTTTATTTCTCTTGTTATATTTCTCTCCCCTAATTGCATTTCATAATTCTCTGTCATAATTTCCTCTATAATAGATAATGTAGCGTCATTCAACTGTTTCCATATTTCACTCGTAATCACGATCCTTTCAACCCAGATAAGTTATACAGTGTATACCGCGCTCCGTATCAAAGACATTAACAAGTTGTAAAGAATCAGTAAAAATTAAAATTGATTTTTTATACATGCCTGTAAAGTCTTTTTGCAACATTGAGGCCATGTTACTTAATGGCATTTATTTACATTGTTTTGATGGAAAAGAATGAGGGCAAAGTAACTTCTGTTTTAAAAACTGTCAACATCATATTCGATCATGTAAGCTACATCATCACAAAACTATTTAAAAAATTGAAACTTTTTGAAAAAAATTTGTATACGTATTTTCACATTCTCTCATTCAACTACGTAGTATCGAGAAAGTGATGTAATGCTGCGGCGAAGAACGACCATTTCTTGACACAACACTCGTTTTGTGGGTGTCTTAAAGCGAGAGAGCGGATAATTCTTGCTCCAACATACCATAAATTACTTCCTGTAAAATTGTGTGTACTGAGAATTCATGTTATGTTGGTTCTTGTTACCGAACAATTGGTTTTCGTCAAAACATTTCTCAATCTTCTGTAAACAACGCTAACGGTTAAACCGTTCACAGGCTTATCTTCGAAATTGGCATTCCTTGATCGAACTGGCCACTGCCGCATGAATTTGAAACGGATATCTTGATTTGAGAGGGGAGAATTACAAAAATCCTCGACGAATTTTCAAACTTTCATCCTATTTATACTTTCTCGCATACTACATATGTTGTAAAAATGATGTAATGCTGCATAAAAAACGGCGATTTTTTGGGGAGAAAAATTAGTACTCTAAATCCCTGATGCCCAAAAAGTTAGATGCTTCTTAAACTTATATTTAGTAATTTCTTCATCTAATACATTGTGAATTCACATTCCACGTTCTGCCGGTTCTTGATACCGAACAATTGGTTGGACATAAAACGTGTGTCCATATGTCTGTCTGTGAACAACGTTAGCGGCTAAACCATAAGAAAAAAATTCATATTTGATCGATTGTTCTGACTGGATTCACTTGAATTTAAAAATAATATTTTAATCGTTGAGAGCAATTTAAATGAAGTCTCTAGAACATTTCAATTTTTTTCTAAAAAAGTTGTATTAATTTTAATTTTTGGATAAAATTTCTTAATCGGATAGAGGAACATGCGCGTACCAACTAGGCCTCAGTTCGAGTTTCTTTAAATTCTCTGAATTTTCCATTCTAGTGATCGTAAACCAGTTATCCAGAAAGTAGCAGCAATTTTCTGTAAATGGACAGCAATATAGAAACAATATTTTATTCCACGATACTTCTCCACGTTACTTATTCCACGATACATGATTGGTAATAATCAGATAAACATAGTCTGCTAGGCAGATGACGCAGTACTTATAGGAGACTCTGAAGATACTATAAAAGACTATTGTATAATTTCATAACGACAAGAAAATTATTTAATATGATAGTTTCAACAGAGAAAACAAAGTAGTTGGTCGTATCCAAGGACCCTGTTTGATGTAAGTTGAAAATAGAAGGCAAAATAATCGAGCAATTGATGAAGTTCCAATACCTGGGAGTGGACATTTCCAGTGATCGCCATACATGCAAAGAAGCTAGGAAGCAGGCCATGAAAAGTGCTCGGTAGGAGGTACCTGAAAGGTACTTAAGAGATGTAACTTGGAAAAATAAATACCTTAGCATAGAAGGTAAAGTTAAAATATACCAGACAATGGTAAGACCAGTTTTCACATACGAAGCTGAAACCCGAGCTGATATGAAGAAAACAAAACAACTCTACCGATCAGTAGAAATGAACCCACTACGATCGATAGTAGGAAAGACCAGGAGTGACAGGGTAATAAATCAGGATGTAAGAAAACAGTGTAATATAACTGATAACTAAATTTTTGAAAAGAAGAAAAAAAGAAAGTAATAACCGTATCACTCGAATGAGCTATGACAGACTCGTGAAGATAGCCAGGGATATAATACCATTAGGAAGGAGAAACCGTGGAAACCCGCAGAAAAGACGGGGAGAAGATCTGCAGTCAACATCTAGGGAATCCTCAGAATGAAGCGTGAAGAAAAGCAGGTCTACAACCTGCATGAAAGAAGGAGAAGAAGAAGACGTAGATACTTCTCCACAAGTATAGCGGGCTATGCACAGTAGCGCTCCATAAAACACAAATTTTCTGATCATGACCATGACAAAATATTTAGAACGCACAGCAACAAACAGCAACTCGGGACTTCGTCGGACCTTCTATGCTATTGTGAAATCGAAGCGTCAGTGCCAGAGTGTCAGTTTCTTCTACTTGCCAGGAGTGGGAGAGACCTTCCACTCTAACGTTGAGTTAAAACTCTTCCCAACTGCTCAAACAACGATCTCCCCAAATACACACACAACGATGTAAGAAATAAATAATAAAAACGAAATTTACAAATGGCTTTATCAATGTTATAAAATGTACACAATAAAATATAAATATGATCAATACATGTAAGAATATATTAAATGAGTTCTTATGTTTTCTTAAATATTATTTTGATTAGCGACTCTTAACCTTACTCAATTTTAGACACCATGCAAAATTTGGTGATTTAGCTCTATCAGGAAAACGTATTTCAATACCAAAATTATTATTGTGCCATTTTAATGTAAAATTTGTACCCAACATTTTTATTTTAGAATCTTCACTTAATTGAGTTGCTGCTAAAGTCAATAAACCTTCTTTAGGCCATTCAAGCACAATAGCGTATACAAAGTGTTTACTTTGACCACGAGTATACCAAACGTTTTCATTGTGCATGTCTTGCTGAATGATCCACGGTGTTGTAGAATAAATCGCTTCACCATTAATCCGAAGCCATGACCCAATATCATGAAGACGTTCTTGCATAATGACAGGTATAATACCGTCTTTTGTGGGACCAACATTAAGCAACAGGTTGCCACCACAGCTAACGGTTGAAACTAAATATTTCAGTAACTCAAGAGTACTTTTATAATCCGACAAGTTTGCATTCCTTCTGTACCCCCATGAATATTTGTCAATTGCCGTGCAACTTTCCCACTTGTGGGGTTGCAGAATACCAGGATTAAAATGATCTTCGCAAGTACGAAAGTCACCATGCTTGCAAGGAATATGTTTTCCCCATCGATCATTTACAACGACATAATCTCTAACAGGACTTTCATTGTACAGCCAAGCTAGAAACTCTTTGGAAAGCCAATATGAATCTGATGCCTCCCAATCGCCATCAGACCAAATAACAGCAGGTTTATAATTTTCTACTAGTTCATGCAATTGGGGCACTGTGTGTTGGGTGACAAATAACCGTGTACTAAAATTATTGTTCTTGTCTTGTAGATAAAGAGGATTAAACCACTCAAGAAGTGAATAGTACAAACCAAATTTTAAGTTCGTTTTTGAGCGAATAGATCCAGCCAGATCTCCTACTAAATCTCTCCGAGAACCCACTTTCATTGAATTCCAGCTAAAGGAATACTTTGAAGGCCACAAAGTAAAACCTTCATGGTGCTTACTTGTTAGTACAACATATCTGGCACCAGAATTCTTAAAAATATCAGCCCATTCATCCGGATCATAAAATTCTGCTGTAAATTCTCGTGCAAAATCTTGGTAAGCAAAGCCTCTTGGATAGTTTTGTTTCATAAATAAAGCAGGAGCACTAGAATTATCTTCCAACTTTCGCCAGAACCATTCACTGTAAAAACTTGGGACAGAGAACACGCCCCAGTGTATAAATATTCCGAATTTGGCTTCGGCATACCACTTTGGTAAAGGTCTGGAGTCCAAACTTTTCCATGTTGGTACGTAGGGTTTTGTGTGATGGACATTCAACGTGAAAAATATAAATAAACCAACAGCACAGCATACAACCAAAAATCCAGACGAAAGTATCTTATTATCCCTTTTAGAACCCATAATGGGCAAACTCGAACATTCAGTTACCGTTAGATTAGCTGTTGAAAAACGTTTTGTTTACAATTTCTAAGGAGGTTGTCATAGTTACAGATGATGCCAGTGCCAAACTTTGCACATTTAGTTGTTAAGTACATTCTACTTTTGTTGTATTGCCTTTATAAGCGTGAATTTGTTGTCATTTTTATTTCGTCGCATAATAAGCTTTGATCAAGTATTGTAGTGCTGCAAAATATCTATTAAGTATATCGATATTTTCACTGAAATAAACATTTACATGTCGAAAAAGGGTTTTTACAAAAACACGTCCGTCATCATGGGCGAGATTCAGTTTAATAAGTAGGCAATAGACACGCGCGATAATTCTTGCGTCTTTCTTATATTCTCTCGTCTTCATGAAAGCAATCTGGACCTTGGAGCTAGTCCCAACTGGGGCGGTGCCCCACCGCTAGTGATAACTGAAGGCGAAAATCCTGCAAACTGATGTGCAGGTCGGCGCCAGATTTCTTGTCCAACGAAAGAAGAGAGCTAGAACCTGAAAAAGCGAAGGTGCTCGCTCTGAAATCCTGCAAACCACTGGTACAGTCAAGATTGGAATGGATGTAAACTGTGTAAGTTTTATACTGTGTGACAATACTAGCATCTAAACTGCTCCAAATGTTTTTTCCAAAACCGAAATTCCCCGATCGATCCGGCTGCACTCGAAATACTGCATGTTGAAAACATCTTTTAAGGGATATTTTACAAGAAGTCTCTGCACGTTTTCAATACTGCTACGAGGGCACATACTTTACTTTGTTGTCTTTAACGTTTATACTATCTTATAATACTGCAACTAATAATGCGTCGTAAAATTATAACTATTGTTAGGACATTTACTCATAATGAAGGAGGTAATGGGGAAGGAAGGTTTATAACGGAGAATGCAGGCTCATTCATTAATACGGATTTATGCAAGATAGCATAAATTCAAGAAACTTCTTCACTCTATTCTAAAATGATTGTAATTTACAGTTACGTAAGTGTTAACGTTGAATTCTTTTTAAACTAACTGAAATGTACACGAACCGCACGCCGTGAAGTCACCCACACACTCTATTCCCACTCTACAAATCTATAACTATCACTCCACAATGATTGATTAATTGATTGATTCTTAGTAATGCCGGGCACGTCAAGGACGCTAAAGTCAGTAGTCCCGTAAGCAGTGTACATTATTTCCATGGGAGTTGGCGGTAACCTCCCGATGGACGGCGAAATCCGTTGCCGACCTACCGTCGGCTAGCGGGGTTTACCTCAATAAGGTATCTCCCTGGGGCACCCCTGGGGCCCCCAGCTGTGACAATCCCCCAGCTGTAGTGCATGTCAGTGAATGTGTGTAAGGGGTGAGGATAGGACAAGGAAGAGGAAGGAAAGATAGTGCGCAGTCCGTGGCCCGTTTGTTAGGGTACTGCTCCGGCATTCACCTGGTGTTGATCGGAGAAACCACGGAAAACTACCGATTAGAGCATACGGCCGCTAGAATTCTCCTGCAGACAACGATTAAACTCGTCCCAGCTGACAAGGTAATGTCGAAAGTCCTGTCACCGTCAGTACTCGAACCTAGGGCCTCCTGGTCAGAGACACTGCAGTGATATCAGTTGATGCACTGAGCCGCCTCTCCCGGTAGACTCCACAATAGTACATCTACAATATTTGAACTGTCTGCTGTAACTATCATCCTACGTGTGCACTTCTTCTACAGACGTTTTTCCGCTCCTCTCTTGTCGAGGCTCGCTTCGCCGAGATCATCTGAACCGCCTCACCCGGTTGGTGCGAGAACTACTCTTGTAATCACCACTTCTTGTAAACCACGATTTCTTGTGAACCCTTTAGTGTGATTTAAGTGTGGGTTTTTAAACATTTTAATGTAAATGGTACTTCTGTCATGTACTTCAAAGTATCGTGTTGTATCCTTATAAAAAATTAAAACAAAAATTGTGATTCATTTTTAATAACATCTAACCTATCGTTCAATAATTCACTTGAAATTATGTAAAATATACAATATTTTGAATAAAAGTGTCGACAGAATGATGAATTTTTCTTTTCTGCCTCTTTGGAAATGAGAAAAGGAAATATCTGATTGTATTATTACGCCTTTTCTGGTATTGTCCGGACTGACTGAATGCACTTACCCAATACGTCACTGTTTAGACCGCGAAAGCAAGGCTCCAAAGAAGAGGTCACTCACCATTAAATATTTAATGTTAATGTGTTACGTTATTGAGCTGTCACTTTTTTAATATTTCTTATTGTGTAAAGAGTTGTAGTACCGGGTTTCCGTAAGTATTTGTACAGTTCCGGGCTATTTCAGGGGACCTACATACTGCTTTCGATAAAATAATTTCGTCCTGTGTTGTGCCAGAGTGTTTTATTTGTAGTTATTGAGCAGTGTATAGGCTATTGAAAACCAATTTGTGTGGTTTTCTTCAAAAGCATTATTGCTGTTTCAGGTCACTAGTTTTCTGTAGAAGTCGAAATATTTAAATTAAAATATAATTGAAGCTGTAAAATATTTAAACGATTTTTTTATTCATTTAGGCCACTTTGTTTCTGACCCCCTTCTCTCTTTTACAATCTATTTTAAAACTACACTACGAATAAAATTAGAATGTGATTGACATTTGGATGTGGTCGGTACTATCGCATATTGCGCGCTCTACCACGTGCTCGCAACACTAACTAGACAAAAGAAAAAATGGAATGTTGAGAAACGCCTAACAAGTTTGTCCCTAACATTTTCTACATTTGCAACAACGTAACATGTGTTACATTGTAACATTTGTAATATTTGTTTGCTCGTAAAATTTTTGCCCTAATTTTAGGTGAAAACAGTGTGCAAATGCCGAAGCTTCTGATTCGCTGTTCTCTAGGTTACGACGCTGGCGGCATCACGTGACTACGTCAATCACATTCTAATTTTTTTCAAACATTAATACTTTTACAATCATGCACTATAGTAATACAGTGGAATAAATTATTAACACTTTTCTCTGAATATGGTGGTTCATCATTCTGCAGATGCACACTTTTACATTTCTAAATTTGTGTATAGTGGCCATCAAAAGAGATTAATCAAAATTAGTAGTACCTAGGAATGTATCTAGAAATAATAGGTTGCTATTCGTCTTGCATTATACGCCCTGCTTCATCACCGAAATGTTCACTCTCAAAAAGAGATGGAATGTCCATCACATTTCATCACCAAGACATGAGAAAGTTACGTATAATCGACATCGAAACGACTAGTGCATAGTATTTACACTACATGTTTAAATATGACTGAAGTAGAGTATGTTTCAGCGGTAGCAGCCTCCAGGGAAAGCAATGACTCCTAGCTACAGTCAGGTGTTTCCTCGTAGGTGTAACAGGCATGTCAATGTCGCGGACTAGGTAACAAGCTTACCTGATCCCGCAGGCACTGCGTTCAGAGAAATTGGCGCGAGATTATAAGGGTTGTACAAATGCTTCGAAATGGCGGGAAGTCACTGGATACTTGGCCAATGAGTCCTTGGGAGCAGTTAATTGATAGTCAGTGTCACAAATTTAGCTACATTAACTACTATTTTCTCTCTAAGGCAAATAAACGATCCATTAAAGTGAAGATCAGGCAGATTTCAAATTCTCAACTGAAAGCAAAATTTTAAAAAATTGAATCAAAATATCTTGCTTTTGTAATCCTGTTTACTTAAGACTGATGTAAAATCAAGAACTTTCTACGTTCAGGTTAGAAGGTTTAACAGACAGTTTTACCAGAAGTTTTAATATTCTTGTCTGTTAAAAGCGCTATCCGTTAGGGAGAATCGTTAACTTATAGAGACTTATTAATTTATTTCACATTATTGCTAATACAATAAATGACTGAATTATTTAATAACACAAGACAAAACGAAAACAAGGAAAGAATTCGCCAATCAAACATATTCCGATCACTTAGCAAACATATTTATTAGGGAGAATTTAGTTAGAAAACAAACATCAAATAGTAATAGGTAGTGAAGAAAATAAACGTAATACAATTCTCGGTTATATGATAGAAAAAATCTAGCAAAAATATTTTCGTACGAAGCTACTATTCACCGCCTGGTGCCGCTCCAGATTGTGCATGTACACCCATTCCTGTATTTTAAGGGGAAATTCGTGTGGAATCAGGGGAAGTTGCCTGTGTTTGTAGGAGCGTTGGGCTCCTCAGGCGGGCAAGTAGCTCGTGCGGGAGCGATTTCACGTGCGTGGTGTAAGAGGGCGTGTACGCAAGGTAGAGAACAGGCCACAAGAGGACACACTCACTCACGCTGGGCCCGAAGAATTGAAGGAAACGCGGACGGCCTTTCAGGTCGACACAAGAGTATCGAATGAACTTTGTTTATTCGGCCGAATGGAGACACTCAAAAAGAAAATAGGCAAACGTGTATGATTAGTTTGTGAACGGAAAGTCTTCTGGAAGATGTCCGATTCAATTTCCCGAAAATATGACAGTACGTGTCTGAAGAAACTGATGAAACTGGTTCTTGTTAATGTCTACCAAACAAAAAGTAATCACACTAATGCAATAGGAATATATTGTGGATTTATTGCTTTCATTATTAATTGAATATTAAGACTCGATAGTTAATTGCTCACAATTACATTCAAAAACATGTATTTTCATTTCATAATATCTGTTATGTGGAAAACGTCCTCGAAATATGAGACAAATAAATCTTTTCCGAAAATCATGAACACTTTTTGTATCCTTTTTGCACGTAGAAAGTTTAACTGTCTCAATTTCCCGCATTTTTAATCGAGAATTTTTCAAGAAATTTAGAAGCAAAATTTTCACATCTAAGGTCGAAACATTTTTATTTGTATTGACTAAAACTTGAAATACGTCTTCTCTTCTATTACTTCTTTTCACAAGTCATCTGTCACGAATTTATTGTTGTTATACCGTTGGTGACAAAATGTACATAACAAGAGTAAGTTAAATTCGAAAAAAAATATCTGTTAAGTGTAGCTTCATCAGAATCCACCGTCAGCAGGTTAGGACCAGGTTCGTGAGGTTTGTCACTTCCTACCGTCTACCGCATTCTAAGGTGACTGCCTACAGAAGAGATAAGAAAGCACTGGCATGGCGTTTACCCTCAGGCAACTCGAGTGGGGCTGTGAAAAGGTTTTATTCGCGCTATCTACTGGCTACTATTCGCGCTACCTTATTCCTTGTAAGTCAAGCAAAAATAATTTAGTGCCAATTTCTACAAGTAAAACTAAATTTCTGCTAAAACATGCTCCGGGTGTAAGAGCCCGTGAATGGTTCGATTTGGATGCGATTCTTTTATAATGAGTTATGAATTAATATTGATGCCTAAAGGCATATGTTTAATTAATAATTGTATGAATTAGCATTCATTCTTATAGACCCGTGCAAACATTTTTACTTTGCAAATCATTGTTTCAAATCAGAGGTTCCCAACGAGGTCGGTAGCGACCCCCTGGGGTGTCCATGAGAGTTTGAAAGAAGTCATTGATAATCAAGTGGTTGATTGGCGTCTATAGCCGAATATGAATAGACGATTGGTAGATATAATAAAGATCCCATTCATTTCAAATAATATGAAATATACTTAATAATTTTTGTCTGAAATAGCGTACTAATTGTATAAATTACAAATTCGTTCTCTTCTTTAGAATCCGTTGTTTATTATTAGGATCAGGGCTTAGCTAGACTGGTGCAGCCGGTGCACGGCACTGGTTCCCGGAAGTAAGAGAAAGGATATAGCTTAATAAGGCGGTGAAAAGTGCCCCCAAGATTTAAAAAAATCAGCCTCTTAGGGCTATCTGTTGCAGAGTTACGATAAATGTGCTTTTCATGTTTTATTTTTTTCTCAACTTCTATTGTATGTTTCAGGATGAAAAAAAATTGCAGAGTCGGGGAAAAAAGTTGAACTTGAAGGTATGTTTGTCAACCAAATTTGACCCATATTCAAATGGGAAAAAAATAAATTGATTTTCTACGTCATAATGTTGGAGTTCTGTCTCAGATTTTCCCCTGAAATGTGTCATATAACATTTTATAACATACATTTTTTCAGGTTTTTAAACAATATGGACGATAGCGAAAAAAATTAAAACCAATTTTATCTGTTCAAAACTTTGAAATTCGTTCGAAAATGTGAGTGGAAGAAACTTTTTACCAATATTTAAACACAGATTTAATCATGACTTATGAACTCGAAATCCTGTATATGATACACCTTTTATGAACCAAACTCATCGGAATATCCATAGTGGAAAGAGTTGGGTGGACTCTTGCGCATCCGACATCAGCCAATGAGCTTCAAGCACTAGTTTGGGTCATAATATGTATTATAGTGAATTTTAAATAACAACATTATCATAGTCACAGGTCATTAAAACAGAAACAGATAAGCACTTTTTTTCTAAAAAAAAATAGTGCATCTTTTATTTTAATTACGCGTTCCTAGTGTTATTTTTGGTTGGTCAGCGTTGAAAATTGTCACATTATGCTACTTTCAACATGTTTCCCCACACTTGTTGCTCTCCATGCAACATTGTGGCCAACGTGTCGTTCGCTTTTCAATCGAAGTGCGTCACGCGCGTCACACTTTTCAACCGTGTTGTGGTCATGTAGTTCATATCGTTGTGTAGGTTAGTTCGCGTGCTGCGAGCAAAAATCAGCGCATCGAAGGAGCCCATCCATTTTAGGGAATCTACTTTTTATTCTCTTTCACATGAGCATCGCGATTATCGATTTGGTTTGGGGAGACTTTTCACCACGTTATTCGGCTTCAATAAGGTCCGGACGGATGTAGGCAAAGTACAAAACAAATTGTAGTCCGTGCTTAGTTTCTCAATTCCACCAGCCATACTATTACTGTACTTCAATTACATTTATTTAACTCTTAATTTCTCGTTCATAGCAGACAGGGGCTCCATTTCGACTTTTGCACAGGGGCATCCCAAACCCTAGCTAAACAACTGGATACGATGTTTAGAAAACTGTAAATTATATTTTAACAACGATATTGTTTTGCGCATAAGAAGAGCAAACTTTTAACGTATTATATGTTTTGTTGCTCTGTATCAGAAAAATATTCCTTAAAATACTTACTATAGAAATGTTTTGGGCAATTATAAAAGCTCAACGTTTTGTAGCAATTGCAATGTAGCAAAAACAATGATGATTAGCTAGAAACGCAGCTACTTAAGAGTGGAAGCTAATTCAATAATTTCAATAATTTCAAGACGTTTATGTTCGAGTCGATGGAACCAACAGTTGTTATTGAAGGGGTTGATGAACGAAAATGTTAGGATTCCCTGCTTCAAATGTGTAAGTACCACTATTTTAAATTTCAACTTTGAAAGGCTAAACTCTAAACTGCGCACTACAGCTGTAGAGACTGGTAGTATGCCTGAGTATCCACATAATATTGTTGAGATTTTCCTAACAAACAGAAATCCCTGAAAATAGTTGCTCAAAGTACCAATGTACCAAGGGCAAAATGTTCCATTCATAGGTTCACCTCATGTTCGCAGCATAACTAAAAATGTTATAGAAGGACCCAACGCCAGATGACGCAAAAACTTTGAAATATGTGGTTCATTTAATATTTAAACACACAAATATTTTTAGAGAAGAAAAAATAGGCAACTTTTGTAAGTAATGCTAGGAATCCTTGCAAAGAATGGTATTTATCATCATTTAGTAGTATCAATATATAATTAAACATAACTTGTAAGGTCTTAGTTACTATGGTGTGATAATACTAAGAAAGTACTTTTGAAGAACAGCGTTGTGTTCAGAATTTTATTTTTCTGAAAGTGAACAGCGTTCTGTGATCAGAATTTTGTCTTTCGGACAGTGTTCAACCGTCAGAAATATTATTTTGGATCATCAAACAATACTGCACTAGTTGTACTGACCGTGCGAGGTTTTACACGAGGTGAAAAAATGTTAAAAGTGGCCCTTTAAGCGACGTAGTGGGCGTTCGGCAACAGGTCAACCTCGGTATTAGAATCTCGTATTGATTCCGTTATCTTGTATTGATTCACATATCCGAGAAGGCCGGCGACTTACAAATGCTGAAAAAAGATGAGTAAATTAATAAATCTCGAAGATAAAGGTCGAAAACATTACAACTCCTTCCATCAGTGAAAACAAACTAAATTACCATAACAGGAGGGCAAGTTGGGTTCCAATTGGGCTTACCGATTATCATAAAGTGGGTGATCGCAAGTTTATGGTATCACGATTCCTTTGATTCTGTTTGTGATTCGTTGTTTCTCGTGAATCGAAGTGTGTGAAAGTGTACTACATTTTTTGTAGTAAATGTGCTAGTGGCAATTCAGTTCAATTTAATACTACAGTAAACCCTCATTAACACGAGTTTCAAAGGACCGAAATATTCATAGTTTGAAATTTCACTTAAAATGTTCTCTTGGGCAAACTCGCATTTTGCTTTCTGAATTCCATTATTGGGACATATTTTAAACTCACGGCTTTTGGCCGCTTGTTCTCAGAAGAATACAGAAGCCTTCATAATAACGCAAAATCAATTAAGTTATGGACACGCTCTCAACTCACTGGCTTTTGATCAAGAATCAAAGCTGGAGTAGGCGAGGACAAGCTATTTTACAGCATTAACGGCGTTGGTTATAAAATTATATTTCTATTGTGACAATAACAACTGAAAGTATCAATTATCTCTCATGAAGCCTCTACATACCAAAACTAAATTTTCATTTTCATACGAACGTAATTTGAACCCATAAGTTGGTAGGAAAATTATGTATTGTTGGAGTACTATATAAACAAACTTAATGGCTTCTATAAACTGTACTATACAAATAAACTATATAAACAGTACTATATAAAAAACAATGATGACCCAAAACAACGAATTCCTACTACAACATACATTAAAAATGATGTTCTTTAATTTGTACTTAAAATGTTATAGTTGTTATTTAGCTAAATATTCTTCGCTCTCAGATTCTTTGAAGTCATGTATACGCCCTCGGAACCAGCAGAAATGTGATCCGTCACTGCATATTGGCTACATTGCATGAAGTTACGCAATGTTGCACCGTTCAAGTGGCACTCAGCTGACCGTGAACGTGTTTGCTCACTGGCGGGGCTTCAAAGGGGTACAGAGGGCATTGACGACTGAAAAGACGATTGTCGCACCCGCCCGAGGCATGTTCATGGGTTAAGAAATATACACACTAAATCTTCAGATATTTAAATATGTTCATATAATTTCCAGCTATGAAGGATTAACCGTTTATTTTTAAATAATCAAGGATCAAGTGAAAATCAACCTTTTACCAATTTTTGACCTGTAGTGGGAATCAGTACGAAATATGGACTCCAACGTGGCATTCTTAGCGACGCATTCCGTAACTCTGACCTTGGATGTTTCTTAATGTTAGAATAAACATACGTACTTATTTATTACAATGAACTAATAGGTGTATGGTCGCCAGTGGCAGTTGTCCCATGTAATAGCCCGGATGATCGAGTCCGCTAGCGTAACTTGCTTAGCAATGCTCCGAGCGTTTTTGGCGAAGAACGTGGAATAATTTTCCGTGAGCATTGTCAGTTAAATGAACCCGAAAGGCATTACCTTTTTAATTTCTATCGACCAAGGGCCGCCGTTAGTATTCGGGTTTCCTAGACGTTTACCCAGGGAAGGGCCCACGTTATCGTCATTCGTTGAACTTCTGTGACATTACGTAGCTTAGTTAAGAAGTCCGGCTACTTGTGCAGGCTTCTAGACGCGCAGAATGGAGGTAATTGTATTAAGACGAAAGACTCAGTGAATGATGATGATGCATGACGGTGATGGAAAAGTGGTGAAAAAAACAAGGTAGAGGAAACGGGAGAATGTCTAGAGAACTATCCACGGGCCCATTTTTTTCACCACAAATTAACACAAATTGCACATGGCATACATAGATTAGAAATCTGATACTCAGAGGTGGCATGTAAGAGATGTAACCACCACACCACGTGTCGCGAAGGCACGAATTTTAAATATAAATTTATAGGCTTCTCAAATTAATTGAAAGAAACGTCTTATGTTGTAAAATATCTAACTTATATTATTACCTCCATATTTCGTATTTTCCACTTTTACTCATTTCGTTCATTTTGTTAAACACCCCGCACAATAAATCGAACTTGAATGTTTTTAACTAGAAATGCATTTTAATTCGAAGTGTTCTATTACGTCGCAATGCTTCACAACTCGAAATATTTAATAACTCTAAAATTCTTAAGAACTAAGAAATGGTTCGAGGTGATATGTAACTCGAATACTTTGTGAGATTAAAATTCTGTGTAACTCGAAAATTCTCTCTTCCACATGCAAGTTATACACGACCCATTGCCTATTACGTGTCCTCACATTTCTAGAGGCGCCTTCGTTGACCCTGACCTTGACCACGGGGCTCAAGCGAGCGAGTTAGCGGTGCTTCAAAGCGGGCGTGTCCTCCGAGCCCCGACATCGCCTCTTCGCCGCCCGGGGCGTGTCCATTACGCCCCCGCACATTGGCCGCGCGCGTGATTAGGTCGACGACACGGATCGCGCATCTGCTTATCTGCCCGCGACATCTGGTGAGACGCGAGGCGGGGGCGGGGGCGGGAGGGCGGCGGGCGCGTGCGGGGCCCAACAGACACCGCCCCGCCACCGCCGCAAAATGAGGGGTTGGTGCTTCGGTCGTTTGGGGCCGGTTTGGCGCACCGCTACGTGGATTGCCGTCTCGCACTTCCTCTACCAGCATTCCCCGGTACGTATTTGCTGCCTGGCTTCCGCGCTCGCTATGGAAAGGCCATCTGGCAGCCGGAATCTCAACGTACAGTTTTGTACGACAAATTAACTACCGGAAGTCGCGTGCTGTGTAGGGACAATAGTAATTGTATTGCAAAACGAAACGGTAATATTTCGTATCTTGTACCGTCGCTTTGAATAGTGGTTGCTGTAAATTTCAGTAGTAGTCGTTTCTGATAGACTGAAGGAACGCAAACAATACTTTTGCCGAACATTCAAAATATACTATTCAAAACAAATTTTTTCATGATATCTTAAAGTATGTGTTCTGTGCTATGTTTCATTACGAATTTTTCACCCAATTATTAGGTGTGGTAAATAAACTGCAGACGGTGATATTAAAAATATAAATAGATAAAAATATAACGTTGAAAAACAGATGACTTCAATTTTACAAATCTCTTACGTACTGTAGTTGTGGAACTTCCCTCGGTATTAAATGTGTTGCAATTCAACCACGAACTGCAAGGTTAATGCTTTCTCCAAAATTACGAAAAATGACGGATATGAGACAATTTGACTTAGATGTACAATACTAGGGTATTTAAGCATAGATAGCTAATATTCGCCCCCCTCAATTACGTTTTTCTTCAAATTATGTTTGCGGAATGAAATTTCGGAAGAAATAAATGTTATAGGGAATCATATTTTGCACATTTTCCGTCTGAAAAATTGTCTGAGGTATATATAATTCAGCAATAAAGTATACATCATTCAGCAATATCAAAAATATTGTTTTTATTAAAATTCTAAGAGTTAATAGTACTAAAATATTTAACATATTTTGCTGACCTGGAACTGAAGTGGTGTACGTAGAAATTTAGAGAATATTCATGAAAGTGATACTCACCAACTATTCAAACTAGTGATCTACGAGCATCTTTTATCTACAAGAGGCTTGAATATGAAAACGCCAATTGAGAATTGATGAACGAATTATAGATTTGAGGTGTGTTCTCTTCAATGTTATTTGTAACATACCCTACGACCACTTCAGCTTCGAGACAGATATTTATGAACTTATTTAAGATTTTGTGAAAAAAATTATTTGAGTATTTAATTCAGAGGTATCCCAAGTCCTTCCTTAATCCGCTTTGTGAACGCGGGAGTCTAAAATTAGCTCTATTTTCGTCGTACATCATTCAACGCGAGGTGAGCTTTAAGCGGATGTCTGTACAGCGAAGGAAGTAATCAGCGAGCAAGGGCTTAACACATACACTGAATTATTTCTGCTCTGAATATACGCTGGGGTGCATTGCTTTTGCGAGTTAATTATTTTCCAACAACGCGAAAGGGTAGTCCTTGATATGATTTCACGTTCGTGTTTTTACATGCTTTGAGCTCAGATTCCACGTTCATGCATTTACATGTTTCTTTACATGCGGTGATAGCAAGCAAATTCCTTCGCCCCATTATTTATTAAGATGTCAATTGTGAGACTTCATTTTTGTAGGGGGTTGGCGATGAAATGATAGCCGCTGCTGCACCCAGAGGAGAAATGATCAAATGAGAGGCAAGGAAAACGGTGAATCCCGTCAAAATCGGCCACAAACTCGCTTTGTTCACCACAAATTCCCCATGTTTTGGCCGGAATTGACCTCCTGTATCAGCGATAGTGAAATGACAGCTTAACCGTGAACACCGAAAGATGGTTCGCTGTGAGTTTTGTGTAGTAGGACAAAAGAAAGGATGGTTATGCAGTAGTACGAAAAGCAATAAACACTTGTAGAACTTGAATTACTTCTTATTTTGTTTGGAGGATCTTTTCTGACACAAGTGATAGACGTGTCTTGTGAAAAGTGTGTGCGTTTGTCGACTGCTTATTTCATGTGCCCGTTTACGTTATCGCCTAAGGACATTATTCCCGTAAGTGTAGTGTACAATTTTATCACGAAATGTGGTAGTGATCTTCCCCTGCTAGATAGCGAGATATGGCACCGACTTACACGTTTCCTTACTGGGCTAGGGCAAGAAAGAGGAAGGAAAGATCGCAGGCGGTCCGTAACCCATTTGTTAGGACTCCGCTCTGGGATTCGCTTGATGTTTATTGGATTTTTATTGTGCGTTCGCCTGAAAAACAATCGATCTAAACAGACGATCGCAAGAATACTCTTCCAGCCAGCGGCCGAATTGTACCTAGCTTTCTAGCCAGTGTCGAAAATCCTGCCACTGCACCAGGAGAGGTGGCTCAACGCATCAACTGATGTTACAGCTGTGCCAGGAGGTCCTTGGTTCGTGTCCCGTCGGCGACAAGATTTTGGACACTAGCTTTTCAGCTAGGTCGAATTTAGTCGCTGTCTTGAGGAGAATTCTAGCGGCCGGCTGTTCTGATCGGTAGTTTTCCATGCTTTCTCCGTTCAACAGCAGACGAACAGTACTGAAACAAATGGTCTAAGGAAAAGCTCGCGATCCTTCCTTCCTCGATCGGCGGCTTAATTTCTCTTGGCTGGATCGGTGCTCCGCCGGTGGGAGATACCTGGTTGAGGAAACCGCGCTTGCCGACGGTAGGTCAGCTTCGGTTCTCGCCATCCAGGAGGAAGAGATCATCGCCATTTCCCGATGGAAAAACATACATTAAACTTACAGGAGTAATGACCTCAGTAGTTGCTGCGCCTGGAATCACTAACAATCAATCATTCAATCAATCCATCCTGCCACTGTCGACACTCGAACCTAGGACCTCCCGTTCAGAGGCACTGCGGTGACATCAGCTGATGCCCTGAGCTAGGCTACCGAATTCGACCAAGCTGACAAGCTAGTGTCGAAGATACTGCAATCTACGGGACTCCAACCCCAGAGCCTCCCACCGGGAGCGGTAGCTCAGTGCATCAACTTATGTCTCTGATGATGATGGAGAATTCTAGCGGCCGGCTGCTCTGATCGGTAGTTTTCCGTGGTTTCTCCGATCAGCACCAGGTGAATGCCGGAGCAGTACCCTACCAAACGGGCCACCTATCACGCGCGATCTGTCCTTCCTCTTCCTTGTCCTATCCTCTCCCCTTACACACACACACACACACACACACACACACACTAACATGATACACTATCACATATTCCGGGAGACCGGCCGGGAGCTTAGAGCTTGTCCCGGCTGGGGCGGTGCCCCGCTGGTGGGAGAGTCCTGGTTAGGGGGAAACCCCAGTAGCCGACGGTAGGTCGGCACCGGATCTCGCCATCCAGCGGGGGAAGATCAACGCCATCTCCCGATAAAAAAAACATGCGCTACACTAATGGGACTAATGACCGAAGCAGTTGACGCGCCCGGAAACACGAAAAAATCAATCAATCAACCCAGAGCCTCCCGGCCAGAGGCGCTGCAGTCGCTGCCGTGGCCCACCTGAGCCGAATGCCGGAACAGTACCGTAACAAATGGACTAAGGACAGCGTGCAATCTCTTCTTCCCCGATCGGCGTCTGGACCGGTGCTCCGCTGGTGGGAGATACCTGGTTGACGAAACGGCGCTGCGTGTTGTGTTTCAGTCGTTCCCGGGCGGGCTGGGCGGCGGGTGCGGGATGCCGCCGGGCGCCAAGGGCTTCGGCGCGGAGCCGCCCCCGCCGCCGCTGCACCCCTACGACGACGTGCCGCCGCTGCGCGACTGGGGCCACCGCTTCGACGCCCGACGCCGCCTGCGCGGCGGGGGCGTGGCGGCGGGCGTGGCGGGCGGCGGCTGCGGCGGCGCCGGCTGCGGCCACTGCGAGCCCTGCGCGCGGCTCGAGGCGGCGCGCGGGCGGCCGAGGGCGTGGCCACACGCGCACGACGCGCACTTGGTGGCCAGGACGCGCCTGCGCTGAGCGCCCGACCCCCCGGCTGCCTTTGTAGTAGAACGAAAAGCAATAAACACCTGTAGAACTAGCATTACTCTTTACTTTGTTTAGAGGGTTATTTCGTGTTTTGTGCACTTTTGCTCAACGTCTGCACGTTTTCTTAACGAGATCACTACTGCCATGCAGTTTTATAATCCAGAACTTTATTCGTAATCAGACTTTCAAAAAGAATCCTTCATTACTTCCCCAACGCAACCCAAACATCATTACTCTGTCGTAACCATTACCATCTCATCTCAACCATCCACCACCCCATTGCAACCATCACCACCCCAATCCAAACATCACCACCTCGACCCAACCATCACCGCCCGGACTCAACTCTCTTCACATCTACGGGTGAATTAAGGGGCATCTCCCGCGCCCAGAGTCCGAGCTGTACTGGTGTAGCTTTTACAGGTGCATGCGGAACGCGAAAATGGGCTTTCGCGAAGTAATCGGTCAGTCGACCGACTCAATTATTACCCACTTGACTCAACCTTCATCACTTAGACTCAACCGTTACCACTCCGACGTAACCATTATCATTCCGACTCAATTACCTCCCTACTCACAAATGAATTGCAGATAAGCAGAAAACATATATATTCAGAAGTTAGTTGTTTTTTTTTGGAACAGCACTTGTAATAAGTTGCTCTCAATGATTATGACATTAATTGTAACATTATTACACAAATTGCAAGATTTTCAACGACTGAATAATTTAATACACTTTCCTTTAAAAGTATTACTTTCTTTTACCACCTTTTATTTAGAAGTTTTTGATGCATGTTGATAGTAAATTAAAATAATTTTAAATCATAATTGAAACATTAATGTCTGATTATCTTCCTACGTTACATGTGTAACAAATTTAAAAAAACTCATTCAAAGTATACCTCATATTACTGTATTCAAGAAATAGAGCAATGGAAAATTTTAAAAATTGTTGTTTTCAGACGGGTGGGAGAGTGATGAAGCGTTGGTGAGAGAGTGGAAGGTAGGTAGAAAGATTGTGGGAAGGACTAGGACAGAAGGTGTAAGAAGGAGACAGAGAGAAGGGAACATGTGGCAGAAATGAGGGCAAAGAGTAAATGTTACTACTTCAATACCTTTATAAAATCTTCATTTCTGACATTGCGGCAAGAGTAGTACTTTTACTAGTTACGAAATAAATGTACACTTTAAATTCATTTTGTGAAAGATAATACAGTACTATTTAAAAAATGAGGAATTGTATGAAACACGTCACAAATGGCAGAAAAATCTCTCTATTACTATGGGGAATCTTAAGTGCATTTAATTGCTGGTTAATCGACTCGCGTGACGGTTTGTCAATACCATCCTCGCAATTAAAAGCTTGCTTTGATTCTTCGTATAACAAAATATTATTTTTGTTAGAAAGACTTCACGTTCTACGAAATAGGGAATTTACCTTTGCATGGAGTATAAACTGTCTATTTGATCTCGAATTATAAATAACTGTGACTGCTGTCCCGGTACGTGTCTGAGACAAGCTGACGGAGCCTTTACCCTGGTGTTGGATTGATAAGGAGAGCTAAATTGAATATTTTTTACTTTTGTATTCAAGCATTTATACCCCTTCTGGGTTGTTGCCCCAGGTGAAACGAACCTGGATACGTCTCCGCTGCGGTCAACACAACGCCAACAAAACATGATCCTCACACACCTAAGTAGAGCTTGGAGCACGTCCGCCTCTTGCAATCACCCTTATAAAGCAATACGTGCGGCATCTAGCGAAGTCCTCGTGAACTACAAGCAGAAGCGACATTGCGTCCTTGAAGTACGCGGATTGGCCGCAGCGGCGCGTTTAAGGTTGCGGTCAGTCGCCGCTTGGTTACGCAGCGTTGCTTCCGGAACATGTCGGCGGCGGAATAGAGGTCAATGAACGCAAAGGAGAAACAAGCGTGAATGACGACACGCAAGAAGCATTAGCCAAAGGTGCTCAGTAAGAACTCACAAGACTCAAAAACGAAGGAATGGAAGCAATTTTACGTATAAACGTACATACCTGAAGCAAATTACAATCAGTTGATTACATTTTTAAAGACAAATATCTATAATATCCTCTTTCACATTCACTTTTACATAATAATGTCGTATAATCGTTAAAAAGTGGTCAATTTTGATTCGTAGAAAATAATTATAACATATATTTCCGTTTTTGTATTTTTTAGAAGAAGACATGTTATCCTAAATAATAGCGTTAGCAAGGGCTGAATTCGGAGACATTTGATCAGATAACAAGAGTTTCAAATTTCTGAAGAAAATAGTGTCGAAACACAGTACATCGGATTACAATTTTTTTGATGTTTCCAACCACTATTAGTAAATATTGCTAACGGTTAGATAAAAATAGTAGCTTAAAATATGTGCCGAAACTGAGCTGACCGAACAATATTTCAGGGCATTTAACGAATATTATACTTTAATTTCCGACTGAAGTGCGATACTCGTTACATGACACAGCTCGATCAGGTTTTTGTTAAGTTTTCCTTAATCAATTGAGAAAATGACGAGATGGGCCCTCATTTACCTTCTGGTCATACTGTAGCTTCACAATGCGCAAGTTTTGTAGCTTCTTCTTGGCAATATAAATTTTGTTTCTTGATGCTTGAAATGTATGGACTGTATTCATAGTTAATTTGGAGAGCATACGTCCAAAGGGTAAAATAAGATTTTGTCTAAACTTTTTAAGCGAAGAATATAAAGAATGGGTTGCGACCGCAAAAGTGCAGGGATATTTACAGTTTTCCTGTAATGTGTGAATTGTAAAAGCAATGTAAAGCTTGACAAACCTGTTGTTAGTATATAAATAGTTCGGTTTTTTAATATTTGAGTAATTGTTGCGGCATCTTAATTTAATACCTAACAAATTGTTAAATAATGTTGTGGTAAGATTATATTTTCTACAACAGCAGCATTCACCATACTTAATTCTAATCTTGGTTCGTTCAATGAAATGAAACACATGAATCATTCTTATGAAGGTAAAACACTCTTCAACTTTTATGCGTAGGGTTTTTTGAATGTGTAACCAAGACGTGAACTTCACAAAGAGGAAAGAAAGTAAACATCTGTGCACTTCTAATGAAGTTCATCGATATTTAGAGTTGGTAAATCGACGATTAGCTGGTGTTTTAGTAAGAGGTCTGTTCTTTGACTTTTCAAAAGTATTGTGCTGTTCTTAGCGAGAATAAGTATCGTGTTTGTACAAAGAAAACAATAAAAAATGCAATCTTGAACTATAAGTAGTTCATTTAAAATGAAAAAAACTCAGTGAGTTCCTAGTGTTCGACTGTTAAATAAACATAAAATTCGCGTTTTTTGAGAAATACTTCTTCCAATTATTCAAGTTATACTTTCCTCAACAATTCTTACGATTTGTCGTGACGTGAACATACGTTCAGACATGCGTTTCTCTCGTTGAAAATTCGTTCTTGATTCTGTAAACTTAATCCTATTTTTCGATGATAATTCATTCTTGAATCAGACAACTAATCATTCCCTGGGATAAACAAAAACTAAAAATTTCAATGACAATTTGATAATGATTTTAGTTGAATCTTTTCTTAGAGTAACCATTTATCCATTGTAAAATCTAAGGAAAAAAGTGGTTAAGGATGAGCTATTTTATAAAATCATTTTGTTTTCTCTTCTCCTTCAACGTAATCTTATCAAGAGGGCAAACTACACATACCATGTCTCCCTTTTTGAAGGAGGTGTTGTCTTCAAATGTAAAGAGTGGACTTGAACTAACTGCCATTTTGCATCAGGTACTCGAATCCACGACGCTGCCTGAAGTAATAATGAATAATTCTTCCCAAGGTAAGCAAATAATTTTTGTGTGATTTACGAACACAAGTTTTACAGATGAACATTTTCTGTGCTATATGAGGAGTTTAGTTCTGCTCCAAAGTTTTGACAATACGAAGATACTTCTATTAAAATAATCGTTACATCGATTATTAGATATTAGCCAAGTATTGTGATGGCGGTGGGACAAATAACATTAAACTTGATGGACGTTTGTTATTTCGTTTATAACTGAAGACGTGATATTGAAAACTTTGTATTCTATTTTCTCTAAATGAACTCAATATTTGAAATTAAGCTCTTATTTCAATTAATATTAATCAATTGAATGGTAACAATTAGGATAATAATTATGGTAATCAAAGAGTAAATAATAAGTTGAAGGTCAGTTTTTCTATAAATTATTTTTATTTATTCCACATCTTAATAAATAAAATGGATGTATATGTGTATTACGTGTGTGTGTGTGGTGTATTCTAGCATAACACTCTGCAAGTCCGGCGCGCGATCTGAGGGGTAAAAAAGCCTGACATCCCTTGAGGGAAACTTAGAAATCAAATGATTATGCAACCCTCAATGCGTATAACGCGAACAGAATAGGCCGTTTCGGAAAAGAGAGCGGAGGAAACCCTGCTTGTCCGTACAACGCCCGGTCATTAGTTTTGGAAACAGAACGTCTCAGAGCAAATGTTAGAAAACCTGAGGAATGTAAGCGCGCAAAAATGATCAATTTTTTTTTCAATGATCATGTAGAGGGAAGTTCCTATGACATTGGCCTCTGATTATTCAGCTACTTTTGAGAGACACAAGAAATGCCCAACTTTTTGAGAGACACAAGAAATCTCATTGACCCCAGAACGTGACCAGTTGAACAAGGATGCATGAGATTTGCGTACCAATCAGATGATGTTGCAAGCGTAATCTAATATATAAAACCCATGTTTCTTCATTTGTTTGTATTTTATGCTCTGCCGTGTTGTTCCCTGATTGCGATGAAACTTTGTCAACTTAACTGATTGCAATTAGGGGAAGAAAATACGCATAATACAATGGGAATGTGCGTATGGCTGTTACACATAGACGCAAAAATGGAGGCGTAGTCGATGATTTCTTGCCTTTGAGTTAACTCAAGCGGCACACAATACAAGCTCTACACAACCCGCCGCACCCTCAATTATTAAGGACATCTCCGCTGCATATTCTGCCCCTGCGATTGTGAAGTATCGGCCGGAATTATTACTTGAACGTTATCTCAGGCAAGTAAATCATATTTCTCCAAGTCAGTGTCATAGCGAATGCCAGCGTTAACTTGAAGGTGAACATTTTAACAAAAAGATACTTGAAAAACATGTCCAAACCAGGCCACAGAAAAAAACCATATTCGTGAGAAAGTCTTTCATCCATTAAAATATTTGCAGAGTATAGCGTAAAACGTGCTTAACGATCATGTGACCAGTATCGTGTGAAGTGTAATACATTGCAATAGCGATGCATGCCGGGTCCACTAGTTTAATTATAAAATTTCCCTGTACATGTTCATTGGCAAAAAGTCATCTTCTACTTGGTTGAATGATTGTTAGTGATTCCGGGGGTGTCAACTGCTGAACTTATTAGTCCCGTAAGTGTAGAGCATGTTTTATCGCCAGAAGTCGCAGAGATCTTTCCCCGCAGGATGGTGACATCTGATGCCGACCTACTGTCGGCTAGCGAGTTTTCCTAGCCAGGTATCTTCCCCCGCAAGGCACACTCAGCTCTAAGTTCCCGACCGGTCTCCCGGCTTGTGTGTAGCGCATAGTGTAGTGCATGTAAGTATGGGTGTATGTAACGAGTGAGGGGAGAACAAGGAAGGGGAAGGAAAGATCGCGCGCCGTCCGTGGTCTATTGTTAGGGTACTGCTCCTGCATTCGTCTGTAGTTGATCGGAGAAACCACGGATAACGATTGATCAGAGCAGCCGGCCGCTAAAACTCTCCTCCAGACAGCGACTGAATTCGACCTAGTTGACAAGCTAGTCGAAAATCCTGCCACAGTTGGGAGTGAAACCCTCTGACCTCCCAGTCAGAGACACTGCAGTGACATCAGTTGCCCTGAGCCATCTCTCCCGGTTACATTTATTCTGGGACACTTATACAGTGAGACGGGCTGCCGCAAGGGTTCCAAGCAGGGGGTGTGCCTTGCAGCGCACCGCCCGACGCCGCAGCCGCTGCTGCCGGTGGTGTGTGGCGCGAATGCCGACGCGTGGCTGTCGCTGGTGCTCGGTCCGCTGCACCGCTCCTCGCACCGGCCGCTGGTGCTGCTGGTGCTGCGCGGGCGCAACGCCTCGGCGTGGGAGCGGGTGCGCTCCGCCGGGCACCAGCGGACGCCCAGTGCCGTCCTCTTGCTGCTGGGCGACGGAGCTGCCGACGGAGTTAAAGGTGAACACGTAAGCTACGTTTAATAGTGTGGGAGATGGATCTGGAGGGGAAACTCTTTAAATGAAACATAAGCTTTCAACAAAGTTTCATTAACAACTTGTTACAGGAATACGGTTGTTATTCAAAGCACACCCTGTTTCCCCCACAATCCCACAACCCCACCTTCATAAGTCTTGCCCTTTCCTCGCTACTTTGTACACGATGCAGTCCTTACGATCACTCATAGACAATACAGGCGTTGTATTCTACTCGGCACATCTCGTCTGACTGTCGTTTGCACGGCACCTCCCTTCGCCCCCGCCGACCTTCAAACACTGCTGCACTCGAGTCCATGTTTTGTAAACGAGCGACGTTAGAAGCGTACTTAATCCGTTATAAAGCTTGAAATTTACAACACAGCTATAACACTCATTCCAAGACTAACAGCAGAAACAATGACAAAAAAGAACAACAAAAATTCATCAAAAAAACCAACGAAATGCAATTACTATATCTCATTTGTAGCTTTCAATGTATAATTACTTGCCTAAGAATCACAGGAAAATGTTCACATGTGTAACTTTGTTTTATGAGACTTCATATAACATATTCGCTGGTTAAAGTGACCATTTTTGATCCACTTACATGCCTAGTCCTTTGGAACATTTATAAGGAGACATACTGTGTATTAGAATGTACAGAAAGAGAGAGAAAGAGGGAGAGTGAGAGAGTGAGACTTGGACAGAGAGAGAGAAGCAGAGAGTGATAGAAGTGACAAGAGTGTCAGAGAGAGGCAGATGGTGACATGAGAGTCAGAGAGAGACAGAGTGACAAGAATGTCACAGACAGACAGAGGCAGAGAGATACATGGAGAGAGAGTGGCGGAGAGAGACAGACACACAGAGAGTGACATAGAGAGAGACAGACAGAGCGAGGCAGACGGAGAAAGGTGAAGAGACGGAGAGAGACAGACAGTGACAGAGAGTGGCGGAGAGAGACACACCGGAGACAGACCAACAGAGATTACATTAAATGCACCTTGAGAGGGGCTTGCTTGGCTGCGCAGGCGGGGCGGGCGAGCGCGCGCAGCTGAGCCGCCTGCTGCGCGCGCTGCGCCCCACGCCGCTGTGGGCGGCCGACGCCGTGTGGGGCGTGGCGCTGCGCCCTGGCCAGCGCTGGTCTGCGCGCGCAGCTCTGGGCGCACAGCGGGCGCTGGCTCGCTACGAGGCGTACAGGGCGCTGCTGCTCGCCCGCGCACCGCGCGCCCACTGCTTGCAGGTACGAGGAATACTGCGGCTATTTCGAGAATATTAGTCCAATAATTGGTGACTCATTGATGTTTTCGGGCGAAAACTGCTAGGTGAGAGAGAGCGAAAGAGAGGGAGAGAGAGCGAGAGCAAGAGAGAGTGAGAGAGAGAGCAAGAGAGAGCGAGAGCGAGAAAGAGCGAGAGAGAGAAGGAGAGAGAGCGCGAAAGAGCGAGAGAGAGCGAGAGAGAGAGCGAGAGAGAGCGAGAGAGCGCGAGAGAGAGAGAGAGAGCGCGAGAGCGAGAGAGAGCGAGAGAGAGAGAGTGAGAGAGAGCGAGAGAGAGAAGAAGAAGAGAGCGAGAGAGAGTGAGAGAGCGAGAGAGAGCGCAGAACTACGAGAAGGAAGAGTAAGGGTAGGTCCCGTGCGGTACGTGGCTCGTTTGGGAGGGTATTTCTGCGTCCACCTGGTGGTGATGGGAGAAACTCTGGGAAACTACCGAGCAGAGTACTCTCCTCCAGCCAGGGGCAAAATTCGATCTACCTGTGTTGGTAGTGTCGAAAATCTGCCTCTGTAAAGAGTCGAACATCCCGTGTACGACCTTCCGGTCAGAGTTGTCCAACTCAGCCTATCGAAAGATTGTTGACGTGTCGATTCAAAACATCATGAAAATGGCAAAAATAATGATTTTTTTGTGGAACTCTCTTTTGGACTTCTTGAAGCTTCAAATCATTTTCGTCTAGCGTTCTTATTTTCCGATATTTTGCTCATTCCTGGGCTTCTGCGTGGGTATCACGCCCCTCTAAGCCCCTCTAAGCTGTGTGTAGCAGGAAATTCTTACCTCTACTCATTTCTTAAGATGTGTATTTTGATACATCCCAATGAAGCAAAGATATTATTATTCCTACATCAGAGAAGTATTTTTTAAAGTAATGTTTTAAAATCCGTACCCATCCTCCTTCATGGGGTATTTTACTAAATTAGTTGTAAGAAAGAAAAAATAATTTTGAACAGTATCCTAGAAAAAATTAATAGAAAAGAATTAATCGAGAAATACATAAATTTCAATTTTTGTTTTGGTAATAAAATATATAATATAAAGTGTCCTACAAAACATCATTCAAATGTACTCATAATTTACAAGAATATAAGGAAATTGATAATTGCTTGCCTTAAAAACACAATTTGAAATACCTAACTAAAATACTAAACAATTAAACCTGCTAAAAATTCTAAAACATATTTTTTCTTTTAGTGTAAATTCTGTAGTTAGAAAAAAATCTATAAGTATTCCCGGAAATAATTAATTTCAACAATTAAAGATATACCCCTTTGAGAAGCGAGTACTTTAAGGAAATACTTCTTTTTGAAGACAATAACTAGTTACCTGTACTAAGAATCGATTACATTTAAACGGAGGAAGAGACAAAGTTCGAATGAATCGTTGTCTCATTGTAGAAAAACGTATTTGTAGACCAGACTGGTCGGAGTGCACGGGAGGGGTTGGTTGCAGGCGACGGAGCTCCGCCCAACCGCCAGGCCCCCCCACCTCCCTCGACCCCCTGCTGGTGCTGCTGGTGCTGCGTGTCCGTCGGCGGCGGCTCGCGCCCCCGCGCGCTGGCCGGACCTGTCCGCGCTGTCGGTGGTGTTCTCGGTGTTCACGTCCAAGGCGGAGTTCACGCGCCGGTGCCGCGCGGGGGACTGGAGCTGGGGCTACGAGCGCGAGCACCGGATGGCACGCGAGATGGCGCGGCGGCTGGGCGTGCGCGCGCTCTGCTACACCACGCCCAACGTCTTCCGCGGCACGCGCCTCGCCTCGGGTGAGTGCGCTCACCGCTCCGCCAGCGCCGGCTCACCCACACCCACACCCAACCACACATTATATTACTCAATCAACAACACAATTACTCACCCAATCACCCCCCAATTACTCACCCAATCACTCCAATTATTCACCGATGTTTCCAATTACTCACTAAATTGCCTCAAATACTAAGTCACTCATTTACTCTCCTAAACACCCGCCATTACTCACCCAATCACTCCCAATTACTCGCCAAGCACCCCGCAATTACTATCCCAATCCTCCCTCAATTACTCATCCAATCACTCACTCAATTACTTACTCCATCACTCCCACAATTACTTCATCACCTGCATAATGCCTCACTCCATCAGTCACCCAATTACTCATTGCATCACTCATCTCATTACTGACTTAATCTCTCACCCAATTACTTCCCTAAATCGCCCTTCAAATAACTCACCCAAACACCTAATTACTCTTGCCATCTCTTATCCGATCACATATTAAATCATTCTCACAATTGCGCCACTGAATTTCACGATATATTACTCCCAATCATCTATCTAATTACCTCATCACTTTTTATCAATGATTCTTCGGGTCACGTTTACACACTCACTCTCATTCATCTAATTCTTAATCCAATCCCAACTATTCACCCTCTCACTGACACACATCTCACTTGCTCATTCTCTATACCCTACATTCTCGCATCAACTTTTCTACACAATCTTTCATCCACTTACTCTTTCTGATAATTATCCCCTTACGCACTCACTCCCTCATTCTTGCATTCTCAATTTTCCAACTTTTAAACCGTACATATACAATGCATGCCAATTTTTTACGGCGCAGCATCACATAATCCCATTGGTGGCGTTGCTGGTAGAGCTGTTGAGTCGCCGCGGCGGTGTTGAGCGACGTGACGTGTGCTTGTGGTGTGCGTAGGCGGGTACAACGGGCTGCTGGCGGGCGTGGTGCGCGGGCGCGCCGACGTGCTCTTCTTCGGGGGCGTGCCGCTCGCGCACGCGGAGAACGACTTCCGCTCGCTCACCTCCTTGCAGGTACGGTCACGACAAAGAGAAAAGTCTTTCCCCTCCTTGCACGTACGGTCACGACAAACCGAAGAAGTCTTTCACCTCCTTGCACGTACGGTCACGACAAATCGAAGAAGTCTTTCACCTCCTTGCAGGTACGATCACGACAAAGATAAAAGTCTTTCCCCTCCTTGCACGTACGGTCACGACAAACCGAAGAAGTCTTTCACCTCCTTGCACGTACGGTCACGACAAATCGAAGAAGTCTTTCACCTCCTTGCAGGTACGATCACGACAAAGATAAAAGTCTTTCCCCTCCTTGCACGTACGGTCACGACAAACCGAAGAAGTCTTTCACCTCCTTGCAGGTACGGTCACGACAAAGAGAAAAGTCTTTCACCTCCTTGCACGTACGGTCACGACAAACCGAAGAAGTCTTTCACATCCTTGCAGGTACGGTCACGACAAAGAGAAGAGTCTTTCACCTCCTTGCACGTACGGTCACGACAAACCGAAGAAGTCTTTCACCTCCTTGCAGGTACGGTCACGACAAAGAGAAAAGTCTTTCACCTCCTTGCACGTACGGTCATGACAAACCGAAGAAGTCTTTCACCTCCTTGCAGGTACGGTCACGACAAAGAGAAAAGTCTTTCACCTCCTTGCACGTACGGTCACGACAAAGAAAAAAGTCTTTCACCTCCTTGCACGTACGGTCACGACAAATCGAAGAAGTCTTCCACATCCTTGCAGGTACGGTCACGACAAAGAGAAAAGTCTTTCCCCTCCTTGCACGTACGGTCACGACAAAGAAAAAAGTCTTTCACCTCCTTGCACGTACGGTCACGACAAATCGAAGAAGTCTTTCACATCCTTGCAGGTACGATCACGACAAAGAGAAAAGTCTTTCCCCTCCTTGCAGGTATGGTCACGTCAAACAGAAGAACTCTTTTATATCCTTGCAAGTAGGTTTCCCTCCGAGAGCTGTTTAAGTCCACCACGTCCGTTTTTCTCTCTTCGGGAACCACTGCCCTGCGGGTCACTTTTGGAAATATTTTGGTGCAGTTTAGCGATCGATTTATTCGTCAGACTCTAGAAAGGTTGAGCACTGCGCCGCGAGTTGTGTTCTTCATCCGTCTAGGCGGCTAACCTTAGCTGTGACGACTGCTGTCACTGCTATGAGGATACTTAGAGGGCAGGTCTCCAGAAACCAATGATGCATATTAAAATTTAACTATTTTTCTATAGTAACATACAACATTCATTTTATCAATTGTTAACGTTATAAATATTAACATTGAATTTGCATTTGGTCAATATATCTCCCTAAAATGGCAATTGGCCTCGGCCCTATTAGATTGTGCAATTCCCAGACGTTCCCTCAACAGGAACTCACAACGTCTGGAATTTGCGTAACATTTGTGACTTTATAATTAATGGATTAGGCTAGCGACGCAGGTTTCGCGGTCATATCCTTTCAATAGAACCTCCAAACATTTGCCTGGATGACCGAGGGAATCCACAAAAGCACCGGTCAGGATGGCCAACACGGGGATTGAACCTGGACCTTTCGAATGTGAAGTCAATGCGCTGCAACCTGAGTCACTTCGCTCGGTAAATATTAACTATAAGCCTGCAAATTAAATTGCATTTGATATTCAATATTTTGGGGGGGGAGAGAAATTCTTTACTACAAAACGTCAAGTCCATTGGATATACCCTCCCCTACAAAAACCTAGTGCAGCTGAATAATACATAAATCCTCGAGGCACGGGAGGTTTTTCATTTCGTGTGGAGATGAAGCGCTGTTCGTCCGCAGGTGGACAGCGTGTGCGTGTGGGTGCGCAAGGCCCCGCGCCGCTCCTTCCTGCACAGCCTGCTGGGCGCGCTGGCGCCGGCCACGTGGGCGGCGCTGGGGGCGACGCTGGCGGCGCTGGCGGCGGCGCGGGCGGTGGCGGGCGAGCCGCCCTCGGCCGTCGCCTTCGTCGCCCTCGCCGCCGTCCTCACCGGCGCCTTCCCGCAGGCCGCGCGCCGCCCGCACGCGCGCGTGCTCCTCGCGCTGGGGCTGGCCGCCTCGCTGTTCGGCGTCGTGCTCGTCTGCGCCTTCCAGGTCGGGCGCCCACACGACGAACAGACACTAACACAAAGTTTTAGAGGAAGGCACACGAACGTGAACATCTGGAGTATACTTCCAGAGCAACTATTTCATTCAGCTTGACGTATCGCCTTTAGTTGTCATCTCCACTTTCCAGGTCAAGAACCAACACTAACGAACAGACACGAATACAAAGTTTTAGAGGAAGGCACACGGACGTGGACATCTGGATTATACTTCCAGAGCAATTGGCTCACTCAGCTTCACTTATCGCTATTCGACGTCGACTGCGCTTTCCAGGTCGGGCATCAACACTAACGAACAGACATGAACACAAAGTTTTAGAAGGCACACGAACATGAAAACATGGAGTGTACTTCCTGATCTTCGCTTCTCGCGCTTCGGTGTGGTTGTGTATGCTTTCCAGATAAGGAAAACGCAGGTCAGGAACACGAATACAAACAAACGAACACAAAATGTTGGATCACCGCACACGAACATGAACACATTGAGAATGTTTTCAGAGCTATTTGTTCATTGAGATTGGTTCTCGCAGACTTGTGACGCAGGTTGCATTTCTAGTTAAAGAAATATGAGTCAGCAACACGAATACAAACAAGCAAACACAAAGTATTAGAGTACGTCACACGAACATGAACACATTTTGAACGTTTAGAGCAATAGACCCATTGAACTTTCTTCTTGCTGTTCGCCGTCGTCATCGTCTGCGCTTTCCAGGTCAGGCACGACCACGAACGGGCGAAAACGTACACATATTTTTAGAGTAAGGCACATTAACATCAACCGGTGAAGTACACTTCCGGGATATTGTGTCATTAAGCCTGGCCTTTTGCTCTTCGGCGGTGGGGGCGTCTTCCCTTTTCAGGTCAGTCTCGAACACGAACGAACGGAAACGAACACAAAGTTTTAAAGTAAGGCACACGAACATCAATGGTGCAATTGGCTCCTTGATATTGACTTCTCGCTGTTTAATGTCGTCGTCTGAGCTTTCCAGATCTGGAACTCGCAGGGAAACAATAAATACAACCTAACGGAGATAAGCCCACGAACATAAAATGTGGAGAATTATCCCAGAGCAACAGCCTCCTTCAATTAGGCTTCTCGTTGTTAGCTGTTTTCCTCGTCGGCGCTTTCTAAGTCAGGAGCAAATGCAAATATATGGAGACAAACAAACGGACTCAGGCGTAAAACATTAAAACATGAAAGAGTCACCGAGGAAATTCATCAGCAACTGGATCCGCGTTCACTGTCTCTCCATATACTCCAAATTACTCTTCCTCAAGTTCACTCATCCTCTTAAGATCTTTATTAACTTAAAGGACAAAGATAAAACTTAAATATCTTTATTCCAACTAAAACTGAATATCGTACCAGACTTCTTTATCTATTATTCCGCTTTTTGCCATTGCTCAATTTCAGACTTTTTAGGCAAAAAATTATTAATTGCTTCATTAGCAACATCAGCAATACACTTAGGCTCAGACATGTCCATCATAAATTGCGCAATTGTTTCTTGACAGTTTCTGTGATATTTGAAAAGAAGTCTTGTAGTCTTGTTCACATTTTCTAAATCGCATGGTTTAATACATGTTTATGCGATTCTTACAAAAATGTTATGATTCACAATACAAAATCGAGAACGCAGCAAATTATTATAGATTATAAAAATACATATTAATGAAATTATTAAAAATATATAATAATCTGTAACTTCATAAGTATTTCTATTATTTTCACTATCAGCTCGTTAGTAAATATTAATTGAGAATTGTAAACGACAAATAATTCATCACAAGATATCATATATGCTGTTGTTATTACATTTGCAGAACGAACAAAATATTTTGGAGTTTCAAAAGATTAAAAGACCATTGGTTGCCCTCTATTAAAAACCAAGCAAAATTACATCGTTACTTTTGCAAACGTGACTATCATGCTGAGAAAATGCACACTGCAGGGCTCGTTCGCGAGCAAGCTGGCGTCGCCCGGGTACCAGGCCGAGCTGGACTCCATCCAGGCGGTGGGCGAGCGCCTCAAGTTCATCTACACCAACTCCGACTTCGCGGAGCGCTTCACGGCGTTCCCCGGCGACGCCCTGGCGCCCTTCATGCACAAGATCCGGCGCATCGACGGCCCCGACGAGTGGTACGAGGCCGTGGGGCAGATGGTCCTCAAGGGCGACCGCGCCGTCATCATGCCCGGCCACCAGGTGAGGGCATTCAAAGCATAACGCCCTGGCGC